>JAOTQR010000007.1:24011548-24027091 GCA_025774065.1 Solanum ossicruentum
CATAAGCACTAACTACGTTCACCACATGTCTACCAACCACGAGTTTGATAAACATCATCCTATCATTAACCCTCCTAGCCTCAACCACATACTCCCTCAGACCTTCGTCTACTAAGATACCCACACCATTTCTATCCCTAGAACCACCCGAGTACCACAACTTAAACCCATTCACATCCCGAGCCTTGGTGCCTACCCATCTGGTCTCCTAGACGCACATTATATTAATATGTCTCCTCCTAAGACACTTCACTAGCTCTATGGATTTTCCTGTAAATGATCCCATATTCCACGACTCGACCCTTAATTGGGATAACCCGATGTCTCCCTTACCACCCCTACCCTTAACTCCTGACCCCAACCAATGACATGACCTTAGTCCACCATGAGGTCCCAACGCCAATAACTAAGGACTAAAAACTCTCTAAGCTACAAAATCCAGAAAAATATAAGTAAAACAGTAAACAATCTAGCAAGTATACAAGTAAAACAAGAAACAACCAGAAAACTACCAATAACAGGAAGATACCCAAAAATAATATGCTGTGCTATACAACCCACAATAAATATGTAATCAGCAATATCCAGCAATATGTAACAGCTACCTAGCACTATACTCACGATATATAATAACAACCCACAATCATGATAAAAACAAATAAGATATAAGCAAAAGGTACCAGGCAGCAAGGTAACAACAGACAACTAGAAATACAAATATCTAAAAATTATCGGTGCCAGAGCTACAAATATAACAGTAATCCGAATAGAAATACAGATAAAGAGAATTGCAACAATAATCAGCCTTAAAATATTTAACAAACATATTAAAAGTGTGATTGATTCTAAAATTTGTGCCGAATAAACAGAAATAGAGGAGTAACATAATATTATTTGAAAATGCATAAACGTAATATAATCACAATAATTAAAAAAATTAAAAATTTATTGGTGTCACTTAAATTGGAACAAGGAAAGTAACACATATTGTTTAAAATAAGAATACTATAAATCACAATACAACTTAAAATATCTAAAAACCATATAAAACTTAATTGAATATCTAAATTCTACATATGTTACTTAAATTAACATAAGAAAATACTTTCTCCATCGCATTTTATGTAGCATCCTTTGATTTGACACAATATTTAAAAAAATGAATACTTTTAAAAACTTGTAGTCTAAAACAATTTTTTGATATTTGTATGGCTGAAAGTGAATTCATTAAGGATAAAAAGAAAACTTTAAATTCAAATTATTTTTACTTACACTAAAGTGACATCCTTTTTTAGATAAACTAAAAAAAATGTCACATAAAGTAGGACAGGATGAGTAACAAATAGACGAGCACATGTATCTAGTACCATAAAAGAAATTCATATGTCACACTTTATGTGACATTATTCTCTTTTTAGTTTGTATCAAAAGAATATCATCAAAATATAATTAAAAATAATGATGGCATATAAATTAGAACAAGTAAAGTAACATATATTGTTTTAAAATTACATAAAAATACTATAAATCACAATAAGTTAAAATATCTAAAAATTACATTAAAATTTAATTAAAATACTATCTATGTCACATAAATTGAGGAAAAAAATATGTCTTTCGTCTTATTTTATATTACATCATTTGACTTGGCACAATATTTAAGAAAAAATGAGTGTTTTTGAAACCTAAGATCTAAAGCGATCAATTAGTGCTTACATAGCTAAAATTCAATTCATTAAGCATAAAAAGAATTTTTTTAATCTAAATGATTTTTACTTACAATAAAATGACATTCTTATTGAAATAAATTTTTAAAAAAATGTTACATAAAATATAGACTAAAAAAAGATTTACATAAAATAAGATAGAGTGAGTAACAAATATACAACCACCCATATCTAGTGTCTTAAAAACTCTATCCGTTGCATTTTATTTGACATCATTTTCTTTCATTGCATATCCAAAGAATGTCATCTAGATATACTTAAAAATAATTAAACTACAATATTTCATTGTGACCTTTATTGACAATTACATGAACTTTTAAAAATTATTTTGTACCATAAATTTCAGCTTTTTGTTCCTTAAATATACCAGGCTCAACCCGAACCGAAACGGCATTGATAAAAGCGAGCTCCTTTTCTTCTCTTCCCTCAAAGTTGAAACCCTACCCAGATTTCTCTATTTCTACCTTCTCTTTCGCAAAAACAAAGAGGCAATCTACAAATGGCTGAGGCAGCTTTGGATATGACCCTCGATGATCTCATCAAGAAGAATAAGACCGGTACCGGAGGTAAACCTCGCGGCAGAGGCCGCGGGGCCTCCGGTGCTGGACCGTCGAGACGGTTCCCTAATCGTTCTGCTAACCGAGCTGCACCTTATTCCACCGCGAAGGTCGAATTTTTTTTTAGTTGAAAAATATTGGTTTTTCTCGGTTCCATAGGGAAATTTGTTTTTCCAAGTTCTTCCTGTGGATGAAATTGTTGTATCTGATCCAAGTTGCTGGCGGTTCAGGCCCCTGAAGCGTTGTGGAATCATGATATGTTCGCGGCAGGTCAAGGCAACGCCTTTGGACAAGCTGGTGGTCGGACGTCTTCCATTGAGACTGGGACTAAGCTCTACATCTCCAATCTCGATTACGGCGTCTCCAATGAGGATATCAAGGTAGGTTTTTATCCTCTCCATCCCTGGTAACTGTAGTTGTGTTCTTTGTCTAGATATTTTCTGGAAGAGTATTTCTTTGTATTGGAATAAAACTGAATGAAGCATGCTCATCGTTATTTTGAAGTTGAGTGTTTTTCTTTTCTTTTGTTTTCCTAGTCTCTCTTGGTTACACTACTAAGTATCTCCCTATTTGTTGTCAAAATTTTACCTTTATTTTCATTATGAATAGTAAGATGAGAAAAAGGGAGATGAACATGATTTCATAGTTAATGGACTGAGGAGGTAAATAAGATGTAGAAAGGAAAACAGAACTTGTGGAGATGTCGCCGAGAAAGATAGAGTTGCTGGTCAAGATTGACTAGGTTAAGAAAGACATTGGATCGAAAACATCAGGACTAGATTTAACTTTTTGTATTCTCACCAACTCTTCTGCTTATAAGGAAGTTTGTTTCTGTAGAAGTCTGTAGGGTGTAATTGCATTGACGAGTATTATTTTGCAACTAGTGTGTGCAATCTCTTTTTGGAGGCTTATTGATTGGTCAACAATATTATGTTTATGTATTGAATTGCAGGAGCTCTTTTCAGAAATTGGTGACCTTAAACGTTATGCTATTCATTATGATAGAAGTGGGAGATCAAAGGTATTTTGTTGACCTAGACTATACACTTTAAAAGGAAAACAATGTTGTTTGACTGATATTGGTGGAACACGGGTACTGCTTCTTCAGGGAACGGCAGAGGTGGTTTTCTCACGTAGACAAGATGCACTAGCTGCTGTCAAAAGGTTCAACAATGTTCAGCTTGACGGGAAGCCAATGAAGATTGAAATTGTTGGAACCAACATTGGTGCTCCTACTGCTCCTTTTCCCAGTGGTGCTTTTGGTTTTGGAGATGCTAATGGAGCTCCTAGAAGGTATACACTGTTACTCACCAAGATGTTAAATTGGTTCAAAATTTTGTTTTGAGATTTTCTACTCTGCTATTCGATGATATACATGAAAATAAGCTAAGCACAAATTGTTTTTAGGTGCTTTGTTCTGTATGCCAACCATTTGTAAATTCCTTTCAAACGCACACTGGCTTCTTCACTCATTCCTTAGAAAGGACACACAACAAAGAAGTATATATATTTGATCATGGGACATGAGGCACATTTTTGTTCGTCGTTTCTGGGTGTTGCATCTGGCAGCAAGTTTTAATGTGGTTTTACAAGACTGATAACTGTAGAAATGCATGCATGTACGAACAAAGTGGAGAAATGAACTAGTTTGGTCTGAGCTCTTCAGTTGAAGTGAGACAAGTTAACGAATTAGCAAAAAATGATAAATGTGTGTGATGTCAGGGACTTGTATTGGAGTTCTTTTCTTTCTTGCTTTCTTTCTTTTTATTTTTTATTTATTTATTTATTTATTTATTATTATTATTATTATTAATTTTTTTTTTTTTTGAATAAGTGAAGATTTGTATTGTAGTTGATCATGTGGACTAGATCATACAGAAGTATAAATGAAACGACTATCGTGCAAAGACATCAGGGAATGTAAGCTTGCTTTGGCTGCAGAAAAGGAGAAAATTGAGTAAACTGTGGAGTGGTAAATAAAACATTTCCTTTGTTTGGACAAGGGACAGTTGTTTTGAGGAGAATGTTTATAGGTCAAAAGAATATTGTCTCCTTATGTCTTTCCTCTTCTATGTTTCATACCAAGCATGCTGTCTTCCTTTTCTTTCCCTTCTCTTCTGAGGTTTTTAAACCAAGGATTAAGGACATTCTTGAAATGAATTCAAGAGTGTGTTAACCAAATAAGTCGTTTGGAGGCATGAAATAGATTATTGTTTGTCATCTCTTTTTTTTTTTTTTTTTTTTTGATTTGCACCGGGTGTCCGAGTCTCTTAGAGCCCCGACTAATTCCGGGGGTGCATAGGCCTTCGGCAAGCAGTTTCCCGCAAGTGCACCACGGTTAATTCAAGTTTTACCCAGTCTGATGACCCTCAGAAATTGTTTGCATGCAGTGGATTTCGATCTTGAGATCTTGAAAGGGAGCAAACCCCAAGGCTCAAATCTATTACCACCAGGCCAACCCTTGAGGGTTTGTCATCTCTTTGAAACTGAATTAATGGAGAATTGTTTGTTCTTTTTGAGTTTTCTATCATAAATATCAAGAACTATTTAAAAATAATAAGTCAAACTTAATTCGTTTAGCTCGTTACTTCATTAACTTCAGTGTGTTAGCTTTGACTATCTTTCGTGTATCAAGTACTTTAAGTATTCAAGAAGCATTGAATTGGACTTTTTTTGGGGGTATTAGCACTGTCAATTAATTCAAATGTCCGGCCCTTTAGAAGCATGTCTTTGTGTTCGACTGTTGAGTACTTTGCCTTTTACGAGGAATACAACGTACATGACTATTTATTAGACAGATATTGCACAAACAATGTTATCATGCAAAATGGAAGTTCGTGAAGAATCAAACTTGTGCACTTGTGACAAGATTTTCCATTAAGTGAGGTACATAAATTCAGTGTTGGACGCTTACTGTGTTGAGGGGCTAGTGTGATGGCTTCAGTTTGAAAACCTTAAGAGTTCCCTCTCTGGTTTAACACCCTCCATACTTGATTAAATGAACAATATGATGGCAACTATTAGCACTCATTCAGCTTCAATTGACGTAAAAAAATTCTCAATAGCTCAATCTCACATTTTAGTTCTATTTGTTTTAAATCTTCAGTTGACTTATTGATTTGGTTTTGTCCTCTCTTTTGGATGTTTTTTAACATGGTTTGTGGAATTAGTTTCCATTCAATGTGTTCTAATCATATTTCATTTGTGATAAAACAGTGGTCAAGCAAGAGGTGGTGGTTTTGGGAGGTCATGGGGTGCTAGAGGTCGTGGTCGTGGATTTCGAGGAGGCAACAGACGGGGAAGAGGAGGCCGTGGAGAAAAAGTATCTGCGGAAGATTTAGATGCTGATCTGATGAAATATCATACAGAAGCAATGCAGACGAACTGATGGGTCTGGTAGTAATGTTTGCCTCTACATCTGGAGCTGAGTGGAGCCATGCCACACTCTGTACTTCAGCTTTCCTTTTCAAGCTGCAAGAATGAAAGAACTTCTAGGAAAATTCCAGCCGTACCTGTATGGGAATTATGTTTCTTTATTTTTTGCCTCGACTTGGATTTGTGACTTGGATGGAGTGATGTAATCTACTGAACTCTTTAATTTATTTAAGAGATGGATGATTATAGTGGAAATGCTAATCCTAAGCACATCCTGCGACAAGGCTTTGCCGACGGTGGCAGACGCCAACTGAAGGTGGTGGTCTGTTCCCAGAATCAGTAATGCGGGCATCAATTGTGAGGTAGTTTTTGTCACTCTATTCTTTGCCCCTTGGTTTCACTACTGCAGTCCTCGTGCAATTTGCTTTACTCCGATGTTTTTATCTAATTTTATCTGACGTTTGTAATAAGCTTTAAAAAGTTGTCGACTTAGGAAACAGGTATTGGGATCATAATTGGATGACTAAGGATGACTAAGTTGAATCCTCTGAATAAATTGTGTCTTGTTTCAAATATATGGGAGTAAGTTGAATGTTGATGTTGTGGGGATCGCAGACCGCTTATTTTGCTGATGATACTTGATGTCATAGGAGAAAGAGGTGTCATCCTCATTTTGTGAACCTGGCATTTGACTGAAGTGACACTGCATTTCTACAGCTTACAGAGCTTGTGCCTTGTGTTGTAGAATTTCTTGTGTTAGCTGTGTTTGTTTCCCAGTTGTGTGCATTTTGAATCTTAAATGCTGCTTCCCAAAAGTGCCTCTATTGGAATCTCTTCAACTCTGGAGCTTCATATGGCTGCATATTGGGCTATTTCTAATTTATTCTAATTTATGTTACAGTGATCAAAGTCCTTACCCCATCATGATAGTTGGAGCACTTTCTAGAAAGGTTACTTTTTCTTGATTCTACTCATTGTTATGGTGTTTCTAGATATGACAATTAGATACTAGAGGGTCAATGTATATGAAGTTGCCCTGTAGATATGCCCTCATTGAGGGCATGTCGACTCCCTCAAGGCTTGAAATATATGTATTGATTTATCCAAAGCAGAATGTGATGGCTACTTGTTGAGTGGAGAGTTGAGTAGCTTTGATACGAACTTTGTTTTTGAATTGAAAAAATGCATTTAATAGGTACAAGGAACCTAGTAAGCAATTGGTCAGAAGGTATATAAACCAAGCCTATTTAAGGCAATTTTTTTCAATATAGTCTCTAATTCTCTTTGAGGGACTTTAGGCAATTTTGTCTCTAAATTTATGATCATCATGTCTTTGCCCTTTATCAAATGAAATATTTCTTGAGATTTGTAATTTCGTGGATGATTTGTTCTTTAAGGGATCATTTTGTTGGTTTTGTTGGTATAAGCTACGCCCGATGATAATGTCATTTATCAAATAAAATATAAGATGTATGGATATAATATACATAAATGGATCTTCTATGAAGAATGCCTAATCTAAGACACAAGTCTTTAGCATTTAGGTTGCAAATGTCATCAGATCAGAAACCCTTCATAAGAAAAGTTTTACAAAAATGTTCTCTCTTTTTTTTTTTTTCATTTTAAGAATAACTATGGGGGACATTTTTTAACATAACCCTGATCAACAGAGTTGAAGAATATTAGCCATTTATATTTGCACTGTTAGGTAATATATGGTGTCCGATGCTTGTTATTATCTATTGATACATTTGGAATGAAAGGAATGTAGCTTGTTCAATCAAGTCCCTTACTATCGTTGAACCTTTTGTAAACTATTTCAACTCTGCAGTTGATCTCTTTTCATTTCAACTTATATTGTCTTGCTTCAGACAAAAAAAAAAGTAAAATATTCCTCTTTCATTTTAACTTAGATCCAAGGGATTTGGAGCACGAAGGACAGTATTTAATATTGATTATGAACTTGAATATAAGTTATAATAAAATTCACATTTGAAAAACACGTAAAAAATTTTTTTTTCCTCTATTTCGATTGATGACAGAAGGTTTGGATAGAAAAACTATTCAACTCTTTCTCTGGCCTCGGCAGGCTATCGACTTTATGGAGGCTGTACTTGCCTTTAGACTGGAGAAGTAACTCTGTCGAAAAGCAGCTTTTGTGGCATTAGACTAGAAGTTTTTGCACGGATTTCTATTTCAAAGTGATTCTTAATTGTTGCCTCTCAAATAGTTGATTTTTAGCATTTGCTTCTGTTTACTAATTTAATGAAAAATATGTAAGCCTAAGTGAATATGACCGAAGACAATGATTCAGGAAACTTTTCCTTGTTTGACAATAGTTCTACAGGAATAGTTGATTCTAAATACGCCTCTACCGGTCCGAGCGTAATTTTCACCGCTTCTTTTATTTTATTTTTTTGCTTAAAGTTCTCAATGACAAATTAACAATCACCTCAAAATAGGAGCATTCGTCCAATGATCCTTAGTAAGGTTTTGTTTGCTTAAAGTAGCCGAGGAAACTAAACATCATCAATTTGAAGATCTAGAACCGAGCTGCTATCATCAAACTCCTCTTGGCTCTAAACACAGAAAAAAGGGAAAAGAAGGCACAAAGCAAGCATCATGAACAGTTCTTCCTAGGGATGGCAACGGGGCAGGGCAGGGCAGGGTGTGTATGCCCCCAATGGTACTCAGTTTCCATTTCGGGATAAAACTACTAAGATGGGGGCATGCCAGTGGATGGCATGTGTCTTGTGTAGAAAGTACCCTAAAAGCCTAAACCATCTCATGTTTCAAAGTTCTCTCGAATGACTTCTGAAAAATACTACGCAATGGTTGAAGTACAACAGAAGTACTTTGGGAGCAAGAACGACGGTGGATAAGTTCAAATGCTAGAAGCAGTAGACCTAAGAGTGTCCCTTAAACCTGCTTAGCAAGAACTGTCTGTAATCACTGCATTGAGAGAAACCAGCAGCTTCATCAGAACAACGCTATCAACTTGGAAGACATGCTACATGAGCTGAAGACCTCTATTTGCATTAGAGCTTGGACAGACAGGCTTCTTTTTGGTTTCTCTCAGTATGGCATTACTCAAAGTCCACTCGGGTTAATTAATAACAAGTTCTCTTTAATTGCCCCACGTCCGCCACCCCAAAAAAGCAGCACTTCAGCTCTTTCATACTTCTGACGTCAACTCATCTTGCTTGGGAGTCTTAAAACGAAGGAAGTGCTCCGCACATAAGATAAGATAACCCACCAACGAAACCCCCTTAGTTCAGCTAAAAACTAAGAAAGAATATTAGAGAATCCTGCCAATCTCTTCACCTACAATGAACCAAGAAAAGTAGAAGCACACAAGTAGTATATATTCACTACAGTAGAAATGAGAATCTACTCACTCTACACCACCATGCTTTCGGAAACAATAATTCCCAATGTCTTAACATGCAGGAAAAAAAATCTTTGATACATAACGAACCGAACTTCTTGACTACAAAACATACAACATAGCTCCAAATGAAGCCTAAATGTAGAAAACTATTGGTGCGACATCATTGCTCCTTTGGTCTACTCCTCACTTTATCCCAACTAGAAAGTACTAACCTCAAAAGAGAATAGAATACGGCCAGAATGCATGACTTTATAAAGTTCCAAAATGAAGAAGGCCAATACCAAGGATACAGCAAACGGAAGAAGAGACTTATAATATGCCGAGGGTACCGTCCGACCTGAAGTAAGACATCAAATCACATTACAGGTAAAGAAGGAACTCTAAGACAAAGTGAAAGATGATAAAACTCCCAAGCTTACAATATTCTGTAATTGCAATCATATGCTTCCTAGTTCAAAAGGAAATACAGAAGCTAACAAAGGATTCAGCATTTACCACAAACTGGTAAAGTAACTGAAACAGCTTTTCTAAGAAGAAATCTTTGTATACCATCCTCTTACAAAAATATCACCAGTTCCCCCTACAGATTAGGTTTTCTCTTCTAGTCTGAATTTCTGAACGACTATGCACAAGATGTTACAAGCTAGCCCAAAAATATATGCAGACTACGGTTCAAGTTACATTTCTGACACTCAAAGAAACCTGATAAAGTTTAAAGATACCCCAAAGGAATCTGAAGAGTCTTTTCTGTAACTACTTATCCACTTGCTAGGTGCATCGTGCATCAGGACACTTTGTTACACCAGTAAACCTCATGCTTAGATGACAAGCTAATGCATCTTACACCAATCCATGAAATGCCCGAAACATGACAAAGTAACGATATCAAATCGTGAGCTTTATTGCAGATAATGGAGAGATTACAAGATTACTCACAGGATATATCAAATCTAATGCATCCCATGCTGCATGGCGGACAGCTCTTGTTGGGTACATTGGAGCACCTGGTGATGTGAAGCTATACAAGCAAGTTTTCAATCTTGTACTAGTAGCCATTCTCAACTCTAATCCTGAAAAGAGGTGGTTGTAAATAAATGTTTCAGAACCCACATTTATTGCAGACCACTTACAAATTAGCTACAAAACTAACTTTACCTTGAAGGACCTTCAATTGGGAGAGATAATGCAACAACACTGGCTCCACTTTTAGTTTTTGAAGCTGACAACATAAATGTAAATGAGAACAAATACAGGAAGAGGAAACGACTTGGGATGTTGAAGATCCTGTCTTACCTGATCAGCTAGTTCAGTGACAAATATATCTGCTGCACCACCAATCAAGAAAGCATTCGGAAAATCAGGGAATTGCCTTAAGAAACTTCCTAGCTTGTCACCTACAGAAAGATTTGGCATAAGCATGTGTACTAAACCTTCTATGTGAGGTTACTGCTAAGATCAACTTACCTTGGTTATAGAAAAATATGAACCTTGAGAGCAAGAGAAATAAATCTCTTTGGGCCTGACAAGACAAAGACCGCAAATAATGTTAGGACACGCTCACTTAAATTAGACTTGCTTTGGCACACAGGAAAAGCAGAGGGGGCAAACATCAGACCTGCAAAGGGATCTTCTTTAATCGGTCAGGAACAAGGGCAACTTCCTCAAGCAGATACTGTTACAAACATCAATATAAGTAATTGTCACCATTTTCTTCAATCAATAAAAAAACAACCAAAGAAAACACCAGTTTTATTCCAAACACTTAAAAGAAAATAGAAATCAAATCAAGTCACTGGTATTTGACCTTAAAAAGACTCTGGAAACGTCTTGTGTTTGTTTGGATGTCAATCCTGGGAAAAAAAAGGATATGTCAGCCAATCACTTGCCACATTTTACCATAACCCCATACCCCATCCCCAACCAGTTCTTTATTTTCCTTTCCATGCACTGTGAAAGAAACAAAAGGAAGTAACTACATAATCTGAGTTGTTGTTCTGAAGCACGCAATATAAAAAAATAGAAGCACAAAGAAAATGTTGGAAACCAGAAGAGAAGGAATATATGTAAAGCATAAACCTGTCAGACACTACAGCACAGTTGACAGAAATATTAAGCGGTCTATTCTATGGGCATCCACGGAGTAAATCTCTGAATAGTAATATTTATCATGTGGCTATGAGCAATGCAAGAAGGTGATTGATCCAACATCATGATACATTCTTTCATTCAAGAGAAAATGAATGCAAAATAAATCAGCGTTTCCAGTATCGGCAAGAAAACATAAGCTCCAGTATCAGCAAGAAAACATAGGCAGGTTGCATAAAGGGAAAGCAAGCGCTGAGGAGTGTATAAAGCAACATGCCGTGCAGGTTGTTGCATAAAGGATAGACCCTATATGGTGAACTCTCATCACATTTGAACCTTGATATATTTAAAACATAAAGAGTTGTGCCATTGAAATATTAGCAAGCACAGCATTAGAATAGAAAGCTCACATGCTGGTAGCTTTACATATTTCTGATTCCATAGAAGCCGCAAATAAAAGCAACATTAGCAATCAATAAATCTTAAAATAAGAGGGGAACTCATACCAGAATACATTTGTAGCTCCTTGAACAAGAGCTGATGAGTAGCGTAGGAGGACTTCAGAATTTTCAAGTTGAACCTCAAACAACTGCGAAGTAGAATAGAAAAAAAATTAGAAGAGTAGGTTCATTACTATTTAACTGAACAAAAAGGAAACACTCCTCTCCTCCTATTCCCTTTCCTGCTTTCTTCCTCATGAGGTCCTGATTCTCTCTCTATTTTTGGAGTAGGGAGTGGGAAGGAAGAGGCTACTTTGTACGAACATCTTGATAATATTTGCAGATCACACCATGAGAATATGGACTTCACTTGGATATGCTTTTGAAGATTTAAGAGATTATAAGGGACATAAATATCTCCTAGACTTTAAGCAAAATGAGCGGCGGAATCATTTGGTCAAAATCCAGAGAGGACCTCTTTTGGCCCATTTGTTCACAGCATATACCTTTTTTTAGTAACAAGGGAAACTAGCAGCCGCTATCCTTTGGGTGCGCATAGAATTAACCCCGCTCCTATGCAACAGCTCATAAACCATGGGAAAGGTAACTCGCACTAGGCAAACCCCCTGCTTTCACTGGCAAGGAGCTTCGAACTTGAGATCTTCAACGTGGAAGTCCCAAGCCCAAACCATTGGGCCACCCCGAAGAGGCACCACATATACAATTACAAATATAATGACCAAATTCAACACAGCCCACAATATTGAGGGAAACACGTGATGCTAAGCCAAGAAACATAGATGAAAAGGCTCCCCCTAAGTTGGAAAAAGGAAAAAGAAGAAAAAAGAAAACAATGAAGACAATTGAAGAAGTTCAGAAAATTATCAACACTAGAGCTATAATATCATCTTCAACTTTTGGCTCTGGACATCATCTTTCACTCCCCTTGATTTTGGAGTTCTAATTCTACCACTACATAGAGTACATAAACGGGAAACTAAGATTATTGAAGGGCGTAAAAATTCTACTTACCCACTTATGGAAAAGGAGTGAAAAAATATTTGATGCAAAAGATTGGCTCCACAGTTGGACTATCAAATCAAGGATCGGTTTTCCATTCTGAGGTACATGAACAAAATGATCAGCAAGCACATAGTAGTAGCATGTAGGTCCTTCAGCCCATTCCTCTGCAACCGTAATAGCATCCTCGCTACCGAATATTATCTCTGTAATAATGTTAAATCAGAAAGTAAGTTTTGTCCCCTAATAGATCGCCAACAATGCTTCAGAGAAAAATTCTGAATTTCCTCTAGCAGATGATATCTCGTGCTTCTGGACATTTTAGCTTGAAAAACAGATTAATGAAATTCCTATAGATTGAAAGTATTAGTTCATACTTTTTTGGATATGGTAAAGATTTATTGCATACGATAAAGAGACAATGCAGTCATAATCGACTACATAGTTTGCTGTTAGGCTAACACAGAGTAACTTCATGCAATTTGATTTAATTCTTAAAAAGGAGTACACAAGGACATGAAGAAAAGGAAAAGATACTGGTTACTTTTTTTTCAGAAGCAAGGTACTGTAAGTGAAATTAAAAAACAAGGAACAAGTGAAAGAAAGTATGTCCCTCTCTTTGTTTGGTTTTGGAGAACCAAAACATGACACAAAAATAAGAAAATCATTTGTTTTGAGAAAACTGAACGTCCCTCCTACTCCGAGAAGGTTAGTAAAAGGAAATAAGTCTCTCTCGTGTTTCAAACACACATAAATATGTTGTGGGGCGCAATGGAAGCTCCTCGGGAAGGTGATTCTTTTCATCTCTACATCTTTTCTAGATTACTCTCCCATGAAAAATCATATTCCGCCAGAAGTAACAAGATGATCATATCTTCCGATTGTTCTTTCTTTTTCTTTTTTTTTGTAGTGAATTAAATATGGGGAGAGAAAATTGTGACTTTCTCCTCCCTTTCACTTCCCTTTCCTAGTTTCCAAACAAAGAGTAGTGGAGAAGAAGAGGGACAAAATTGTAAATAGCAGATTTATCTTCCATCACTAAACTAATAACCTATGAACCTAATTAATTAATGTTTCACAACACTGAAGTTTAGGAGCAGGAGCTAGGGTATCAACATGTGAGTGTTTGTTATAAGTCGTCCTAGCCTAAAGGCCCTCTACTAATATAATAGAAGAAGACCAATTGCAAGCAGTTGTTTCGCTCTTGCTTCTTGCCCATAGAGAGTAACGATATTCATGAGCTCCTTCGCCTAGTGGAAACATCGGCTTTTCGGCATAATTCCATGCTTTACCAACGCATCTAATGATTGAACCACGTATAGTTAGCGGCGAAGACATACAATTTTCATTTTCGGGGTGCACAATCACATACTGAGAAAAAAGTATATATCGCACTCACTCACAAGTGCAAGATGAGGCATCCACTCAAACTGTCTAATCAAGATGTCAAAAAAATCTAGAAAAGAAGTTCCCCCCCCCCCCGGGGGTGGGGGTGGGGGTGGGGTGATCTGGAATAGTATTGTGGTCCTCTCCTTACCACCATACCCTTCGCACAAATTGAATTGATTGGAGAGGAAAAGCTAAAGATTTGGGGCCAGGAAACAACTAATGTTTGACACGATAGAGTGGCCTCATGGTAAAGGTATCTAATGTTCATAAAGTTCCTCTTGCAATGTCTTTAACATCAACAATGATTCTTTGTTCTTTTATGTATCTTCAATAAGTACAATGGCATATACATTACCACAACGAAGTTGGTATTGAACCTTAAAACTATTTTTTCCTGTGCTTAGGGAAGCCTCGAAAAAAGTGCCCAAGAATTTTTTTTCTTTCAAATCCCAAATTCTCCTCCAGTGCTAAGTTGTTTTTTTTTTTGGTTGAGAAGGTAACAGCCTCAGCCTCTCTACCTCTATGAGGTAGCGGTAAGGTCTGCGTACATTCTACCCTCCCCAAATCCCACTTGTGGGATTCCAGTGGGTATGTTGTTGTTGGTGGTGGTGGTGGTTGAGAATGTAACATTTTTTATATAACTATTTGTTGCATAAAGACTACGGCTGTCCATACTTAAAAGGGAATATGGGAAGATGTACTAAGTTATAACCTACTTACATTTTTTGTATAACTAAATTGTCTCGAGTGGATCAAGTAGAATGTTCATATCGAAGAGTAAGCAGTCATGTGACTATCCTTCCATTTGACCCTATCAAATCAGAAATGGCTCTGACCCTCTGTCTCAGCATACTACTTGAGTTGATGCCAAAAAATCTTACAACCTATTTCGCGACTTCTCCCTCTAGGTCAGTTACATTGTCAAGAAGTTGATATGAATACCATGAACCCAATCTCTCAGCTTCAACTTTTCCAGGTGTACAGTCTCCGTCTCTCCCATATGGGAATCTCTTACATAAATCCAGTTGTACTCTATTAGATTAGGTGAGATATTACATGGTTTCTATCCTTGTAGAGTGACTACAAGGACATTACGCTATTCACTCTATTTTATTTGTTAAAATATTTATCCTAATTTATTAGGCAGGCCCACAATCCCATGGTTGGTAAACTAAAAATAATTATCTAACTGCCGTTCTTTAATTCCAATGTGAATGCTTAGGCTTCAATTCTTGTTTTGGAGTTTCTTCATCCAACGGGTAGATGCATACATGAATAAAGTGGAATGTAATAATCTGGTATTTCATTTTATACTTAATATGGGATATATAAACCTTAACGCAACATTGTATTTTCGTTTGTCACCCAATTAGTTGTTTCCCAGCATTGCCCGGTATTAGTTATCTAACAAATACGCAAGCCAAAAAAAAAATACACAAGGAACATTTTCCTTTTTTTTTTTTTTTTGTGGGTGTGGGGTGAGGCTGAGGGGGGGGGGAGGGGATGCAAAAAGACTTTTTTCTTTTTGAAACCCCTCTGGGAAAAAATATTTTTTTTTT
>JAOTQR010000008.1:0-17681 GCA_025774065.1 Solanum ossicruentum
AGGATGTACATAAGGTGAATTTACCACCTTTTCGACAGACAGTGAAAAGAACAAGGAAAAGGAATAATAGTAATAATGATATAAGTAAGAGGAGGAATAACCATAAGCACAAGAAAAAAAGGGTAATAATAAATTAGCCTGTGACTCTAATTCGCGATCTCCACTCCTTTCTATCTAAAGTCATGTCCTCAGTGAGATCAAGTTCCGCCATGTCATGTCTGATCACCTCCCCCCAGTTCTTCTTCGGTCTACCTCTACCTCTCCGAGTAGCTCCCACAACCAACCTCTCACACCTCCTAACGGGGGCATCGATACTCCTTCTCCGCACATGACCGAACCATCGCAGTCTCACTTCCCTCAAAATTCAAACTATAATTACAACTAAATATTTACCACGAGCCATAATTAATTCAAATTATAACTATGTAAACTAATTAACTAACATATGTTCGTTTATCCGCGTAATTTTTCCAAATTAAAAAGATCACAAGTTAGTAATAGAAAGCCCATATACTTCTTAGGTTGAGGAGAACCCACAAAGTGGCCCATATGAAAATAAATTTTAAGGCCCAAAAGAATGCTGAAATTGCCATCTCGTTTGAAGGTCGGAAGGTGAAGAAATGATTCGTTTATTTTTTTTTATCACATTGGGGAAGGAAAATAAATAAAAGAAAAATCAAATTCTATATAGTACTAATTTTTGGAAACAGCCTCTCTACTTCTGTAAGGTAGCGGCAAGGTCTGTGTACAATTTACCCTCCCAGACCCCACTTGTGGGATTTCACTGGGTATGTTGTTGTTGTACTAATTTTTGGATTCGTACATTGCATGTGCACTCTATATCATAAGCACTATGTTTTCGAAATTGTATATATATATTATTATTAAAGAATGTATTCGTGTTATAGAATTAAAAAAATAAATAAATAAAGTTAGATTTTGAACATGATGAGATCGGTCAATCATAATATTTAATATCATATTTAAGCATTACATGCATGTGATAGCTATAAATCAAAAAAATTGATTATCAATGAATTTTTTTTAATGTATTATACATATATAATTAAGTAAAATAATATTTCATGTATAAGTACTAAATATTGACTCTCCTCGATTTCTTTAAGGTTTACTATTTTATATTTTGACATTATTAATTGAAAATCTTGAAAAATGCTATGTAAAAATTTAATTTTATACCTGATTTCAAGTTAAATATACCTATCATTTATTCATACATGTATTTTTACTACAAATACACTGAATTTGGGATTTAAGAGAGAGACGAGTGAAATGGAAAGCGGCAAAAAGAGATAATCTATATATTTCAAATACATACGAATTACATTAAATATATGCATACATGGAAAGACAGGTGAGAGAGTTAGACACATGCAAAATCATTTTGATAAAGTACATGTGAAACTAGTTATACCTAATTTACCAATAACAATATTATTTCAGTTCCTCAAAGACTCCCGTCCATTGCAATGTAAGGAGACTCCCGTCCATTGCAATGTAAGGAGGAGTGGGATGTATGCAGTCTGACCTTATGTTTAAAAACATAGCGCGATTATTTCCGAAATCTAATTTACCAGAAGTCCACATTTTATTTTAGAAGTTTTCTAGGCCATTAAACTGTATCATGCCCCTTTCTCCCTCACTGTTGAGGTGCCCGTGTTCATCATCTTAAAAGCCCTAGAAAACTTCAAACAATTCCGACAGCCGTTCCTCCACATAAGACATACATTCCACCTTCGTTTTCTAAAAAGGGGTTCCACCCAGAATGATCATTTTGAGTTTCGAAGCTAGAAGTTCTTGATTTCGAGGTCAGAAAAGTTTAGTCAGAGCTTCCTTTTGGTGGTGAAAGCTTTCCCTCAGCTCTTCCTGCTTCAAAAAAGGTAAATTTTACTTCAATTTCAGATCGTTCTGGTTCATTTGCTCGTAGCTTTAATGGACAAAATGTAGTTTGTTGCTATCAGCTTCGTCATTTCTCAGTTCGTTGTGACGTCATTACTGTTAAAAGTGGTCTGTTCTAAACGAATGATTTTTCTTTCTTGTTTTGGGTTGGCATGACTTATTCATGTAATTTCGTTTCAAATTTGAACATAAAAAAGATTTAGTATTAGTTTTGATCGTTAATGAGGTTTTGATAAGTTTAATGGCATGTTACAGTCTGTCTACGGTGTTCGAGTGTTGCTGTTTATTAATCCCTCTGATTTTCAGTTACACGGCCTGCTGTTGGATTAATTTTCTTCCTGTCATCACCTAGTGTCTCTTAAAATTCGAGGATTTGAGTCATAGTTCCTCGTATGAGTTCTTAAATGTTTGAATTCCATGCTTTAACTTTCCATGCTTTTATTCTTTTTTGAAGCTTTTGATCCATCTGAGGAACATTATTAACTCATCTATATGTTGCTGCCATGTCTATGTGTTGGTTTTCTACTAAACTTTTAATTTATTTGAGTTTGCTTGCGTCTTCCTCTTCCTGGACTATTGCTTTCACTCTTGTGAACTCAGAATCAAGTTTTCTCGTTAGAGTGTCTGTTACAGTGCATTAAGGGGTTGCTGTGAAAGAGAAAGTAATGATTTCATGTCTGTTTTTACTCTTTTTCTCATGAATGTAATGTTGCTGGATTGATGTCAGAGCGTTATTTTGAGTTTTGTCTCATGAGGTATATGATTCCTAGCACAAACACTCCTACTGAGTACTGTCGTTTGTTGGTTGTTCATCTCCTTTAACTTATCGTATAAGGAATCATGTAACTGGATGCTGCCTTATAGGTTCGCAAACTGATTTAGTTCAAGATTCTTGTGCTCTCCTTTCTTCACTTACCAAACCTCTCTGGCTTATCTTCTCATTTATGTCGTGTTCCCGTTCTATGTTTCATCTTTTATATTATGTATTGGTGTAGTACATGTTCAGACATTCAAGTTATGTTATGTTTTTTTAAAAGTAATCAGATTACTTGCATCTTGTTCGTTCTTGATCTTAGAGTCTGTTAAGTGCGTAGATTATGCTTCAACATGGCAATTAACTCGAGCTTTTGCTCAAAGTTTTGTGTCTCTTTTAACCCTTCTGGAATTCGTTGGGGATTCTTGATTGGTGCTGAGCTAACTATAGCGCAAAGCTGAATCTCTTTGGTTAATAAAATCCAACAGCTTTATCGCTCGCAGGGGGTGCAGATTCGTAATAGGCATATAGAAATTATTGTACGTCAAATAACATCAGAAGTGTTGATTTCAGAGATGGAATGTCTAATGTTTTTTCACCCGGAGAACTTTTGGATTGTTGTGAGCAGAACGAATGGGGGATAGCTTACTTTGCATTTAGATTCGTGTTTGTTGCTTTAGTTTAGAAATGTCGAGTTATGCTTACTTGATCATACTGTTAAATTTTAACTTCCTTTTCCTCCTCCTATTGCATGTGAATCCCTTTCTGAGTCCATTGGACTCCCTCTTGCATTTCTAAGCGGGCTATGAGAGCTTTTTGTCGAGTGTGTATACACTGGTATACACTCAATATACACAGCGTATACGTATGATATGCAGTCAGGAAAAGGGGCTAAAACCCCAAGAGCAGCAGCAGCTTTTAATTTGAAGAATGGGCCAGGCAGGCCCAATCTTTTACTTAGAAAATAGGGCAGGCTTTGATGAATTGGGTCTGCCAAAGCCCAATTTATCTCATTTCTTATTTATTATATACTTTGATACTTGTGATATTGTTTTCTAACTCTATCATTTATTTATATTATTAGTTGTTATTAATCTACTTATTTCCCCAACATGTTTTCTTTTATGTTAATCCCATTTTAATGATTTTCTTAGTGAGAGAATTATTTCTACAATTACTTTGGTAAAACTTTTTTTGGTCCAAGTGTTGGTCAATTCTCTTTGAATTAGTTCATTTTCAAACTTTAGTCAATTTTTTAAAATTTAATCACTTTTTCAAATGTAGTCAATTTTCCAAACCTTAGATTTTCAAATTTAGTCAAAATTTTAAAAATTAGTCAAACTTTCTAAGCGTTGGTCAACCGCAAGTTACAGTCATTTTGAGTTATTAATTTCTTCACAAAGTGAAAATTGAATCCTTACCCATCTCTTGGAAATTATAAAGCTTTTCTATTAGGTTTTAAAATTTAATTTAGCTTTCTTAATTTTTCTTAAAATTAAGTGACGACTCTGTTTAATTTGCGGGAATTTAATTTGTACTTAGATTAATTGAGTATTATATCGAATTTTGATAATTCAAAGTCCATTTTTTTAAAATTAACACCGACTTGTTGTCTACTTGAGCAACTTTAATTATCATGATTAGTAGTATTTCTTAAAATTAAAAATAAGATAATAAATTTAAACAAAAGAACCATATAAAAAATTACAAATATGTCTTCAAACTGCTCAAACAGATATATCAATCTACTATCTGCTTGAACAACTTCAATTGCCTTTTATAATATAGTAAAAATATGACATGAGAACTTTTTCTTTAAAAAAAAAACACTTCAATTTAATAATAAGAAAATGCTTAGGCCTGCATGGTTGACTGTCCAAATAATATCGTGTTAAAATACGAATAAATGTACATAGTATTGTGTGCATGGTTGACTGTCCAAAGAATATCGTGCTAAAACACTGGTCCAAAAATTATAAAAATAACCAATGTTGGAACTTTGATATAATTTTTTTAAAGCTTTATGTTTCCCTCCCAATTAAGAACAAGAGAGACTAATTTCAACTAATATTATATTCTTTCAAACGCTTATCGTGGATAATTCAAAAATAGTTATTCTATGTCTTTAAATATAGGGGTCAGACTATGTACATTCGACTCTTCCTTACTCCGCAATGGACGAAAGTCTTTTAGGTACTGGAATAATGTTGTTGTTGTATTATATTCTTTCAAAAGCGAAAGGGAAAAATAATGGTTCCTATTTTGATATGTTATTTTGAGGATCGATTAATATGATTTAAAACGTAATTTAATTAAAAATAAAATTAAAAAAACTTACTTATCACTCATCTAACTTCTATTGATGTTTGTCTAGAGCATTTGTTCTTTTTGATTGAATAAAATATGCATATTCCCTAATTAAGGCATATTCGAATTTTGGACCCTTCCACCCTAATTTTCTTGGTTGAAGTTTGTCTTCTTAATATTCTCTTCGTTTATTATTGAGATAAAATTATATAAATTTTGATTAATATTTTAAAATATATTTATTTATTGTATTAATCTAAGAAAAGATTGCAATTTATAGTATTTTTCATATAGTTTTTAACTATCTAAATTATAGATTTTAAATATAACATTTAACTTTGAAGTTAAGTTAAGTTAATTTAATTTTAAAAAATGAAATAATGACAAGTAAAAGTAAATAAAGAACGTACGTGATACTCACTTATAGTTCTAATACTACCAACATGTCTATTTATGGTACTATAATGACACTTTTGTGAGTCTTTTTTATTTTTTTTAATCGTATGTTTGATATTAATATTATAGTCCAATTAAATTTAAATTTTGAAGACCTCTAATTTTCTTTTTTTTTAAGTTTCCTACCTAGTGTTCGGAGTTCGTGGAGTGCTGACTAAATTCGGATCGTGCGCCGCAGGGCCCATTTGGGGGTGACGATCTCAACATAATCTTTTTAGGAAAAAATACATAAAATAGACCTAATTTGAAATTATTCACCCTTAATAGACTCAATCTAAACTATTTACCCTAAATGAACACATTACCCAAACTATTTACCTATCTATCCACTTGCCCTTTTTTATTCGTTGTGCTGACATCATACCGACGTCAGCATAGATACTATGAAATATATCTGGCGGTATATATATATACTGTAGTGATATCATAATAAATGAGTTTAGCCCTTTGTGATACTCCGGTGTTATATTGATACCTAATTGTTATATAAGATTTTTTTAAGAAATAAATAAAAAAATTATTAAATTCTAAATTAGTAGAAAATATATTTGTTATATACTATGTCGATATATTTATATCATATTGGTATCATATAGGATTGAGGTTAATGATCTACGATATCCTGTGCTGATATCAGCATGACGCCCACACGAATTTTAATATTTGGGGGACAAAATTTTAATGGTATAGGAGTATATAAATGCAAATATTTTGATTTAAAGAGATAAAACTTAGTTTTCTCTTTTTTCTATTTTCGGAGTTCGAACACAAAAACTCTGATGAAGAATGAAATATTTCCACCAGCGTATCACAAACCCATAGCGGTGAGACAGAACACTTTAATCAATACAATATATTCTAAGCCTTTTCTACTTATTTTTCAAAGGAAAAAACTTTTATTTTTTTTACTACTAAGCATACAATAAAAGCTAGGAGAAAAAAAAAACTTTCTTAACAGAAAGTATTGCTCCTCCCAGCGAGCTCTTTCCACAGAGGTTAGTTTTAGATGTTGAAGAATCTCTCAAAGTTTCAATTTTTCTTCCAAGAATTGGCTATTTCTTCTCATATAATTCCATTATATAGATGCCCTTTTGGTATTTCTACTTTGTTTCTTAGATTCAATCTTCAAAAACCCATCTTGATACTTTCCCATCAATTTGTTTATTGAAAATTTGTAATTATTCTTACATTTTAAGCATACCCTTTTCGTATTTAGGCTTAATTTTGTAGATTCAATGTTCAAAATCATATTTTGATTGTACCCATCAAGTTTGTTTTTCTGGAATTGGTGATGGTAAAGTTATGATTTGTTCTTGCTATTGGTAAAGCTACTTTGTTTCAAATTCTCCTTTTGATGGCTCTGCCAAATTTGTTAGAAAATTTGTCATTATTTGCAGTTACAAGCATACCTATTTCATATTTCTACTTTTTTTTGTCCTCAGATTATTCAAAATCCCATTTTTTGAGTCCCCATCAGATTTTGTTTTGTTTCTGTTTACTTTAGTATTGGTTGTGAAAGTTGGTCATAATCCTACAACTAGGCATGTGTGTTTCTACTTTTGTTTGCAGACTGAATATTCATAGAATCTGTCATATGATTGTCACAGTCCTTATCAATTTTGTGTTTCTGCTAACTTAGTTGGTTTTAGAGGCTTTTAAGCCAATTGTTGTTGTGCAGATTCCAATTGGTTTAAAGGTGATTCCAGAGGGAGCAAGAGGAGGTAAAGGATGGGTTACATAGGGGCACATGGAGTACAAGCCCTTCATAGGTACAAGTACAGTGGGGTGGATCACTCCTATCTTGCTAAGTATGTGTTGCAGCCCTTTTGGAGTCGTTGCGTCAATTTCTTCCCCCTTTGGATGCCGTAAGTTTTTCTCTGAATTTTCTAATGATTTTGTTCTTGAGAATTGTACATGTCTGCAAATTACTGGTGTTTGAATTTCTTGTGATGTAGCCGAAGATTTACTATTTTTTGGCTTTGGGGTATGATGAAATAAAGCAAAATGACTCTTTAAACTGTCTGCGCTTCTTTCAATTGTGAAGTAGCAGTTAGTCAATGCAACTTTCGACGCTCATCATGGGTCGTCCGGAAACAGTCCATTTATGTTTTAAACATAAGAGTCAGGCTGCGTACATCCGACCCCCCTTACCCCGCAATGGGCGGCAGCCTTTTGAGGCAATGGTGTAATGTTGTGTGTATCTTGTATAGTGGTATTCATTATTTACTTCTTTAGTGAGCACAAAGTCTTGCAATCAATTCATTTGGCAAATTGGAGAACTAGAGCTTCTGTTATGACCTGTCGGTCGGGAGATGGGGAGGGAGAGAATAAAAAGGAAACTGTTTCCATCAGGAATTTAGAATATATAGTGACGTGGAAGAGGAGAAACATAAGAATTTTCAGGATAATTTTCGTCAATGGGCAGTCCAACAGACTTCCACTTACAGAGTGAATTGCTTGAACACCTAGGATAGAAGAGCAGCCTCAGAATTGAAATGTAACAGAAGTATTTCTGTGGAATGTAGATTGAGGTGTATGTATCCAAGAACTTCCTTTTCTCGTTTTTCTATGAAACCGAAAGCTGTATTCTATAATGATGATGTCAATAAATCCACTTTCACGATCACAGTTGTCAAAAGGAAATAAAAACTCTTTTAGGATCTTGGTACTGGGACAAACTTTTTGCCACTCGTACAGCCTCCTAAATGGTGAAGATAAGAATAATGAAAATAATAAAATAGATGAACAATTTGTTATGGCAACTTTGGGAGTATTGGGAAAGAATAGACCATTTCCTTCTGCAACGTTATAATAGGCTTTGACGCAGTTTCATGTATACTTGCACACACACATGTGCACACACATATGTATGGAGTGTATACTCGTCAGGTGCTTGAAGAAATAATCTAACTTGAATTTGTTACCTGTTCTAATAATTAATTGATAATGGCTTTAGCCTGCTTATCATGCTGTATATTTTTCTTTGTTTCCGGAGTTTACTGACATTTTCTTTTTGCGTGCATGTTCTGTATATGTTTCCCAGACCAAATATGGTATGTTCCACTGTAATCTATGGTCTTTGTTGCAACGTTATTTTTCTCATTAATGTATTCTTCGTGAGGGCTGATGTAGAACTTCCATTGCAGATTACACTTACAGGATTTTTGTTCTTGGTCACATCTGCCTTGCTCGGATATGTAAGTGGGACTTTGTCTCTGTTGAACACGTATCCATTGTCTTTAATAGTAGATGGCTTTTGTTACTTCTCCATGGGGAAAGGGGATATTTTTCTTCGGCTGCTGCGTTGTTTTTTCCTGCTTCTTATTCTAAAGTTTCATTTTATCTCTGCTGCTACAGAATAGCTGCTGAAAGTTTGCTTTAGGTCCAGTGAAACAAACTTTGTGTCCTGATTAGAAAGCGTGTGAAGTCATATACATTTGGATCAGAATTAAAGATTGATGCTGGATTTCCTAATTACTAGTCAAGAAGTCATAATACATGAGTGTAGGCTTCCAAAGGATTTGTCTTTTAGTACTTAAAATTTATGATATGGAGGTGAGTTGGATTGTCAGCAGATCATGCCTTCTACCGGATATGCTGACGGACACCATTTCTTTTTTTTTTTTTTTTTTCATTTTCTCTTTTTACTCTGAAAGAGGTATGGCTTGACAAAGTTGACAATGATTAAGAAATGGTGTTATTCAATTTGTTATGCTTGCCACATCCTTGTGTATTATTGTGAATCGACTCTATATTCATGAAGGGTGTTTTTCTTCCCTCTCCACCTTTCAGAGGTTGCTTTTCTCCATACTTCTCAACCTTTACTACTGCATCTCTTCTCTCTTCATACTGCTCCTTTCCCGCTACATTATACCTCAAATGGGCAAGCAAGCTATTGCCCGTAGGAAGGAACTTACTTGCCTCCTTCACCCCTTTCTTTAACTGCATAATAGACTCTGTCACTAAATATGTTGAGATCCTAAGTGTGCTCACAGGAGAATCCACAGGCACATCTGTGACAGTGCAACATTTCATTGTCTGTGGTTTTGCTTTCTAAAAGTTTTAATTGCATGTTCTATTTCTCTCTTACTGGATATTCTTCTCCCCAGATTTATTCTCCACTGTTGGATTCACCTCCTCCAAGATGGGTTAACTTTGCACATGGGTTGCTTCTCTTCCTTTATCAGGTTTGCCTGTCTTAGCCACCATGCTAATCTTCTCAATTTGTTCTTGTAGCGGTAATGTTTTGATAGTTGATGTGTGTTTCACAGTCATGATTATTTTAACTACTAGGTATGTGCTTTTTGAGTTCCATGTTTAATTTGTACCTAGAACTATATTGAGTGTATTTTAAATTGCTGAACACAGAGGAGAACAGGTGTCATTAGATGTACTTTGTAACTTTTTTGACCTTGGATTGATGGGAAACATAGGCTGTTACAAGTATGATTTTTGAGGGCACTGCCCAATCTTTAAGTTTTCCATTGTTTTTGCCTCGGCATGTGTATGGTCCAATTACCACATCCTGTGTTGGTCTAGAAGCGATACTTTCTATAAACTTGTTTCTTAGGGTCACTTGTTTCATTACCACATATAGGATGTCTTTTTATGAGTATTTTTCCATTGGTTATTTGTAGTAGCATTTGAGGGACAATTTGAATCTGTACGTCATGTGATTCTGACTATGTTACATGACTCTGGAATGCACATTTGCCCTTTATTAGTATGTTGAAATATTTGGCATGGGTATAGCAAATACATGTTAGCTTTCCTGTTATTTTGAAGAATCATAGCCTATCCCATGTCACACTCATTTGATATAGTTACAACTTTCAATAAGGTAAATAAGGATCCATGTGACATTGGAACTTTACCTTTAATCACACACACATAAAGGGGAAACATTGGAGTTGAGGCATATGGTTTCTCTGCATAACTGTCATTGTGTGTTGTTTGTAGTTGTTAGAGGTCTCTGAGAGTAATAGACTTTGATGCACTGATGAGAGTGTTTGCTTTTGATGCACCGACTGTTCTATACCCTATTCTTTGAATGTTTAGACAGCATCCCTAGGTAAATATTGAAAACAAAGGAGTCGATGCGCCTGACACAACTTCTAAGCAGTTCTATTATCATGAGGCTTGAAAATTAGGTATAAGAATTCAACATAGATTTTTGCAGATGAATTCTGATGACCACAATGGCCTGTCCTATGATGTTTAGTTCTCAGCAGAATGTAAGTAATTTTCAATTGACGTAGAAAATAGAAATTAAGTCTGCACTATGTGATCTTTCGTTTTGCCAGTCTTTGTGTTACCGCCTTAAAAAAATCCGATAGAATTTATATTAATTCTGGTCTGTAGTGTAAAAAGTTTATAGGGAAATGATAAAACTGAAATGAGGTCACATTAAATCCTAAAAAGTGGAACAGCATTCTTCAAGAGGTGAACTTTCAAATGAATATCCACAGATTTCTAACTGATATGACGTGTCATTTCGTACGCCTGGTATTTCACAGGAAACGGGGTTCACATCTTGTTCCTAGCATTTAAAGTCAAAAGTTTTGTTATCTAATAGGGAAGTTGTCCTTTGAGTTTGAGAACTTTTTTATGGAGAAAAGATTACAAAGATAAGATACAAGCTTGTTCTATATCAAGATTAATTTATTTTATTGCGAGGTCAATCTATTCATTTGTAACCGGGATTGTGGCAGAAGATAAATCTTACAGATATTTGTTCAGTTTATTCTTTAGGTTATCGTTATTTTTGCATATAGTGTGGCCTTTGAACGATGCAACATTGAGCTCATCTCGGAGCAACTTACAAATAAGTTTCTTTGGTGCTGCCGTTTGGTAGTAAAGCTATTTCATATGACTGTACATTTCATATTCCTTATTTGGAATGGCTTTAGTAATCTGAGATCTATTGGTTTTTTCTTCTGTTGGAGTTCCTATCTGATTGTATTGTTTGGTTGGACTCTTAATGGATGCAGACTTTTGATGCTGTTGATGGAAAACAAGCAAGACGAACAAATTCCTCTAGTCCACTAGGAGAGCTTTTTGATCATGGTACTTGTTCCTCTCCATTTCCATTTACATATTTTTGTGTTATTTTCTCTCTTCAAGTTTTGCCTGCACGAGCTACTATGATTCTGATTAAATTCTTGCTATGGTTCTAATCAGATGTCTTGCCTTTCACAATTTGCAGGATGTGATGCGCTTGCATGTGCAGTACGTCCTGTTTTCTAGTAATCCTTTTTCTAACCCTGGGAAGACTTGTGACTTACA
Organism: Solanum ossicruentum; assembly: GCA_025774065.1. Taxonomy (NCBI): domain Eukaryota; kingdom Viridiplantae; phylum Streptophyta; class Magnoliopsida; order Solanales; family Solanaceae; genus Solanum; species Solanum ossicruentum. The sequence continues at coordinate 11,723 of JAOTQR010000008.1, forward strand.
GATTTCATGTTTAATTTGAACAGTTTGAAGCGTTGGCTTTTGGGAGCACTGCTATGTGTGGAAGGGATACTTTCTGGTTCTGGGTTATATCAGCTGTCCCTTTCTACTTCGCTACCTGGGAAAGGTAGGTTTTCCGATGCAACTCTTCAGTATGCGTAGTTTTTGGATATATTGGCTTGGAATTTTAATAGGACGGGTTTGTAAGAGGAAATATAAATCAAATGCTGTGCACCATTTGAAATAGCTATTTGAATAGTAGTGAACCCAACACTACAAGACACATGGATTTAGAAGATAATTTAATTAAACTATATAAATTTCCCTGGGTTTCTAGACCAACGGCAAAGGTAATACTGCATGAGATATGTGATTGGAGGCTAGCCGCCCATCACAAGTTCGAATCCTAGCTTGTTAACCAAGTCTTGTATTCAAGAAGATAAGGGTAGAGGGAGGGTCCATTTGCTCCCCAGTTTCAAAGCCGGAAACAACTGATTTTTTGATTATCAGGGGAAAAAAGCCTTATGAGATAGATATCTGGATCAATGGCTCATCCTAGTTTTCATGAGTCTTTTAAGTATCTTTGATCTCTTAAATCTTGTTTTTGGATGTTGCTCCCTTTTGCAGCTATTTCACCAACACATTAGTTCTTCCGGTAGTAAATGGACCGACAGAGGGTCTCATGTTGATATATGTCAGCCATTTCTTTACAGCTCTAGTAGGTAAGCTTGTTCTTTCACTCTCCCCCAACCCCTTTAGAGATACATGTGAAACTACCCAATAGGACATCCCTTCTGATGTCCTTCCTCATTCCCGCAACCCCAGTATATTGTTTTGGGCACATTCTACGAGTTTTCTCTATTAACAGCTTGACACTTTATGATTTCAGGGTCTGAGTGGTGGGCTCAACAGTTTGGGAAGTCTATGCCACTTGTTAGTTGGGTTCCTTATCTGAATGGTGAGGCTTGCATCAAGTGTTCTGTTGTTTTTCAGCTTTTAAGTTCCTCCTGAACGCTCTCTATGTCTGTCTGTCTCTCTCTCTCTCATTCTCTCTCTCCCCTCGTATGTTATGAAGTGCCGAGTATTAATGAGAAGTACTTTATATGATATGATATTTGTGCGGTTACATAGTTTATATTATGCTCTAAATTTATGCTTTATGAACTCTGTGCGTCTACACCCACTTTCACATGATTGTTGCTTCGATGAGCCAATCCATACATTATTTATGGATATTGACTATGTTTCTTGTCTGTTCCAAAGTTGGTTTTAGTGTTCTTATTATTCTTATTCCTATTATACTCTTGACTTCAGAAATTCCGACCAATAGAGCCGTGTTGTTGCTGATGATAGCTTTTGCCGTTATTCCAACAGTTTATTGCAAGTGAGTAATTTTCATACTTCGATGGATCTCTTCCTTTTTCTTCCATAATTCTTTCTGATAATGGGCTTGAAATAGAGACGTGTTTTATTTATCAGATCATTGTAAATGGCTTATTGGCAATAGGCAACATCCATCATTTTCACTGATCTTGGCAGTGTCCATCATTAGCATTGTAGTATTGGGTCTCATTGGATTGTTAAACTTTATTCTATGCCGTTTCACCTTTACGGTGAAAGCATCAGCCACTTCTTCCATATTCATCATCTAAAGATTCTGGACTCTAGCTATTATAGTACTTTAGTCTGCTGTAACATTTAAGACCAGTTGAATAGTATTAACATCAATTCTTTTTGTCAGTATTAACAATGTTCATAAGGTTGTTCAGGCAACAAAAGGAAGTATGCCGCGAGCACTGGCCATGGTAAGTGCATTTCTTAGATGATAATATGTGATTTGGTGGTTATAGTCTATCGTTGAAAATTTTCATCTCTTGTTGACAGCTTTACCCATTTGTTGTGCTACTGGGAGGAGTGCTTCTGTGGTATTTCTCACTTTCAGAATACTAATTATTTTTGGGACCATATCATGGTATTTGATATTGGCTGTTCTGCAGGGACTATTTATCTCCATCTGATTTAATGAAGAACTATCCTCATCTTGTGATAATTGGAACTGGGCTTGCATTCGGATTTCTTGTGGTAATTGATCTCCTTCTTGCCCTTGGTTTTATGCATTTTTACATTTGTTTGCTGTGCAGCCTATTCTGAAATGAGACAAGATATGGTGAAACTTAGATCTCACTGAGGATATGACCTTACATAGGAAGGAGTGGAGGTCGAGAATTAGAGTAATAGGTTAATATTTGTAGGGTTAGGTTTGATGTCTAGCCCTGGGGTATAGTAGGTGTAGTCGTGCCTTTATATCTTGTATTGTCATTATCCATCTTATAAATGGTAATTTTATCGTATTTGCATACTATCATGTACTTTTTGTTATTAGTCGCTCTTTCTGTTTCCTTTTCTTTTCCTTCCCTTTTTTCACATCTAGTTTATTCTGCTTATGGATTTTTGAGACGAGAGTTCCTAGGAGACAACCTCTCTATCTCTATGAGGTAGTGGTAAGGTCTGCGTATATTCTATCCTCCCCAGACCCCACTTGTGGGATTCCATTGGGTATATTATTGTTATTGTTAGAGTTATTTCCTTTTACTTGCACACACGAATAGTTACAGATCTTTAGCGGCATTCTTGAATCTCATCTCTTGCTACTTGAACCAGTGCCATGCTCAAAATCTATTTGAAGTTCATCTTAAATTGTTTCTAAGTAAAGTTTTTTCTGCAGGGAAGGATGATTTTGGCTCACCTGTGTGATGAACCCAAGGGTCTGAAAACAAATATGTGCATGGTATGCTGCTTTTTCTGATGTGGTTAATTTAATAAGGTCTTAGATTGGCCAGCTGTCTAGAAGTCATCCGGTTTAAACTAATCCGTCTTTTCTTTAAGTTGATATCTATGAATTACAATTTCAACCATGGAGTCTGACATCTATATCCTCGATTAGTAACTCCTATTCTTACTTTTATCAAAGAGAAGATGTATTTTCCCCTGCAGAAAAACAGATATTTGCCCCCCATCACATACATTCTGGGGTCTCCTTCGAGTAATGAATCATATTGGAAGTTATTACAATGGGCTTCTTTTAAGGAAAACAAACACTAGAATAAGAAACCATTTTTGTGGTGAACTGGATTGATCGAGGTTTAATACATGCACCTTTTGACGGCATCAATGTATAACATATTTGCATTTGGATTTGGCAGAGGCTAACATTTCAGTTGCCTCGTAACATTTTGACAAAAACGTGTAAAACCATGTTTATTTCTTAAATTGACACTTCAGCGTATTAGTCGGAGAACTGCATCTTCAGAATTAGTCTTAACAGAGAATCCGTGTTGTTCCATTGCTGCTGATAATATCTCCATTGAAAATTGAATGAGATAGTATGGTAGAAAACAATGTATTGAAAGAAAAAAACAAGTAAATAAGTGATGCTCAGAGTATTGTGGTTTCAGTGTTTTTTGAAATGTAACTTTATGTTTGCAGTCTCTGCTTTGTCTACCTTTTGCCGTTGCAAATGCACTCACTGCCAGTCTTAATGATGGGTAAGTTGAAACCAGTCTCATTCATACCAGCTTTCGGAGAGTATGGCTTTACATGTCACTAATATTCCTTTACGCTCATGAGAATCTCGTCTTTGCAGAGTTCCTATGGTTGATGAGTTCTGGGTCCTTCTTGCTTACACTTCATATTCGGGTAATACATCTACTTTTGCGATTCAGATGGATATGATTTGCTGTTTTGTTGAGCTATATTTGGAGAAGTTTTAAGTTTAGCTGAATATTTCAACATACTTTTCTGCCGATCAAGGAAGAGAAAAATAAATTGATAGATCATCCAATCATGAGATCTGATGATTTAATCCGCTCCATATTCTACTTTTGATCAAGAGATCTCGATAGTGTCTTTCTTTTGTTGTTTTTTCAACTGTTGTGAATTTTTGGCTGATTATTATTATTATTATTTCTTCCCATCTTTTTCAGTATCACTGTATCTGCATTTTGCCACATCTGTTATTCATGAAATCACATCAGCGCTCGGGATATACTGTTTCAGGTGAGAATTATCGTTCTTGACTCTTATTGTACCCCTGATCAACTATATATAATTCGATTTCAGAACAATATCTAGAGTAGAGTGCCCATTCTATGCAATAAAATCAAATTCAACCTTGACGTCTGTTACAAAGATCCAAGAGCCACTTTTCAGTTTCCAGTTTCCTTTACTAACATTTCCGATCCTCATCTCCTCTACTTTGTCGAGCATATGAAACGTTTCATGTCAAGAATGAATGACTTAGTTTCACTAGTTTCTTCCGTTTTTGGCTCATGTTGATATATTCACAATTCATTCCTAATGCTTTTCACTTTTGAATGACAGGATAACAAGGAAAGAAGCTTGAGCCGTTTTACGCTCTAATTTTTGGTACACCTTTAACATTTTTCACATTCTTGATGAACTCGAGGTTGTATTTTCCTTTGATCAGTGTATGACACAGTTTTGATCTTCTTGGTGTTCTTGTCTCTAGCTTTCAAGCTGGGAACTACCTGGGATTGAAGTTTGACTTTCGTTACACAGCCGATTCCAGTACCTGGCTTGAATTTCTTTTTGAATTTTCGATTTTAGTTGACTAAGATGTTGGTCTAGGATTGTTTCGATTAGTTGACCCTGCTAAAGGTGTCATGTTTTAACAATATTTATGTTGTGGTTTTAATTGTATTTGAACTGGTTTAGATTTGTTGGTACTTGGAGTATATATTTACCTTCTCCCCAAATTTATTTCTTTGATTAGTAGTAGCAGCTTGTTGACTCTTTTTTCTTGTAATGCCATTGTTGAGTTTTTTTTTTTTTTTTCAATTCCATTAATTTTGGATGGAGCCAAAGATTCACTATTTTTTAGCTTTGGAGTACGATGGAATAAAACAAAATGATTCTTTAAACTGTCTACACTTCTTTCAATTGTGAAGTAGCAGTTAGTCAATGCAACTTTCGACGCTCATCATGGGTCATTCGAAAACTGTCGCTCTGTGTTTTTAAACATAGAGGACAGGCTACGTACATTCAATCCCCTCTTATCCCGTAATGGATGAGAGCCTTTGAGGCACTGAGGTAATGTTGCTGTATATGCCATTTTGAAATGCTCTATTAATTGCATATGATCAGACCCTTCCTCGACCTTTGTGCATAGCAAAAGCTTTAGTGCATCGAACTTGCCCTTTACCGTTTCAATAATCATAGTTCCATGTTAATATTGAAACAAGTATGCCCAAAAATACTACTTTCCCATCAGATCAGATGGGAGTTTTCAGTACATCAGATACTGGCCAATATGCATTACAAATGCATGTACAGGTAAACATGGACAACTAAATTTTGTTGCTGAATTTGTATTGCTTTGAACAACAGAAAGATGAAGTTGATGCTCTGATTCAACTCTACAGTCTTGAATTAATGATGATCAAAATAACCCTATCGCCGTGGGGTGTAGTATCTGAGCAAAGTCCCATTTATACCGCTTGAATGAGAGTGCTCTTTTTAGCCTGTTTAAATTGCTGTGGCTAACCACCTTGGCAGTCTCAAACTAGCTTTCATGCCGAATTTGGTAAGAAAGATGGCATAGAGAAGATGCAGCAAGGACACAAAGAACGCACAATTTATCAAAAGCTGCAAGTTCAGTAAGCAGAGATGTAAAAGGACGAAAGCATTAGCTTTTCTGCTTGTCAAAAGAAAAGAATCACTTTCTTGCCAATTGAATAGATACGAAGAAATCACACGTACCAGAGTCCCGAATAAGGTGTATATAAAATTCATCGATGGGACTATTGGACTGCCTAAGGATGTGAGGATGTATGACAGAGAAGCATGAATATTTATCGTAATCTACAAGCGACAGAATCAACATATGAGCGATCATTCATTTGTAAAGAATAGCTGAAAAATTGTAAAAGCAGATCATTGAAGG
>JAOTQR010000008.1:17781-28242 GCA_025774065.1 Solanum ossicruentum
AGCGACAGAATCAACATATGAGCGATCATTCATTTGTAAAGAATAGCTGAAAAATTGTAAAAGCAGATCATTGAAGGTATATCTTACCAGAGCAAGGATGTTTTCTCCTATTAAAAATGAGGATAATATAACGTATCCGAGAGCACCCACAGCCCGAGCCTGCAAATCAAAACAGATGTTTCTTGTTTGAATTGCCTCTGATTTATTAAAACACTCTCAAGGTGGGAAAACAATAGAGGGAGCGAACATACAAGGGCGCACAAGAAGATTGAGGCACCCCAACTTGTTCTCAACCTGACAAGATAAGACATAGAACAGCACGCAATCGTTAAACTAATCCAAGAGCAGCAACATTTAATGTGAAGGGAGCAGAGCGCGTGTCCAGTGCATATCTTTGTTTATAGTGAACCCCAGAAGAGAAGTCAGTGATATCGCCCACTAAGTCACATTCTTACAGACTCAATAACTGCACATTGCTTTTCTAAAGGGAAAATATCCTCTCAGCATATTTTCGATCTTCTCCTCCCATTTCACTTCTGAGGATGAAAGAGGGAGGAGGCGCATAAGAAAGAACAGGAATAGATGAATAACTGAATAAGCATTTAGGTCTAGAGTTGTAAAACAACTACGACATACCTCCATAAGGATCCCATTGTGAAGCCAAGTAAACCATGCATTAACTGAATCAGGAAAAAAGTGTAGATATTTTAGTAACAACATCACCTAAACATGAATAGTACATTTGTGAACATGAAGTATTGAAGCAGAAGAACAGCCGCCAAGGATAACTAGTATCATGAGAATAATAATGAAAATTTGATACCTCACTAGTCTTTATTGACATCTTTTATGGTTTATAAGATATCACTCACCATATAATTTAATGCTTTCACTGGACCAGACAAGACAAACAAGAGTACGACAGTTGCCACCTAACATGATGGGATAAATATCGTTAGAAAATGTAGATGAACAAGTTCCAGGAATAAGTTAATTTTTCCAATCTAAGAGACGTGTGAGAAGACAAACCATGGTTTTCCTGCCAGCTGCAATGCCCCATCTCATCGAGGATACAACGATTGGCAATGCGAAGAAACAGCCGAAGTAATTCTGTGCTACATGCAAAGCCAAGTTTCCTTTAGGAGATCAAAACCACCAGCAAGAAATGACAGATAATACAAAACGAGCTCATAGTAACTACACACAAGCCAAAACTATGATGCAATAGGTCCAAGTAATTGTCACTTAACATCAAACAAAGTCATAGACTAAAGTTGGATTGCCAACAAAATTACAGAGTGCTCAACCTAAATAACCCAAAGCTGGCTGGTTCTTTTGATCCAGTACACAAATTCCTTGTAACCATCAACAGCGCAGAGCATTAATAGTAAAAGATCTAAAACTATTGAAACAGTTAAAGAAATAGAAGTTTGACTATTTACACCACTATCACGAAAAAAGAAGCTCTACTAATCATGTCACATAAGCTTGTATGATGACAGATGACGGGTGGAGCTAGCTTCTAAGTTACAGGTTCACGTTAACCGAGTAGCTTTTGCCTAAACCCCATATATGTATTAGAAATTCTACTAAATATCTATAAATATTTGACCATGAACCTAGTTATGATTGTATAAAATAACTTACATAGAAACCCATAAAATTCATATTTCAGATCCCCCACAGGCAGTAGACGTACCTAATTCACTACCCTAACAATATCAACTCTACAACTTTTCACCAAGATTAGGTCCACATTTTCTTAATCAAACAGTTCATTACCATGATTAGTTCCACTCTCACTAGTAACATACTAGCTGCAGAATTCAAAAACTGCATTACAGGAAGAAGGACTTCCCTTCCTCCACAACCAATACAACAAGAAACAACAACAATATACCAAGTGTTGCCCGACGAGTGTAGGATTACAACTACCTTTGTGGAGGTACAAAGGCTATTTCCGATAGACGTCATTCCACATTTGAAACATTTAACAATACTTAACTGAAAATTACCAATTACTTCCCTAAAAGAAAATGTCTTGACTAATACAACTTAATTCCACTCTAAAGCTCAGATTAACTTAACAAATATCATCCTCCAACTTTAGTAACTAATGCAAAATCAATCAACAAAACGAAAAACAACAACAATAACAACAATTTCTTCAGCCCCAAATCAAATTTTCAAATTCGAAGAACCATAAGTACCTCAATAGCAAGAGAATTGCTCAATAGATAAGCCAATCCTGAAACAGCAGCAAACATAGCACCCTCTACAAGTCTCAAAGTCTTCTTATAAACAACCCCATCTGGAGCTAAGTACTCATACCCTTCTGAATTTTCCTCTTCTTTATCACTCCAAATTTGAGTTTTTACAGTTGAAGCTCTCACATTTTTTTGCTTTTCAAGAGAATAATTAAGAGTTAAAGACAACATTTTTGGTTTTTGGGTAGGCAAAAAGAGAAAATGGGGTGCTAAAAAAGATAAATGGGGTGATGAATTTCCAGAAATTGAAGAGAATTTGCTATGGAAATGAAGTTTAAGGATATTCATGGTGGAAAAGAAGAAGAAATTCTTGTTTGTGTTAATTCTATAGAGATTAAAAGGTTCTTGTTTTGGATAGGGTGTTTTATGGGCTTTGGATTTTTGGTAGGCCCATTGATTTGATTCCATTAGCCCATGAACAAATTCAATATCCAAAAAGCCCAACAAATTAGTATTTAGGACTTAAAAAGGTCCAATATGTATATAGGTAGTTATTCCATACTTGTCGTGTATATAAATTTGCAAATATAACTAATATTTTTGTAGTATACCATAAATATAATAAATCACAGTTAAAACAAAATGACAAATGAATAAAAAATATATTCAAGTTGCAGTACGATCAGTGGCGGAGGCAAGATTTTAATTAATGGAGTTCAAAATCTAAAAAAATAAACATATGAACTAGCCGAAGGGGTTCAACATCTATTATATACACATAAAAAATTATTTTAACCAAACACTATAGTATAATTTTTTGTTAAAGTGGTTTCGGATGAACCCTCTGATAGTATGATTGCTCTGCCTCGAGCGCGATACACTTAATATTTTATTTTAATAATAAAATACATTTACACTAACACTAAATTCCTCGATAAGCAGAACTATAATCCCGTCCGAGCTTGAGGTTTAATTTCTATGAACAAATAATGTCCATTGATTTTGTGAATTATAAGATTATAACATTATTTGGTGATGGGAGAAGAATGGTGAGACAGGTAGGTGTTGTGGACCTAACAAAAATTTGTGTATTTTTTGTACGATAGACGTGTTACAGTTGATAATTAATATAATTAAAGTGCAAGCTGTCATAAGTGTTATTAATCATCATCAAATGACATTAATGTACTTTTTCCTTAATAATTGTAAACTTAATTAAACATCTACATAACAATATACTACTACTACAATTAACTTTAAACGAAAATACACTAACATATTTAAAACATATTTTAAATTTTAATATATGGAGTACTTATTACTATAAACACCATACTAACAAGTGGATGCCAACTTATATTATACTTCTCTATTCGGTGGTGGAATCAAGATTCTTTTTTAAAGGAGTTCAAAATTTTAAGATGTAGACGTACGAATTAATTTAAGGAGTTCGATACTTATTATATTTTTTATCAAAGAGAGTTCAGATGAATCCATAATTAATATGTGGCTCCGCTACTATCTTTGTTCTCTTTTACTGTAATTGGAAATAATTTAAATTTAAATCCTCCTTTTTTTAATGAAATGAATATCAATCATACAAATACCTAATGATTGTTTGAAATCACAAGTTTCAATTTTTTTTTCTTCTTAAATACTAAGAAAATCAAGGAGTGTCACGTAAAATGAGACGAGGAGAGTAATAATTAATATAACCTCAGCTGAGATATGCAATCTTCAAAATTCATGAAAATCACAAATAGAATAGTTGTGGAATTAGTCATAAATGATTTATCAAATTAATGTGTTATTTTTTGGGGTATGACATTTTTAGAATCTTGCGTGAACGTGTAATGCTTCATACATTAAGTTATCCTTTTTAGAGATATAATAGTACTACTGATTAGTTTGCTTGGTTTCTTAATTACTAATGACGTACTCGCTTTGGGGTTCAGACTAATTTATATTCTTATCATGTTATAAAGGTCATTAAAAGAGGAAGCACTTCCTTTCAATTCAGATTCTTTTCATTTTTTAAACTCAAATCTGCGACCTGAATTAAATATACATTCAATCACAATCGTTGCGTCGATAAAATATAAAAAGTAGAAAAAGAGGTTCAAGAACCAAAAGGATTTGTATGAAAGTTTGGTGTTAATTAAACCTATATTGGAAATTAAGATTTGGGAAAGGGACATAACATATATTAAAACAATTGGTATCTTTTTTCGTTGTGGTCATAACAATGATGCACTTGAAATTGGGCGTGCAATAAGCCTGCATTTTTTGCTATAATAAACAAACACCAAACGTGCTATGGTTCATGTATAATGTGGCATGGCTTTAGGCATTGTTATATAATAGTCGCTCCGTTTTATTTTACTTGATCTCTATATTAAAAATAGATGTTTTAATTTTCTCGTTTATTTTTCTCGAATCAAGAGAGTTTTATTACTCACTCTATTTTTTTTTCTTTTTGGTCTGCTTCGAAAAGAATGTCTTCTTTCCTTTTTTTGATAATATTTTAATTTCAATTTTAATTTTCACGTGACATGTTTAAGATCATAAGATTAAAAGTCATTTTGATACATTTGACATAACTTCAATTTATAATCAAAAAATCAAAATATATCTTTTTTATTTACTTAAATTTCATGTCAAGTCAAACCACATCATTCTTTTTTAAATGAAGGAGTACTTTTTTCCTGTACTACCCATAATATTAATAATGAGACAAAACAATAGTAGCTAGTAGTCAAATTTAGAGCTTCAAAACATTATTAATAAGGTTAGTTAATATGATAAAGTACACTTTTGATTATTATTTTTTTAAGAGACGTATCGAATCAATAGAGATCAAGTAATATAAAACGGACGGATCGTATATGTGCCGTCCCGTACGCCACCCAACCCTATCCCATTCTAAAAAGAGACTACTTGCTTGTATTCAAAGATAGTACACACGTGTGTGTATTTGTAGGGTCAAAAGGCAAAAGATGACTTGGATGAGGTATAAACTAATTTTTTTTAATTATTATTTTTTAAAAAAGTAGAGGTTCCTCAAATAATATAAAATAATAATTGAATTCACTTTTTTATTGCATATAAACTATTCAGACAAAATTTACTAGATTCATGTGAACCTGTAAATGACACGTTAAATTTGTTCTTGATTATGAAATAAATCCTTTTACAAGGCTCAACGAGTAATTGAGCCTCATGAATTTTTAACTTTTATGTTAAAAATAAAACAACATTTAAAATTAAATGTTATATGTATGGAATTGTAGATAATTAATTAAGTTAAATAAAATTGAGAAAATGTGAACAAAATTAATTTAACAACCAAGTAATTATAACATGAACAAAATAATATTCTAATTTACTAAACAACTAAAAAAATTGCCAAAAACAATATTAATTATACTAATTTTAATATATAAATAATTTACTTTCTAACCAACAATCAAACCGACAATATTTCTCTGATGCAAGCACCTTTTTTTTCTTTTTTCTTTTTCCTAACCTATGAATTGTAGATTGAAATTAATAATATTGAACCTTAATATATTGCGTTCCATCAATGTCGGATGGAGCCTAAGATTCACTATTTTTTGGTTTTGGGATATGATGGAATAAAAGAAAATAACTCTTTAAACTGTCTGCGTTTCTTTCAATTGTGAAGTAGCAGTTACTTAATACAACTTTCGACGCTCATCATGGGTCATTCGGAAATAGTCGCGTTATGTTTTTAAACATATGGATCAGGTTGCGTACATCTGACCCCCCTCTTACCCCGCAATGGGCGGAAGCCTTTGAGACATTGAGATAATATTGTTGTTGAACCTTAATATATTGAGTTGGAATATGTGAGGCCTTTCAAATCAATGCATGTATCTTTCTACAATTTGATCAAGTTTCCTCTTGACTACAAGCATAGTAAAGTGAAAATACAATGGGAAGAAGAGACATCACCAAGAATTATGGTAGTATGGCTAGGTGTAAATTTTTTTGATAAAAAGTGTTTCTGCCTTAATAAGTTTTACAAGATATAAATTCAAACTAATCGAATTTTAATATAAAAAAAAAGAAATATCAGCAATAATTGTGATAGGATGAATCTTATTCCTCCATCATAAATTAGCGATATCGAGTTCAAATATCAAATATGAAAAATATTATATATAAATAGTATTATTTTTCTTTAAGCTTAATAAATCTTAAACTGAGTAAATTCAAATTAATCGAATCGCAATATAAATATTGAATACATAAAAAAAGACATACACCATAACACGACACATATAGAGTGTGAATAAAATAAGAATGTATTGGAAAAAATAGGTTTGATATGTGAGGGAAAGGTACAACGTAGTATTGGGCTAAAGATGCGAAATTTTTTTAAAATTGTCCTTCATTAAAAACTGTCTGGAGCCAATCTACAGACGCAATCTATGAGTCATAGATTGATTTATTGGGTCATGGGTAGGGTGTTTTGTCCAGTTACACATGGACCCCTGAAACCCAGTCTCGTCTGTGAATGTCACAACTTTATCAAATTTGATGTTATAATATCTGACCAAAACTAACTTAATATACGAATAGATCACTTTCTTACCAGCAATCAAATTTTAACTTTATCGATGGTATAACAACTTAATAATTCTTACACGACGCAAATTTAAATTAATTGAGCTTCGATATAAATATCGAATGTCGTAAAAAATGAAAGAAGAGACATGGGATATATCTTATTCGTTTATCTTTAATTAAAAATATCAAGTTCGAATTTCAGATATTAAAAATGATCATATATAAAGAGTATTATTTCTCCCTTAGCTTAAAAAACTTTAAACTGAGTAACGTCTGATTAATCGAATCGCAATACAAATGGTGAATGCATGCATAATAAATGAAAAGACATCCACCACAACATATACATCAAAATGACTACACATTCCAATATCATTTTAATTTTTCATGTTGAGATAGTGGTGTATCAACATCCTTTTGATTGAGTGTCACCAAATTTTGCAACATATCAAATTGATGAATCTAAATTAATTCAACAAATTAGAGAAACGTTACATTAAGCATTTAAATAGTTAAAAAAATCCAAAAAGAAGATGCTAAAATTGTACTCCAAAAATAAACCAACACATTGGGAAAACAACAACCATATAATATTATTTGATAATACAAAAAAAACAAACAAATAAAGTCTAAACACAATATATTTGATAGTCTCAATAATTATCCCAATTGATGTTAACAAGTTGCTAGGGAATAGTGAAGCTTATATTATTAGAAACAAATTTTTATTTTAGAAATATTAAATAGCCTTTTTTTTTGGTAATGTTAAATAGTTTTTAAGTCATATAAAAATAATTTCATGTATGGCAATTTAACTTTCATTTTTATTTTATTTCAAGTCGTCTAACTACTTTTTCGCTAGACAAAATCATTGAATTTTGCCTAAATTAATGAGAGAAAATTACTCAGATAAGCAAACGTATACTATTTAATTAGTTAATATAATTATAGTTTGAATTAAATACGGCTCGCTATTAACATATAACATTAATTATAGTTTGAGCTTTTCTTGCAGGATATACAAACACTGCGAATTGTATATCAAAATTATACAAACACTACGAATTGTATAACAAATTATACAAACAATGCATGAATTGTATAGCAAAATAGATAAACACTATTATAACTATAATTACGATAATTATCTAAATTGTAATTATTTCAGTCTAGTAAATTATAGGACTAAGTTATTTATGAAAAGTATCCGATTTATAACCAAAGCATCATCAACCTTTGCGTAAGTATCATATAAAAAATAATTTAGTTACTAATTTGTCATTATAAAAGAAAAAAAGTACAGGTAAAAAGTCAACGATTTTTGTGGCCTATGTAATCTTTGATTGTACAACTATAAATCTTGTTTGAAAATAAAGTCAAGTTTGGTAATTTTTAGAGGTTAGTTTGAATTTTGTGATTGGTATTGTAATGTGAAATATTGATAAGTACGATAAAATGATCGAGATCATGATACTTTTAATCAGAAATTTCAGATTTGAATTTTTGAGAAACATCTTATTGGAAGAACCATCTACAAAAAAGGATTTCAAAATTCGTGAATTCAAATTCAATCAAGACTTCAGTACGAATATGTGTCATCAATTTTTTTTTTAAAAAACGTTCAAGATGAAATTTAAAGTCATTTGACATTGATTTGAATCGATTTTGAAGCACAAACGTGTTCGTAAATTTTACATAAGTTATTACAATTTAGCTAAGATCTTGTGATTAAGTTCCGATAATCCCGCAACATTTGTATTTAAATACTGATGATTTATCGCAATTTCTCACACAAGATTGATCATCAAGTTGAAATGAATCAAAACTTATAGCGATAATTCTTAACTATTTGCAATAAGATAAATTTTATTAATTAAATTAAGATCCTAACCATTTATCGAGATTTCACTATCTAATGTTGATCACAACCTTTATTTATCGTAGCACAAATTTAAAATATTCAATTAATGATGAAAAAATCTCAATCATCCCGATAATATCTTATACTGTGCTGGAGCAGTTTTAATGTTACAAGTAGCTAGGTGGGGTCCAATATAAAAATAAAAATATTAAGGGGACACGTGTATAAGGTGTACATATTTATTTCTCTAATAAATTCTAATAAATCATTATTGTAAAAAAAAGAATAATCAAAATAGTGGGGACAAAATATATATATATATATATAAAAATAGTTATGCCTCTTTGATTTGTTACTTTCAACTTTCATTCCCACTTGCCTCCTCTAATAAAACTCCATACATCATATGTTCAAATCTTTTTAAAATATCATTTTCAAATAATTTTAAAATTCATAAATTTAAAATTTTGAGTAAGTCATTTTTTTAAAATTAAAATAATAAAAAAATAAAAAAAATTAGAAAAATATGAATTTTCACATATAACCATTCAAAAAAAAATCTTAATTATGCTCCATAACCATAATTTAGATAATTACATTTCGTAACTATAGTTATAGCAGCATTTATATAATTCACTATAAAACTCATAATTTTTGTATGACATTTGTGTATTTCTCTATACAATTCGTTCACAATATTTGTATAATGCTCTATACTATTCACAGTCTTTATATATTTCACTTTACAATTTGATTCACATACAACTTTTGTATAATTGCATTTAACGTTTATATAAATTTCATGAATTAAACAAAACTCAAACTATAATTATAATTAGATGTTTGTCGTAAGCTGTAACTAATTTAAACTATAGCTATATTAACTAATTAACTTGTATATGTTTATTTGTTCGTATAATTTTTCCTTAGAAAAATGGCATAACATTGACAATTTTGATAGATTGATTGATGTAATCTTCCCAAATCTTAACTTTTACACTATTCTTTTTTACATATGATAATGAAGCAAAACAAAAGGCTAATTATTTGATATGATCAAGTAGATTTTATTCACAATATCATTTCTCAAGTTTCTTTATGGCATTTTGCATTTATCATTCTCTATATAAAAATGAAAAGTTGACTTTGATTGATAATAACATAAAAAAATCCAATTAATTCATTTTTCTTTTAAATTAATTCATTTTCTCATATTCATGATGGCATTTTGCATTTATTCTTTTTGGTATGCACGAAATGGAAATGTTGATTCCGATTGATAATTACGTGAAAAATTGAATAAAATATTTCTTTTATTTGATAAAATAATATAAAAAACTGTTATACTTGATTCAATATGTTATTTCAATTTTTGTACTCGATAAAAGTTTTATTCTGACACTTCAATTTGATTAAAATAAATATTTTAAATATTAGTTAAGTCGACTCTCGAAATCAAAATATTACAAAAACTTATAAAAAGCCATCACACCAAAATTTAAAACTCGAATAGCTAAAGAAATTTGAATTCCTAAAAGTAATGGACATTATTTTTGGAATAATTTTTTACATACTTAAAAAATATTTTAAAATAAAAAATATAATAATTAAAACTTATTGCAGGAATAAATATTTTTTCATTCTTATTTTCAAAGCGAATCTTTTTATCTTTTCCTACCTATTCAAATTAATCAGACTATACAACAATTATCATCTAATACTAAAAAGGAAAACAAATTCTAGAGTAAAGAATTTAATCTTTTTTGCTAAAATATTTTGGTAAGGAAAAAAATAATTTCT
>JAOTQR010000010.1:0-16040 GCA_025774065.1 Solanum ossicruentum
AACCTGCATGCAAATATCAAAATCATTCTTTATTTAAAATATAAAAGTAATGCATATCGGACGAGAACGATGGCGACCTCCAAACTCGTGCCATACCACAGCATAACACCAGAAGTTTCGAATCCCCGAAATCTCCAACACAAGTCCCAACTGTAGTTGTCACGACCCGAAATTCAGGCATGATGGCACTCGTCTTCATCCCACCAAGACAAGTCAGCCTACAACCCATCTATAACATTAAAAGTGCGGAATTATAATCAAAATGAAAGTTCAATTTAATGAAATCCCCCAAAATATGGTTGTCACGTGCACAAGCTTCTAATGTATTACAATCGATTTGAAAAGAAATGCAAGTACAAAATGATATTGTCTCTAAAATAGGACAAAATCATAAAATAGGAGTAAGAAGTCAATTGGGATGACGAGAAGCTATCTCTCACAATCTCCACCGAAAAGCCTCAGACAAGGAAAAACAGAGTGTATCACGATGATCTGGGCTCGTAACCTACAAAAATGTTGTACCTAGAGGGGTGAGTACCAAACACACGGTACTCAGCAAGTGAACTAATAAACACAAAGTTAAGTAGTATCGAATACCTGCACCCCTCAACACTCCCACCAAATCTCCACAACTACAACCTAACTCATAACCTTCACAATTACACCCTCCAAAAATTCTATGATCAAAGCCTATAACAGTATAATTCTCATCTATCCCACTTCAAGTCATAAGGGAAAATTCTACAGGTTATCAAGTTCTCGCTAATTCATCAAGTGTCATCAAATCAATACCAAAACTAATCATGCAAATATATAGACAAGTCAATAATATAATAAATAACCAATCTCAATAGCACTCCATATAATCATAACAAGCCAGAGAATTATGGGATGAAATGAATATCGTGAGATGTAATACAATGCAATGCAATGTCAAATAGCATGATGCATGTCTGTCCTACGATACACATTCGCTGATCATAAGCATGCCTCAGTCAGAACCCATGGGGGCCGCACATGGACCATGTATCCACCGGAACCATTTTCCTTCGGCAATTTTCATTTCGTATCTAGCCAGAACCATTTCCCTTCGGCTTTTCATTTCTTTTTTTTCACTAGCCGGAACCATTTCCCTTCGGCTTTTCATTTCTTTTCTTGGATCATCAAGCAAACACATAGTAAATGCACAATAATCATGTTCATGGAGATAAAATATGCAATATGCTCATACAAATTCATATGTCTCAAAAAATCAATAATAGGTAGCTGAATACCATAAATATTGCTACATCCTCAATCTCAATACCATCACAACCTTGACAACGTTCACATCTAAAACTAGGCATCACTTCGATATCAATAACAAATAATCACTATTTCACATATAATAACCCTCCATCATTAATTCACAAGTCAAATATCCACATAGGATAATTACCCAATTTAAAAATATTTCAATCAAAGCCTACATAAATCATTCTCAACACCTCACACAGGAAGCACAAGATTCTATAAACTTAACAAGGGTTAAGAAATTCACTTTCCTTAGTTGCAATGCGATCAGTCAAGCAATTGAGCCTTTCCCCTTTCGAATAGAGTTCGTGGCACCACAATCTAGTTAAATACATTACCATAATAAGATTTCAAAAATAATAATACTCATATTGCTATATGTCTAGTTTAGACCCAAAGGTTCACCTAATTCCATAACCAAGATCCTCAATTTCAAGCCTAAAGTTAAGTCTTAATTTCACTAAATAACCTAAAATTTAATTATATTCATGTGATATGACATGCCTCATATCTAATTGTCTATTTTAATATATCAAAAACTTAATTTATAGGCGATATTAATATTAGAACCAAAATATAACATGAAAACTTACTACACTAGTCACGGTAGGGAACAAGTTTACTGCAAGTAAAGTTAACAATATTTTCACTATGTTAGTTCCCATCATTAGTTTATCATGATTATGTCAAGCAAATTTCTTATTCTTGTCCCTTATTATAATTATTTGCATCCCCTATTTAATGATACATTAAATTAATTTCAACCCCAATCAATTGCAGGCAATTTGCTTATCCATTTTCTCCTTGCCAATACGACCTCTACTCATATTAATCAACATGACTTACCTGATTCCTTCAATAATTCCTTCTCTTTGGTTTTCTTCTCCTTCACCATATGACTTTCCCGAACTCTTTCTTCTCTTCTTATTTTTTTTAACCTAATTATGTGTTAAAAGGATTAAACTCTAATAACTAATTTTACTATATATACTAAGTGGTATAAGATATTTAATAAATTATCACTTTAGTCCCCCAATTAGCTAATCCTAACAGTTCACTAATTTAAATAAAACAACTAATCATGTAGTTTAGGATTTTGACTAAATTAATATTTAACCCACTAATTAATCAATCATCAAAAATTATCCCTTAACAAAATAAAAAAAAAATTAATGAATAGTCTAAAGTACTCATTTAAAATATTCAAGATAAATCTTGTAGGAATTCAAGAGCACTAATTCTCAAAATGACATAGCGGGTTATTACATAAAACTATTTGCAAATATCTATAATCAAACAGGTCCTAAAATTTGAAATTTGGTAATACACGCTTAATGTATATCATTTAATCTAGTTATAATTTTTGGTGTGGTTAAATAACTTTTAGCTTCAATTTTATATGTGTTAAAATATTTATTTAATATGCACAAAGAATCTATTTTCTTTGTTTAAAAAATAATGATTTTCTTTTTGTCAAGACTTTAATATCAATTTTTCATATGGCATGCTTAAGACCATAAGATTAAAGGATATTCTGATATATTTGACATAACTTTATAATAGCACCACAAAAGCGAAAAATCTTCTTTATATTCTTAACTTCGATGACAAGTCAAATTAGATTATTCTTTTATAAATTGATGAAGTACTTGTTGGAAGCCACTATAGCAAAAAGTTGTCATTCATGACCCTATTAAAAATTCTAGCTCCACCTGATATTTTTACATCATCACCAGCAACTATACATTATACCCATATTATTTCAAATTACGTGATAATATTTGAATTTCGAGAATCAAATTAATAATTTTTTTAACTCCATTTTTTTATGCTTTTAGATATTATAAAACTTGTTAATTATCGTAACTTGTAATATATCTATTACAAATTCTCAAATATATAAATTTTATTAGGACAAACCAAAAGATTCTATGTCTATAACTATCTCTTAAATTACTTTTCATATAATTATTTTCTAAATATGATAGCATAAATATTTTCTTATACTAATATCTAGCTTGTTTGACCAAACTTTAAAAATTAATTTAAAATATTTTTATCATAAATAGGTTTAATGATAAATAAATATTTTTGAGCAGAAATTAATATTTGACCAAACTTTTGAAAGTTTTTCTAACTATATTTTTCTCAAAAATGCTTTTTAGAAAAAAAGTAGATTTTTAACTTCCAACAATTTCTACTGCCTTAACTGAAAACACTTATTTTCTCCTAAAAATTTTATCAAGCACCCCCCCCCCCTCCTTCTTCTTTTTCCCAATTAGCTTCATAAAAAAATAATTAAAAAATAAACCAACCACTTTTGACCTTAAAAAAATTTGGCCAAATAACTACTCCTTTCGTTTCATTTTATCTGACACTTTTTCACTTAGTGTGATATTTTTAAAAAAAAAGGAAGAATTCTGAAATTTATAGTATAAAATTATTTTTAGATATTTTATAATTGAGAATCATTTCATTAAGGATAAAAAGAAAATTTTAAAAGTAAATTATTTTCAATTTGAGTAATAATTATTTTTAATTTGAGTAATATGATATTATTTTGGAGACGAACAAAAAAGAAAAATATCATGTAAAATGAGACAAATTTTATTGTAAAAATGAGAAGCCAATTGTGGTTTGAGGATAATTATTAACCTAGTATGTAGGCTTAGATTGTGAAAGGTATATCTTACCAAACATGTGATGCGCCCTTATCCAAAACACTACATTTCTCGTGCAAATTGTTTGATAAAAGTACATAAATCTTTGATATCTTCATGGATATAGATTAGATTGGATTGACAATACTTCACCAACTACATCTAAAATATTAGCCCTTAATTTCTTCCCATTTTTGGGGAATAATTTGGACCTCTCTTTTACTTAAGGTACATATATATCTCCCTAGGATTTTTGATGAGACATTCTTCTTATCCTAAAGAAATCAAAGAGGTAAAAAAGTTACTTTGCAACTAAAATATAGAAACTTTTAGTATTGTTGTTAGTGGTTTCATTTTTCTTTTCTCTTTTTTTAATTGCTTTAAGTTATTTTATTTGAGTCGATAATTTATTGTAAATAATAATTGTAATCGTATGAAGTAAGAGTAAGGTCTGATGCAATGGCGGAACCATATTTTGTTGAAGGATGTCAACTAACATCCATTTGTTAAAAAATTATACTGTGTAAATTGTAATCATATATATTAATATTCCTTGATTTCTTTGTGAATTCACTTCTTTATCATTTGACACATTTTACATAAAGTTATGGCTCAGATTTCATTTGTTGAATTACACCAATACATTGTTGTTGTTGTATATTAATTGATTTAATAAAGTAAAAAATATGTATTAAATGACCATTGATTAAGTGATAAATCTTTATGTTCAAACACATATCATGAGTCTATTGATTTGATATGAAACTCGGATGCTAATTATGTAAGCTTGCGGATGGGGTTAAAGAGCCATTTATATATGTTTAAAAGGTATTGAGAATATGATTTGGCTATCAACATGCATATTGTCCTTAAGAATATTTCAATCACAGATTGAATGATATAATTAGGTAAGAGGTGATTTGTATATTGAACCAAACATTTTTTTAATTTCGTGTGAGTTAAATAATTGACCCATTTCGCAACTCAACTCTAGAACACGAAAGCTCAATCCCTTCATGATCTTATTTTTTCATGACCCAATTCTAATATGTGAAAACTTGCTTATTCGAACTTTTTCTCAATTCTCACGTGTCATCATTGTGTCACACTACACTAATCTTTTATGTATCGTGGCATAGAGTGGTTGATTAAACTGTTGAATGCTATTAGGGAGACCGCCAAGATGCCTGAGGAATGGAGGAGGTGTACAATGATGCCATTGTACAAAAATAAAGGAGATATTCAAAACTGCAAAAACTACAGGGGTATCAAGTTGTTAAGCCACACTATGAAGGTATAGGAGAAAGTTGTGGAGAGGAGGGTGCGTAAAGTAGTATCTATCTCGGAGAACCAATTTGGATTTATGCCGGGGCAGTCGACGATTGAAGCAATCCATCTGGTTCGGAGGTTAGTGAAAAAATATAGGGATTGTAAGAAGGATCTTCATATGGTGTTCACTGATCTCGAGAAAGCGTATGACAAAGTCCCAAGGGATGTATTATGGAGGTGCTTAGAGGCGAAAGGTGTCCTCGGGGCTTATATCAGGATGATTAAGGACATGTACGATAGAGCTAAAACTCGAGTAAGAACGGTGGCAGGAGACTCCGAATATTTTCCTGTCGAGTTGGGACTCCATCAGGATTCTGCGCTGAGTCCTTTCTTGTTTGCCTTGGTGTTAAACGAGCTGACGCGATCTTTACAGGAAGATGTACCTTGGTGTATGCTATTTGCAGATGATATAGTATTAATTGATGAGTCTCGAATTAAAGTTAATGAAAGGTTGGAGGCCTGGAGACACGCCTTGGAATTTAAAGGATTCAAATTGAGCAAGACCAAAACTGAATACTTGGAGTGCAAATTCAGCGTAGAGAGGGAGGAAGAAAACTCTGAGGTGAGGCTTGCCACTCAACCTATCCCCAAGAGGGATAAGCTTAAGTATTTGAGGTCCATCATCCAGAGTAGTGACGATATCGATGATGATGTCATACAAAGTATTAGGGCAGCATGGACTAAATGGAGGCTGGCCTTTGGAGTATTGTGTGACAAAAAGATACCACCCAAACTTAAAGGTCAGTTCTACAGAGTGGTGGTTAGACCAGCGCTGCTGTATGGGGTGGAGTGCTGGCCGATTAAAAATATTCATATTCAGAAGATGCATGTCGCAGAGATGAGGATACTGAGATGGATGTGCGGTCACACCAGAAGTAACAAGGTTAGGATTGAGACTATTCGAGAGAAACTGGAGGTAGCCTCGGTGAAGGAAAAGATGAGGGAAGTGAGACTGCGGTGGTTCCGACATGTGCAGAGAAGGAGTATCGATGCTCATGTTAGGAGGTGCGAGAGGTTAGTTGTGGAAGCTACTGGGAGGGGCAGAGGTAGACCAAAAAAGTATTGGGGGATGTGATCAGACAGGATATGGCGGAACTCGACCTCAATGAGAACATGACCTTAGATAGAGAGAAGTGGAGGCCACTGGATATGTTGTTGTTGTTCAATTTTAGCGAATGTTCTAGAAGGGACATACATAAAAGCTTAGTCCCTTTATCTTAGTTTCATCATATAAAATTTCATATTTTTTAACGAACACTAAGAAAAACAATTGATAATAAAGTGACTAAACTATTTCTACTTAATAATCAAATTTGTCGTAGTGCCTCCACAACTTCATCAAATGTCACCCACAATATTATGCCAATTTTGTACGATGTAGGAATTAATAACTATAGTATTATAGTAACTAAAATTTGGTGAATGGTGATGTTATCATAATTAATAACTGGATAACAGAGCATAACTGACCAAAGTTTATCCCAACGTACGTAACACAACGACCTATATAAATTAAACTATCTTGTTGTATACATAGATTCTAATTAAATAGTACATACGTATAAAGAAAAGGTTACGTCTGTTTGGTCATGTCAGAAGTTATCTAGAAATGTCTCTGAGACAATGTACTAGTGACCTAGTCACCCATGAACAACACCCACTTGTTGGACCCCCAACAACACCCCAGGCCATTTCATATTCCATCATGCATTACATAATTTGATCCGAAAGCAATAAATTCAAGGTCGATTTTTTTAATTGTTATAGCGAAATGTTGCGATAGAAAACACGTAAGATAAGTATATAACACAGCAACAACTTAATTTTTATAGTGAAATATCTAATTATCTATAAGATTGTTAATTTTGTACTCTCTCGATCTGTTCATTTTTAATATTTGAAATTTAAAATTTAAATGGTCGAAAATTATACGAAAAATGTTATAAGTTTCAACTTTTCTCATATTAATATAATGGGAAAAATTTATATGTAATTAATTGTCTTGTTTTTTTCCTTGAGGCCTGAGGATCATCACTAGTTGTGATGGACGAGGTGCTTTTCGATTGTATTGTTCTTGGTTGTTAATGGTAATTCACAAGGTTATCAAAATATTATCAAAATATGATAGAAAAATACATCTGCAAATATTGGTCAAAGTTACATTGTATATATATATATAACATTAATTTTTTTTTTATGTTTGTAACTTCTTATCACATTTTACTGAATTCTTAGTAAAAAATTTGATGCCAATAAATTTCGTTGAACCGCACTGAATTTTATTTTTTTTAGTTTCCTACTCGGTGTCCGGAGTCTGTGGAGCCCCGACTAAATTCGGATTGCACATTGCAGGGCTCATTTGGGGGTGGAGCTCCCAATAGGATTTTTTCCATTTCTAGGGCTCGAACCGAGACCTCTGATTAAGGATGGAACACTTCCAACAGTACATCACAACTCATATTGATTTGGACTAAAATTTTGAATCCACAAAATGATAGCACCACAACAATAATTCTTACGACAACTTTTCTATATTCTCTGCATCTGATATTCAATACACCCCTATAATAATATCACACCTCTTAATTTATTTATGTTCTAAATTTAGCCATAGATTTTGAATGCATTGGATGTGAACATCAAACATTGACAAAATCCCTCTTATTTATAATTTTCTTTGTAAAGTCATTTTTGTGATCATTCTTTCAGTTAGTTGGGCTGAAACATCATACTATATATTTTTTGATCTGCACAGAACATGTAGATGTACAATATTTGAAAGTAGTAGTCAGTTACAAACGTGACAGTTCGGGGGGGGGGGGGGGTTTGGGGGTAGGTAGAATTTTTTTTTTAAACCAAAATTAGAAGATAATGAAAGGGACTTACAAAGATTTAACAACCACATTTTTGAAATTCAATGTCCCTTGTAGTACCTTTTTTCATACTAACATACGGTAATGGTGGATCCAGTGTGTTAACGTATAAATTTATGTGAATTGAAATTATCGATGAGTAAGTTTTGTATCTAAAAGGTAAAAGTTGCTGTTAATTCTATTTACGGATGATTGTCAAATGATCAAAAGGATCTCATGTCTTAGGACTTTATGTTTATATTGATGTCATGTCATGCTTGCTTTTGGCACTTTGGAGAAGTAAATCTTAATTGAACCTATATTTGTTCAATGGATACAATTCATTCATGGTAAAAGCGGACAATATACAGTAGAAAAAAGTTGTAATACTTGGCTAAATTTAGCGAAACTACAAACTACAAGATAGAAAAGAAGAGACCAATCCTATTTGATCTCTTTGAATTTCATATTCGAAGTTGTGATCGGATCTATTCACTA
Organism: Solanum ossicruentum; assembly: GCA_025774065.1. Lineage (NCBI taxonomy): Eukaryota > Viridiplantae > Streptophyta > Magnoliopsida > Solanales > Solanaceae > Solanum > Solanum ossicruentum. The sequence goes on from JAOTQR010000010.1 coordinate 8,633, forward strand.
AAATAAATCGATTCAATACATTTCTTATGTACTCAAAGGTACTATATTGGATTTGAATCAGATTTAGAATCAATCTATATTCAATACCCTATGAAAAATTTGATCACATCGGAGATTGTTGATACATTTCTCATTATTATTGTATATTAATTTTGAGATTGTTGTAAGTACTCATAAACTTTAACTTCTGAATCCTACTCGGTTCATACAATTTTTCTTTCATACACTTTTGTGTGTATATATATATTTTGAACATTTTATGGAAATGAGTCTTAGTCTTTTAATTGATTTGTCACATCGTATCATTAAGATATTTTTTAGCCTGCCCTTCATAAAGAAAATGTGCCAAATCAATCTCACTAATTTAAGTAAGGTTTCCTAATAATTGTAATTAGTGTACGTTGAGGTATCAATCAATACTAATATAATTCAATATGCACAGCACTTGTAAGTTAAACGTCCTTTTCTTCTTTCTATGTAATCAACAGCTTTATTCATAACAAGACTTTGAACTAACAAAACATCACTTTTAACTATCCAAGAATTATTCATGGACAGAAATGGTCAATGCTTTCGCATTAATTAATGATCTTGATTTCGACATGTAATTACTAAGAGTTTTAGAAGGCATTAATTCTTTAAACTAGCCTTGGACTAGATGCAGGGCATTGTTGGATGTGCAAATGAAGTCATGATGTATAGTACTTGACACTCAACATTCGAATAAAAGTGTGTGTTTATATATATATACTGATAGTAAAAGTATATATTTATATTACACTATCATCATGTCATATATATCTTACTCATAATTATATTATAACATCGTTATTTTGGATATTTTTACGCTTACTACAAGTTTTATGTGTGTAGAAGGGCTTGCGTCGTGAACATTCAAGCCCTACCAAGGAGGTTGGGAGTTTTGCAACTAGTCCAACAAAGGACAAGAATGTGTTTAAAGAGAAGAAAAATAATATGCTCATTTAAAAAAGGTATTTTTGATTCATTAAGACATAATGCGAGCATTGTTGAACCAAATTATTGATGGCATTGGAACTTCCATGTTGGGGGTCTAAAGTTTGAAACTGGATCGAGCTCATCATACCGGACTATCTAATGCGAGTTACTTTTACTACATGATTTGCGAGCCATTGCATAGGAGCGGGAATTGTGCTTACCTAAAGGAACAGCTACGATTTTTCCTTGTCTTAAAAAAAATTTATTGACGATATTGATATTTTTAGACCAAACTATTAACTGATGATATTTTTATTTAATGTTATCCCTATTATTTTAAGGGTTTTTCTTTTCCTACCAAACAAATCCTAAATCTTGTCACACACTAGGTAAAACGTCCCACCACAAGGTTCACTCTCAGTACTTCTTTTAAAGAACAATAATTGTAATGAAATTTTTGAAAAATTAATGATACATAATTGTACTTCTTTTACCGGAATTAATGATTCATAATTATTGAGGAAAATTAATTTGTTGCATGTCACATTATACATACGTCGCAAACAGGTATATTGCCATAAACAAAAACAAAAATAAAAAATAAAAATTACCCTTTTAAAATTAGATCATTTATTCTTCTTTTTGCCAATTCTTAATCATATAGATATTATTTTAACTAAATCTTCTTTTCCTGCATTAAACCGTTGAAATTGATATAAACTTATCATGGTTTAATAGTTGAGACTTAAATTCAAATTACTAAACTTCTGTATTAATGGTGGTGTCCTAATTTCATACCTAATCTTCGCCAAATTACAAAAAAAAAAAAAAAAAAGTCTATTTATTTGGTTGGGGAAAATAAGTTGTTGCTTCTTGATGTCATTTGACTGATATTTGATTATTTAGGTCATAACTAGCGGTATTAGATTGAGGCTAAAAATGAGTGTTTATTTTGGCGAGTTCAATTCTAGCCCCAACTAATTTGACACTAATGAAGATTTTGTTTGAGAAATATTTTTAAAAAGATTCTCTATGTAGAGACATAGATTCGATGGAGAAAATTCAATTTATTGAAAATTATGTGAAGAAGGTGGAGTAAATTAATTATTTTGTCGGAAACTCAGGCTATTGGAGAGAATTATTGGGTATTTGTCCTAAGTTTTCAATTATAGTTGAATTTTCTTTTTCTTTAAAGAAAACATAAAGTCTCCATATTTGATTAATCAATTTTCTTGTAAGAATAGATTTATGATTCTATAAATAGATGTTCATATTTTCTAATTTGATAGCATTATTCACAATGTAATTCTAGAGGATTATAGCGGGAGAAATAGTGAGACACAAGTATTACGTAAATGCTTGTGTGAATCTTTTTTTTATTCCAAGTGAATTATTTGATGTTATTTCTCTCAATATTGTGTACTTTATTTTTATTATAGTGAATTACACATCTCTTCTTGTAGATATACATCGATTAACCAAACCGCATTAAATATTAGTATCTCTTTTGATATATTTTTCGTTTGTCTTCTTATTCATAGTCCTTCGAAATTTGCTATTTCCTATGACACTTGAATACTAACAATTCGACAGAAAAAAGGCCTAAAAATGGAGCATGCACCCGAAATAAGGAAAATTAATGAAATGCACAAGAGATATCAGTCCCAAATGTGACCAATACATGTCCTACCATATTGAAAAATGAAAAAGAAAAGAAAAAGAGGATTATTGCGAATGAATTGATACATCAGATGATATCTTATAAAGAAAGTAATAAATTAATTTTCTTTGTTAACAATTCCTCAATAACTTGTGATTCACATTTTCTATATTATTTGCATGTTATTACACAAAAATAAACATAAAAACTTCTTTATTCCAAAGCTATTGAATTTTAGGCAATTATACCTTTGGTTTACTTTTTGGCACTAAATATCCTTTACAACAGTAGCCAAGGTGGAGCAAATATGCCTCCCTCCACTAACCAACTTCACATCAAATATATTAGGAGGTATAAAATATAATAATTTAATTATAAAATATAAAATTATTTTGTTTTATGTTTAATCAGAGGTATCTCATTATTTTTGCTTTAGTAATGAAATAATTTATTCAAAAGTAATTTACTTATTTAACAAAATGACCAAAGAGTTTCAATTGCTCGCTATTACGCACTCTTTTAATGGTGACTGCTTCTAAATAAACGTCGCAGTTGTCTCTGCGTCCTGAGTAGCGTGTTTAAAATCTTTTGTCCATCCCTTTCAAAAAAATTAAATTTCATTTTCAAGGGGTCCACTTAACTCTCATCAAAAGGTAAAATATCCAATTCAACAAAATATCCTCCTCTTTATTCTTCTTTCTACTCAAGTGATTGAGAATGGAAAATTTGTGGAGGGATGGATTTAGACAAGTAGAATAAACACTAACGTTGGATTTTGAGAATAACGATGTTCCACGTCAGCTTGGGGGACCCACACTGTCTTTTCTTCTTTTTTTTTCATACATATCATAATTGTGATAATGTTAAAAAAAATGTGAGTGAATAATAATAATTTTATAATATACTATGAATGTAACCAACGAATAATAAAACGCCAACGATGCTTGATAAACTTTATTGGCCTGTCCCCGACAATATATAAAAGTGTTGACGTGGCACTTTTATGTGGTAGGTTACTGCTTTTAACACGTGTAGTTTTTATTATAAGAACCAAAAACAACTTTTTAAATAATGTAACAATATTTAATTCAACATAAGCAAGAACAATAGTAACATATGCAGACTAATTTTATGAATTCGGGGAAAATAACATATTTGGGATTTTAATCTATTTTGGGAAGATAATGAAGTTATTTTTCAGAAATTTTAAGCTTAAAGTAAAATATTTTAATGTAGCTCTGGAAAGTGCATACATGGGTGAAGGAATCATATTGCACATAATGTAGTAAAGAATAGATATAAAAAATAATAAGATATCAAATTAAAGAAAATAATAGATAATAAAATCATCTTTAGAATTCACTGTCTGTCTATAAAGCATAGAGAGTACTTGAAGATAATCAACATCAGCAGAATTCTTTATTTTACTCTCTAAAGTTTTTTTTTTTTAAGTTTGAATACGTCGTATTGCGGCAACATGGATGAAATGGAGTCTTGCTTTATGGAGTATTGTGTGATAAAAGATATCACCCAAACTTAAAGATAAATTTTACAAAATGGTGGTTAAACCGTCTCTGATATATGAGGTGGAGTTTGGCCAATTAAAAACTTACATGTTCAGAAGATGCAGGTCGCAGAGATGAGAATATTGAGATGGATGTGTGGCACCTGTAGTTGACTAGATGACGGAAGCAAGACTGCAATGGTTTGGACATGTGCAAAGAAGAAGTACTGATGCCCTTCTTAGGAGATGCGAAAGGTTAGATTTAGGGATTACACGGAAAGACAGAGGTACACCAAAAAAGTATTGGGGGGAGGTGATCAGCTAAGATATGGCGAATCTTCATCTCACCGAGGACATGACCTTAGATAGAAAGGAAGGGAGGTCGCTATTAGGATAGAAGACTAATAGGCTAGTAGGGGTAAGTTGATGTATGAACTTGTGATTTAGTAGGTTAGTAGAAGTAGTTGTGTCCTTATATCTCGTGTTATCATTATACGTCTTACATCTGTTAATTTTATTATATTTATATACCATTATTTGTTTTTCATTATTAGTCCTTTTCTTTTTTTTCCCTTTCTTTTACTTTTTTTTCCATATTAAGTATCTTCTGTTTATGAGATTTGATTTTTGAGAAGGAGATTTTTCGGAAACAAATTCTCTATCTCAAGGAGGTAATAGTAAAGTTTATATACATTATACTCTCCCCAGACTCTAATCACTTGTAAATTCCCACTGAATATATTGTTTTTGTTGAAGAAGTACTATTCAGCTTTATATATATACAAGACTAAAAAGCAATTTAGAGTTTGGTTTTAGAGCCTACCCTCTATTTTACTTTTGGAATATAGACGATAGAGAGTAAAAGTGCAAAAGGCAAACTAGACAATATACAGTAAACATATATTAACTTTGTATTCAAATTCTTAACCTCCATATCATTTTATCGTATTCTCGATTTTTTTTTGGGGTTTTTCAAGTTTCTCGAATTTTAAATTTTTTTCTTTTCAAAATTTTCGTGTTTTCGAGTTTTTTTCCTAATTTTTGATAAAGTATTTATAAAAACATATAATGTAACTTATGATTCAAATATTTCTTTAGTCCTACTAAAATATAAATATCTAAGATTCTTTTAAAGAAAAATACAAAATATGATATTAATGAAGACATAAAAATATTCAATAAAAAATAATAATGAGATCACATAAATAAATATTACAGATAAATAAATCATAATGAAAATATAATAACTTTAAAGTATTAATTCATGCTAAAATAAGTGTAATAAAATTTATTTATTACACTAATCGAGTTTTTTTTCCGGATTAACTTGGTTTGCGGTTTAATTCAATTTTCAATTTAGTTTTGTTCACCCTTTACTTTGATAGTTGAAAGTCTTGGAGCGATGCTAAAATTATTTTTGCGTGACCTAAAGTTGTGATTCCTTTTTCTTTTAATTATTATTTTTAATCAACGACTCCATCTCTATTAGTAATGAATTTGAATAGTAGAATCAGCCATTACTGCTTACGTTAAGTTAAGCTTGTTAAATCACATGCCCTTGAAATGTAATACTTTTATTTATAACCTTTAATATGTATTAATGCAAGATGCTTTGTACACGATTTTTATATTTTAAAAAATTAGTATTGATCTATTGCTGGCCTAAAAAGGCTTAGAGAAAGACAATACATAATAGGCCACCAATGCCTGGATTTTGGGAAATTTTGTCCTTTGTTATATTAATCAATAAATAATTGCAAAATTCAAATATTTGTTTATATAGCCATAAAATCAATCGGCAGCCACTCTTTCGTTACGAAAATAATTATGCATTATTGGTATACAGTTTGTTTTCTTATTTTTTCCATTCACTAGATAATAGCATAGCATTTAAAGTCTGAAAATAATGAAAGTTACGATAAATTTAGCTTCTGTTTTGTCATAAATTTTTTAACTTTCTTTTTGGAATCATTGTTTGTTCATAAGATTTGTTTAATTTTGAAAATCTCTCTTCAAAATTTTTTCAACTTCCAAAAGTTGATCTAAACCAACTTTTAGTTGAAATTTCAATTTTTATTCATAAAAATTCAAAAAAATATTCAACTAAAGTACACAACTTCAATTTTGAAAAAAATTATTTTCTAGCGATCTCCAAGAACTTATATTTCTTGTTTGAACTAAATTTATGATCAAACGTTAATTAAAAATTTATTTAACTAAAAAAAGTATTTTAGCCGTTCTTGATGTCACAGAAAAGTTAGAAATTCTCTTATGTATGCAACTATATATTCAAATTTTATTCTTTTCTAATATTCAAGACATATAATTTAGAAAAGATTATATTCTTTAATTCATAAGGAATTTTCCTAATAATCATGGACGACAAGCTTCTAGTCGATATATATAGGTGAATTATTTTCATAAAGTAATTATTAATATTAATAATTGTCATTATTATGTTTTTACGCCTAAATATTTTAGCACATGTTTAAATTACTTCAAAATACTTAAGGAGTACTTTAAAAAAATTTAAAAAAAAAAAAAGAATTAAAGCTAAAAAGTACCACCAGCAATACTGAATTTTCATTTTTCTATTTAAACCAACATTGATTTTTTTTTAATATTTAAAAAGTAAATAAAAAGCAGATTTTGGCAAATGTCATCGAATTTTCTTTTTTCCAATATGTTGGTCCCCTGAAGTATCCTTAATTAGGCATTGACCCCACTTATCTGAAGAAAAAAAGCACATATTCCCCCTTGTAGTATTGGAGATTTTAACTTTTACCATTTGGAATAAAATCTTCTTTTTCTAAAACCAAAGCATTTGTTTTTTATTTGCCCAAACACTTTCTGCCAAGGATTTTTTCATACTCAAGATTTGAACCAAGACATCTGATTAAGAAAGAAGTAATCCCATCAATTGTACCACATCCTTTAATGATAAATCAACGCATTTAAAAGTTATGTTGATGTGATGTGTAGTGCCCAAAACTCATCTCTGTAATTATTCATCAATTCGTGCAGAATCTGTTATCTTTCACCAATATGGACACCAAGTTATTTTTGTCTCTATTAAAATTTAAACATGAAATCATATCATTCACAATCCACTTTATTAATTATTAAATCTTGGATGTGATTACTCATGTTTCTTTGGATAATCTCACTATCCAGAATAACTTTTGTACATATTAACTAATTACACGAGATATCTATCACCTATCACTAATAATAAATAACATGTAATTCGTTTACTAAAGTTAGGACATATAATTATTAATCATTTA
>JAOTQR010000011.1:11547-22789 GCA_025774065.1 Solanum ossicruentum
AGGATCTCGTGGAGGGCACCCTCCACTTGGCCTCCATATTTTCTCCTAAGGGTACTCACCGTGGACCCTTTCACGGTCAGTAGTGCACATCACAACCTAAAAAGGGTCTCATGCAGTAGTCCCGTGAAGGGACCTCCCCATGGCCCTTGTTGTTTCCTCCAAGTACATCACTACAGACGCATGTACGACTTATGATGTACACCATGACCCACAGTGGCATCCATGGAATGTACACTAGTGCATTTTGGCTTCGTTTTAAATGGGGCCAATTTGGTAATTTGGCCCCTCCCTTTGATCTTTTAGGACTTTTATGCTAATATTATTACTCATAAGTCATTCCCTTAGCCATTTTTTTGTTTCATTTTATTCTCAACATTTAGTTCATAAGAATTCAAGTCTCAAAACTCCATTCAAGCTAAGCTTTAAATATTCAAGCTAAGGTTTTTAATGGTGCTTCAAGCTCAAGTCTATTTCATCTTAATATTCCTAAATTTTTCAAGATATGTGTGGGTTCATTGCTGATTTTCATTCAATCATGAAGCTCCAAAATCTATTTCTTCAATTTTATGATTTCTAAGCATGATTTACAAGTGAGTTTTATTATTTAGCTTCAAATTGATGAAATTATGATATGAGTCATTACCAATTGTTGATTTCGACATGATTAAGTCTTATTATATTGATTTACATGGATTTTATGAGAACTGAATATGCATGTCTGTTTTCGTGATGAACTTATGCACGATTAATTTTAAGTATGTTTCAATTGTTGATTTGTTCATGGATTTAGAATGAGTTCATCTTATTATCATGATTTAAGTTTGAATTTCAAGTACTCATAAATTCCTCATTCTCATATAACATAAGCATGCATGAACAAAGTTTTTTATGAGATTTATAATGTGGGTTGATACTTAATTATGATTATTTTTTCAAGACAAGTATGGTTATGACATGAAATATGATCACATAATGTCTCTAATATGGCTTTAAGCTCCATGAGTGTGTATACACCACTATGTACAAGTTATGAATGAGTTATTCTTATGCATGAAAGAATAAAATGAAGTATGATTTGACTTTAAGCCCAAGCATATATGACTATGAATTGATTTTAAGCCCAAGCATGTATGATTATAAATTGATTTGACTTTTAAGCCCAAGTTTGCATGAATATGATTTTAAATGACTTATGATCCTATTTCAAGTGCAAGCGCGCGCGCACACACACGCACACATGTATGTATTCTCGTGGGATGATAACTTAGCATCGAATGGGATTAGAGGTGGGGGACTATCCCTAAGGGTCCTTATATAAAGCCTAACTTTCTCATAAATTAGAGGTGGTGTAGCTAACCCAGAGCATGTGGCGCCACTACCTTTCCTTCAGTCTCAATACTATCATAATGCCGAGTGATCAGGGTGATTCTTTATCTTAATCTTTTCATTTGAGATTTATTTTTATTATTCTTATACATTGAGGACAATGTTATTATTTTAGGAGGGATTGAGCATTACTGAGTTGAGACAGTTTTTTTTTCAGTTTTATTAATGTGTAATTAAGTCAACCTTCTACTTTTTGTTTGTAAATAATCTTATTTTGGGTTATAATAGTTAGTAACTTCTTTTAATTTTGTTATTATTTTGATGGATGTTTCGTGAATGATGTGTGTTGATGATGCTTGAATTTCTGGAAAAATATGCGTGCATATATAAAAAGCCATTTCAAAAGCGTTTTGTCATGTCTCAAAGTCCTTAACTATCCAGTATTGATTGCTAACATCTTTGATTTGGATAGTGCCATTAATGAGGAGAATGTAGTAACTCACCAATTAGTCCATCTCATGTGAAAATGATCCATGCATAAATTGAAAGCATCTTGAGTTGACTAAGTATCGTGCTTGGATATGCAATGAATGATAAATTGTCAATATGGTTTATCTGTTTGAATTCGAGAGTTATTTTGCCATGAGAGGTAAGGTAACTATTGAAAGGCATGCCTGTTAATAGCTAGAACTTGCCTGATTTGTCTTGAGGTATATCTTGGTTGAATTTGGGTTAGAAAGATGACTTTAGGCCTTCTTTGGCTTCTTTTAAGTCCACTTTGATCAATTAGCCTTCATTGACATTGAACGTATCTATTGAGCCCCATTGAGCCTTTAGCTTTTCATTACCAGCCTTGTTACCCTTGACCTTTGATTGGAAAGATAATCTTTTTTATTTTTAACTATTCCCTTGTTGAGCTTAAATTAGAGAAAGTTATGGCCAAAGGTCAAAGTTGGCAGTATTGGTAAGAGAGGGGTGTCTCCCATTTGAAAGTTGAGGAAAGAAACTAGAAAGAAGTGGAGGAGTTCATGCATAATGATAAAGAAAAAGAGGAAAAATACTTGAAAAATGAAGAAAGAAAAGAATTTGCTTGAAAAATAGGACCCTCCAAAATTGTTGAAAACTAGTTGCATAGGGGACAACTAGGATTGAAATCCAATATAAAATGATGTCATTGGGAAGAGAAAAAGAATGGGGATCAAAGGAATCATGAGAGTAAAGAGTGTGTGTAGAGCTGAAGGAAGGATAAGTCACTCATATTCAAATACTATCCTACCCGTCCTTTAGCCTGTATTACAACCCTAACAAACTCCTTTGTGATCCTCGACCAGATAAAATCGAGTGAACATTGATTGAGAATAACGGAAAGACTCCGGGTAGCAAACTCGCATGTCATTTCTCCCTTGTGAGTGCGAGTGTTGCTAGATCCTTGAAATTAATATCATGATCTTGTGTGCATAAGGATCTTCCTTGTTGTGCGCGTAAATGATGATGTTTTAGGGCATTGATTAGCAATCACATTGGCTATTGTAAGCATAACTTTGTCATGAGAACTCTTTAGTCAACTCTTAAGGTTTCAAAATCGCGTAAGTGGGTTGTATAAGTTTTGAAGATTGATGCCAAAAGGAGGAATATACATGCTACTCCTTATGGTCCTATTTGCAAGTGTTGTGCTTTGGATTGATCAATATTTGATTTGCTTGAGGGTAAGAAACATTTCAAATTGGGGGTGTTGATAAGTCCACATTTTGGACTCATATGGAGCTTAAAAAGCAAGAAAATATTGTCCTCAATATATTAATGTGCCTCATATGCTTACTAATTTGTGTGTTTCATGATAGAATTGAGGATAAAAGTGCATGGAAGGATAAAACTTAACAACACAGGATAAAGGAGGAAAAGTGACAAAAAGATGATAAAAATCGATGTCGCCGACTGATTCGATGGATCGCCAAAGGTGGACACTGACCACCTAGTATTGCAGAGTCCAACCCCTCAAATGCATAGTTAAAAGGCAACACTAGTAAAGATTCGTTGGATCATCAAACACGATCAGCGATGCACATTGCGTTGCCTAATGTTGCAGAAACCAAGCCCTACATCAGATGTTTTAAAAGGCAGTCAAGTACACATTTGGCGGATCATTGAAGTGTTCACCGATGATTGACCTTAACTATCGATTAGTGAATAATCTACAAACTCAGTTATTTTTATATGGAGTAAAAGGGAACCTTTGGAGGACTAATTTGTACACATTGCAAGAGAATAGAATCAAGAGTACACTGAACCATTTTTCTAAAGAGAAAAGTACTTCATCGTGTGAGAAGATGGTTTGGGAACCAAGTTTGTAGGAGGAATTGGACCAAGAAAAGAAGAGATTCTTTTTATTTTCTTATATTACCGTTTACCTATTGCAATGGAAGTTCATATTGGTACTCCATTTTATTTTTTTGATTATGTCAGGCTAGAACCCTTAATGTTAGGTGTGTGTAATTAACAGGTGTGTTTAATTTATGACCGAGTCTTATTTATTTTAGATGTTTTATTATTGATTGAACTGAGTTCATATTTATTGCCATGTTTAATTAAAATTTTGAGGTTGCAAACTTTTGGTCATGTTTAGATCTTCGATTGTTGCATTAATTATGAATGATTGAAGTTAGTGAGAATATGATAACATTGAAATATTGTGGGTTTTAGTTGAATGCTTGATTCAGGTTCAACAACTAAGGTATTAGAAGGTTTGCTTATAAATTACTTGAGGCCAACTGTGTTCTAGTGCAATTTTGTATATGAAGCTTTAGTAAGTTCATGTGATACACTATTATTGTCTTACCGAAAATAGTAGTTACTAGCATTCTAGCATACTCACATTCAATAAACATATTCATTCAAGTTGTAAGACCTATTTGTTAAATTCTTGCTCCATGTTAACACACCCCTGACATATCTTCTCCCATTTGTTTTAAAATCAAGTTTAACAATCGTTCGCTAGATACATATTAGTTTCATTTACTTTTATTAACGCTATAAATCTTTAGACCAATTTAATACTTCTAATTAGCGTTCCTTGTGAATTTTACCCCAACTCTTTGTTGAGTAAATATGCGATGAAGACTGCAATACTTCTTATTATTTTTGGATTATGTTGAGATGAACATCAAAATCCATCTGAACTTTACCCTAGTACAACTAGGTCTAGCCTTAATAATCGTAATTGCATCCAAATGAATAGGTTTCCCAATTCATGTTGCTAATGAGAAAATATTTTTTTTCGTATAAAGTAGGGACGAGATTAGGGAAGGATATTCGTGCCATAGCTTGTGATATCTCTGCTTCAATTGTAAACTTCTCATGATAGATCAAAGGACTCATCAAATAATAGACTCGCCTTGTCAACAATATGGTATAAGGATTTTGACATCATATATAGTAACAAAATCCTCAAACAAGTTGAATCTGATTAGTATATGTCTATATCTCGATAGACCAATTTGACATTCTCCTTTTTTATTGTATTACTTAGGTAGTGTTTTCCTCAAATCATCCAAGTCTGTCCACTCAAAGGAGAACTTTCCAATCACAACGTATGAAAGATTCTCATAAATATTCATACTCTTCATTTCCTCCTCTCTCCAAGTTACTCGAGGAATACCATAATTGAACATAGGCTTCTTCAATAAAATCGAAGATACTTTTCTGTGACCCACAGTAAAACCATTAGATTTTAATAAATCTATGTATGTTCTTTCTTTTGCATTAATACCACTATTAATCGCTACAGATTCGCAAGACAAATTATTAGGCTGAGAAGAGGTTGCACCTAATAGAAAAGGAAATTGTTCATTGTAAAAAAAAGCTCTGAGCAGCCACCATGGGTGGTTGGCCAGTGGTCGGATCTGTCATGGAGGTAGAACTCAAATTAGGGTTTTAGGAGAGAGAAGAGAGATTCAAGTAAAATATGGATAAAAAGTGACAAAACAGATATACATATCAACCCATATCATTTGACCTCATATAAATTGAATTGTCCTCATTTTTGTGATAAACACATATGTTAAGCGGTTAATAATTCATGCTTGAAAACATGCACAATTTTTTTTAAAAAAAGTTTAGTTATAAATATTTAGTATAAATACTTTATTATATGTTTAATGTCCGGTTAGGACAAATTATATGAACACTTTATTGTATATTTAAGTGTTTAAGTAAAATAAACTATAATTTAAATAACATATACTAATGAGCTTAGTAAATTATTAATATATTTTACCTTAAGAGAATATTATCATATTGTAACGAAAAGAAATAAAATTGGTTCTATATGTGTCATGGTTGTGGTCCTCGTATGACAAAGACACATCTTAACGTCCACAACGTGTTTCTTATTTGTTGTAAAATAAAGTGTGCAACTGCAGCACTTTGGGTCTCTTCACACTCTATTGCAATTGCTTCTCTTGGGACCCTTTTCATATATCATAATCTCTTCTTCTCTCTTTTATTGGTTGATTCCTAAAACCTTTTTTCCCAACAACTTTACCCAGACAATTAGTGTTGGAGTCACTTGATTTAATTTAATATTTTTTTGGTTTTATTTTAGTTGATATTCTTTAATTTCACACGAAAATTAAAATAAAAAAAATATTTTTAAAATTTGTGATCTGATTGTGTAAGTGAGAATCATTCTATTAAGGGTAAAAGAGAGATTTTAAAGTTAAGTTATTTTCAATTAAAGTAAGGTGATGCACTCTTTTTGGGATGAATAAAAAAAAAAGTCATACAAAATGAGCCAAAGAGAGTAATTTTATTTGAATATATATATATAACTTTAAAAATTTAAAAAAACTACAAATTTAAACCTACAACATCAAATTTTGATTCTGCCTCTCTGATATTTATGTTATTGCGCCAATGACTTGGTGTGTCGTTGAAGTTACCAATTACCATGCTTACGAAAAAGAAAAGATTGATAAAAGAGCTAGGATATAAAAGGAATTGACCCAAATTTTCTTTTGTTAAGAAATATATAGAACTAAAATTAATTTTTTACTCTATCATTATAAAATGTGTAAGCGTCAAAAACTCAATACCACTTCTTAATTCCTAGAGATAACTTACTCTATTTCTCTAGCATATTGTAAAGTTTAGTTGAATTATATACAATGACATATATACTATTATAGACATGTACAAGTGTTTAGGAAAGAATTATACATGATTAATGAATAAGCTGTGTCCATTGACCCTAGTGCAGAATTAGGCCCACATGAACAGCTCTAGCCTTACCTACCACAAGACCAATCACTCTATAAAAGAATATCTCCACTAATTAAGCTAATTTTTAGGAGTTAAAGGATAGTGATAGAGTCAGATATTTAATTTTAAGGGGTTCAAAAATTTTAAAAATATATATATGAATTAAACAAAAGAAGTTTGATATCAATTATAGTTATATAAAAAATAACTTATCAAAGAAGGTTCAGATAAATTTTCTTATCCCTTCTGCCACTGCTCAGGGGTAATTTCAATATAACATGTAAAAATAATACTTTCTTCGATTCAAATTAATTGATTTGTTTTGAATTGGTAAAAAGTCTTTTTTTTTTAAAGAAATTTTTTTATTTTTGTAATTTTAATTTAATGATATGTTAAATATATAAAAATATTATTTAATTTTATGATTTTAAATGTGATATGTGAAAAATTAAAATTTAAAGTTGTTAAAAAAGTAAAGAGTCATACTTTTGAAAATTAAAAAAGTAAGAAAGTAGAATCAAATTGAAATCGAGGGAATATTGACCGATGTATAATTAGTATATGCATTAGTTTTATATATGTTAAAACTTTTGTCAAATAAAGAATTAAATAATATCATTACTAATAGACATATTAGATTCTCTAGTACATCCTACTAAACAATGATGGAATAAATTGAGATATGCATTTTGGTGTGAAATAAATTAATTCAAAAACTATAATCTTACAATTATAATTATGAATAATTTAGTCTGTAAACCTAGGGCGGACATGATACAGTATATATCGAATATCATATTAAAATTAATTTTTTTATACGATAGTATGATTATTATGGTATTTGGTATAACTTCTAATTTCTTTTGATACAAAATGGTAATTGATATTTAAAAAATAAATATAGAAATATCGTATACCATATTGAAATATAATACATATATATATATGTTGTGTGTGTGTGTTAAATTTTAAGTTATTTTAAACATAAGTATATACAAATAAACTTTTGAGACCATATTGAAGAAAATCTTGAGAAAAACAAATTTGAGAACATTGATTAATTTTTGTATTATTCATTGTCCACACCTTGAAAATGCTCATAGTGTTTGATCATTTAATTGATTCGCTTGAGGCATTTGAAATATTATTGAAGTTACAATTTTTTATTATATGAATATATTAATTCGATGTCAAATTAATTATGATTACTGAATAATCATATCATAAAATATTGAAACCAAACTTAGAATTATCAAAATTTAAAATATCAAATAATCATGCCGTAAAATCAAACTAATTTAATATAATAATAATATTATATTTTTAAACACCATATCGTACGGTGCCACACCCACCTTCAGCTAAACCAAAATGAGTTTTATAATTAGTGGGCTGTAACAACCCACCAAAAAAGAGTTATCCTTTTCCAAAATATCCTCTTGTTTTTCTCTTCTTTTTTAGTACTTTGTCAGTGTTTAAAGGGTTCAATATTTATGCTGACCAAGGTTTCAGTATTCTTACTTTCCCAAAAAGATTCAATCCTACTCATTACACTGCTAGAGATCTCAACTGCCACCCATATTCTCCTCTTACAATTCCTATCTAGAATATTGAACAATTCCTTAAAAACTCTTTCTTGAATAAAAATCCAAACTTTTTGTCATTATTTTCATGGTGTCTTTAGTTGTATCTTCAACTTAGATTCTAATCTTTCTTGAATCTCCATCTTGGGTTGGGTTGTTTTCTTGATTCCTTTATACTTGCTGGATCTGCCGAGATAAATGGGTGTCTGCTTGAGCAAAACTAAACCAGCTGAGTCCAAGTCCAGTGGCCATCATAGATCAAGGGGTGGGGTTGGAGGTGGGGGTCGGGGTGGGGGTGGAGGGTATCAAAATCATCATCATGGAACCTCCCATCAAACTCAAATTCAGTACACCAAATCTCCAGGCCCAGAAACTCAATTACCCATGAGGCCTCAAGCAAGTCCCAAACCAGTTTTCAATCAAGAAACCATTTTGGGTAAGCCATTTGAGGATGTTAAGGCACACTATACCCTAGGAAAAGAATTGGGTAGAGGTCAGTTTGGGGTTACATTTCTTTGTATTGAAATAGCAACTGGTCATCAATATGCTTGTAAGTCAATATCAAAAAAGAAACTTGTTACTAAATCCGATAAGGCTGATATGAGAAGAGAGATTCAGATTATGCAACACTTGAGTGGACAGCCAAATATTGTTGCCTTTAAGGGTGCTTATGAGGATAAGAATTCAGTGTATCTTGTGATGGAGTTGTGTGGAGGTGGAGAGCTATTTGATCGGATCATAGCTAAGGGTCATTATACTGAAAGAGCTGCTGCATCAATGTGTAGAGCTATTGTTAATGTTGTGCATGTTTGCCATTTTATGGGTGTTATGCACCGTGACCTTAAACCTGAGAACTTTCTCTTGTCAGACAAGAGTGAAAATGCTGCTTTGAAGGCAACAGATTTTGGACTCTCCGTGTTCATCGAAAAAGGTTAACTCTGCTATATGCTCGTTCTTAGTTTTCTGTTACTACTTGTTGTCTTATAGTTCAATGCTTATGTCTTCATCAATGTTGTGTTTTTGCAATTCTTGAGTCAAGGGTCTATCGAAAGCAACCTTTCTACCTGTCAAGGAAAGGGTAAGGTTTGCCTTACCCTTCCAAGAACCCCCCTTATGGGACTATAATGGATATGTTGTTGTTGTATATAGCAGCTTTCGGATGAGCGTTTGATGACAATTCTAGTGAAATCATCAAATCACAGACCTCCATCTTTTACAGATCTATGTCACCTATCTACATATCAAAAGTAATTGTATCTATGTAGGCTTAGATCCTGATTGTTTAGTTTAGAAGTATAGGACTACATGTGTTTAGACACTGGGGATGTTCGCATCATTAACATGCTAGTCTGCTTATCCAATCTTTTTGTGCTAAAGAGGCCTCACCTTTTACTGGAAAGATTTTGCAACAATAATCAGCATGATAAAGCGTTCCTAGAATATGTCATTATTGTCTCGAGTCTGTTCAAATCGGCATGTGAAGTTACTTTTATTTCTGCAGCCTGCTTGGACGCTTCTCTCCCTTGCTTAGGAAGTTCAAATTATGTTAGGCCTGATTAAACTTCTATGAACCAATCTTACCATTATATAGAATTGGCTAATCCTAAGACGATAGTTCAATATCTGAATTAAAATAATCCCTTTCCCTTCTTACCAGCTTTTTGAACTTACACAACCTACGCAGGGAAGCGTGATTTTTCCACTCTTCCTTACTGATGCTATATCTGCTCTTACTTTGTTTGGGTTGTAATAAAATGACAGCATTCTGTGCAGGTAAGGTTTACAAAGATATAGTTGGGAGTGCTTACTATGTTGCCCCTGAAGTCTTACGAAAGAGTTATGGCAAGGAAATAGACGTTTGGAGTGCAGGTGTTATGTTGTATATACTACTCAGCGGTGTGCCTCCCTTTTGGGCAGGTAAATTCAAGTGCTCTCTTCTGTATAATTTGAATTTGGAAGAAAGTCAAGTGCACCAAGTGCGTGTTATAACTAGAAATTCACAGTTCTAAAGAGGCTCGAGTTTCCCATATAAAGCATGTGGCTCAACAGTTTACAATGTGGTTTTATCTAGGATTTGTTGTGTTTATTTGATTCTGTAATCTGTATTGCAGAAACCGAGAGGGGTATATTCGATGCCATATTAAAAGAAGACATTGACTTTGAAAGTCAACCTTGGCCCTCTATAACAAGCAGTGCCAAGGACCTGGTCCGAAAGATGCTCAATAAAGACCCAAAGCAACGCATTTCTGCTGCTCAAGTTCTTGGTATGCATCATTCGCAAAATAGCTTATGGACTTTAGTAGTCGTAATGGTTTTGCACTGAATAGTAATGTTAGCCACTATTGCTTTCTAAATGAACCCTTAAAGGGTATCCGCCTCGCAGTTTACTGATGGTATTGCTTCATAGTGAGTTCTTTCTTGATAACCAGAAGTGATCACTTCATCATTTAACATGATGGAGTAATACAACCACATGGCTCAAAGTAATCTTGCCAGAATGCTTAACTCAATTTTTTCTTAAGAAATAGTGGAAACTGCTCATTTAACAATTTTAGTACTAGGACTCCTATTCACATATGCTTCAGCATGATCTATGCCATCACTGTGTGCTACTTCTTCGGGGTTTACACCTTCTCTTCTACTACTTTTGCTGCTTTTTCTTTTCAAACAATTTACTTCTCTTCTTTAAACATTGTCTTCCTCTAGTATGTGAGTCCTCTGCTCAAGTACTTCTCTCCTTTTCTTCTCCTTTCTACTTCTTAGTTCAGTTATTAAATCAACGAAAACATGATAGTGAATGCTGTAAATGTATTTATGTTTATGAACGATTTATTAAATCACCACAACTAGCTCGGAATCTAGGTGTAGTTGTTATTGAAGTTGTTATGGTTAATTAATTGAAATAAAAAATTAAACACCAGATGGAAGTTATCTTTCTGGCCTTGTCGAAATCCGTTTGGAAGTGTTACAAAATGATTTGATGTTATAAGTTAAAACTCATGTTCATGTATGTGCTCAAATAACATTCTTGTGTTCAATGTGATGGATTTCAAATCACTTGATTCCACATGGAGCTA
>JAOTQR010000011.1:26091-36096 GCA_025774065.1 Solanum ossicruentum
TTATTACCCACACATAATTCTTAACCATCAATGGATATGGCTAAGTCAACCTATCACTATCACAAGTAACTAAGGCCAGACACTAGCAAAGGTTATCAAACCAAAACAATCAACACAGGGAGTAATACATGGCTATAGGGGTATTAAAGCATATTCTAAGACACCTAAGTCACAACTTAGACTAAGACCTCAAGTATAGAAAGTAGACCAAACCCTACCTGGAAGACAAACACACGCATTCTCAATCCTCTAAACTGAAGCTTCTCCCTTCCGAATCTTTTTTGATCGCCTTAAGAATAACTAAAATTATACTAAATCAATATTTTTTTTGAAATTGATAACATATACTAAGGTAATATCTCATTACGAGCTCCTAAATAAAAGTAAAACATGTCCAATAATAAGAAAAGCTAATTGAAATATACAAATGGTACTCCTGAACTAAGATAAGTGGAGTTTTCCTCTAGAGTACCATGATGTGGTGACAATTAGCTTGCGATTACTCTTGATTCAATTCTCTACTTTTGTTTCTGTGGAAAACAGAGAACAAAATTAAAATTTAACTTGAAGTGTTAATATTGGCATTAAAAAAAAAAATCTGTAACATGATCTTTCCTTTCATATATTTTTATTACTTCATTAATTTTAAGTGATTGTTTTGGGGTATATATGCATGGAACACAAGCATAGAAAAAAAATGGCTAATGAACACGAGCATAAGAAAAAAATATTTAAGAGAGAAATTCTGATTAAGGCTAAAACTTTTTACTACACATCCAATGAATTTAGTGAATTGTTTGAGATGCATGATCACAAATAATTGATCTTTGTTATAGAATGCATATGATTGATAGACAAATATCTTTTTTGGGGTATTCTAGCACTTTGATAAAGTTCTTAAAAATGTTACTTAACATGTACATATAAATTACCTGCAAGCAAGAATTTTTTTTTTTGAATACCTTCTCTACTACTTCTCAAATATTTTCGTCTTTCAAACATCTAACAAAGTGTTTCTTATTTCCTACTAGAATATGGATGATCAAAATGTTTATGGTGATGAAGACACAATATTAATGGATGTTCCCATATCATTTTTCACTCCTCAAAAATTAGAAGTTGATGATTCAGAGGTAAGCTTTTGAAAAGTTCCTTCAATTATAAGGTATTTAGTTTTTTCCTTATAAGCCACGTATAATATTTTTGATGGATAGTTAAATGCTATGAAAGAAAAAGAATCTTTTCTTTTGTTGCACTATTTTTGTTTTACTTTAGTTTACATTCATATAAAAGTGGGTAGATCTTTCATGATAGCTTTCGTTCATGTGATACTATTCACTCTTATAGAATTAACTATTATACTAATAAAGAAAAATATAATTTAGAGAAAGATCATTTTCAAATATTATGACATATACATAGTTTGTTCTACATCCAAACTATGAGGACTTGAAAATTTTGTTGTGATAGTTTGAACATTTTAAAATATTAATACATATACATAGTTTTTTCTACATCCAAACTAAGAGGACTTGAAAATTTTACTATGATAAGAAAGTTATGTGTACTACATCCAAACTAAGAGGACTTGAAAATTTTACTATGATAAGAAAGTTATGTGTATATGTGTTAATATTTGAAAATGTTCTTTCTCTAAATTATATTTTTCTTAATTATTATAATAGTTAATTCTATAAGTGTGAATAGTATCACATGATCGAAAGCTATCTTGAAAATCTACCCGTTTTTATATGAATGTAATCTAAAGTAAAAAAATATAGTGCAATAAAAAAAAGATCATTTTTCTTTCACAACATTTAATTATTCATAAAAAAAATTCTACATGGCTTAGAAGGAAAAAACTAAACACCGTATAACTGAAGGAACTTTTCAAAAGCTTACCTCTGAATCATCAACTTTTAATTTTTAAGGAGTGACAAATGATATGGGAACATCCGTTAAGGTGTCTTCATTACCATAAGCATTTTGATCATCCATATTCTAGTAGGAAATAAGAAACACTTTGTTAGATATTTGAAAGACGAAAATATTTGTGAAGTAGTAAAGAAGGTATTCAAAAGAAAAATTCTAGCTTGCAGGTAATTTATATGTACATGTCAAGTAACATATTAAGAACTTTATCAAATTGCTAGAATATCCCAAAAAAGATTTTTGTCTATCAATCATATGCATTCTATAACAAGATCAATTATTTGTGGTGTAATGACCTAGTGTAATACCCCAAAATTTGTGAGATTAGAATGGATCCTTCAAACTCAAGCTAGGTTCTCTTGAAAGCTTTCAAGTATTTTAGGGCCATCATGGGTCTCTTACATCAAGCCAAGTTCAAAGGAATTTCGTCGGCTAAGATTGTCACAAGTACCGATTGAAGGTCAACTTTAAATGGAAATATCTCTTAACATAAAATGAGCTGGGTGACCCACAACCTACCAAATTAAAGCTCTTTGAATTAGCTTTCCAACGCACTTGGTTTCACCTCATTTGGAATTCGGATGAGGGAGTTATGCCCATTTTCGTAAAGCCTCCTTTGGTGTGTTGCCACACGAGCACCTATACGGGCGGTGTGGCTTTACACGAACGGTGGGGATGGCCTTGTTGATAGAATGACCATTTTAGCCTAAGTATTGGGATATGACCAGTGGTACTACCTGGCTCAATCTTGGTGTTGAGAAATTATTTTTGGCCAAGTATGGCACCACGGCTCACCACACGAACCGTGGTTAGGGTGAAAGGCTGTATGGGCGGCCATGGGGTCTTCAAGGATGGCGTGGGAAGTTGTTTGGCTAAGGTTGGTGCCACGCCTAGCACCACGAACTGTGGTAAGGCTCACAGGCTGTGTGGCCAACCGTGTAGTGCATGTGTGCTAAAAAATTCTAAGTGTCAAGCCATAGCTTCAATTTTCAGATTTTTGTCTAAGTGTTAGTTCACGGGCACTACACACGGACTGTGTAGTGTTACACGTCCCGCGAACCTGTCCTTGAAGTGATGAGGGATAAGTTTTCATTCCGTCTTATTAATGGTAATTTCATAAATTAAATTTATTCCAATGACTTTTTGGGACTTCCTATGCTATCTTAAGGTTTCTTAATGAGATATTCCTAAGCATGAATATTATGAATACAAGTTATGTTTTGGATTTTGAGCCTAAATATGCATTGGCATGAATTGAATGACTTACTCTTGAAATCATGTATGTATATAAATATTCTTGTGGGATGTTGGAGTTAGCACCGATGGATTGAGGGTCCTTCTCTTTCCTCGAACTATGTGATAACATAGGAATGGTAGCTATCTACTAAATTGATGGGTTGTAAGGGCTGGTTATTCATTTATGATATGATATGCTTTATAAGAAAATCCTTCTGAAATGACTGGGTCATAAGAAAGGTGGCTACCACATACGAAATAACTGGGTGGTAAGGCTGGTGTAGATTAAATTATCTTTGGCAAGTAATCTTCTCTAACCGATAGGAGGTCAACATCGGGCAAATTCATGTAGTAGCTCGCATGGGTTTGTAATGTCGGTTAAGCCCCACCTTATATGAATATTATATGCATTTCATGCATCATGAATTTCATGGAATATTGTTAAACTATGATCCTTTGATTATATACTTCTTGCTATATTATGTGCCCTTGTCATCTAATATTGAATGAAGGTCTGTTAAGTCTAATGCATTGCACCTCGCATACTTAGTACATTCAAACATACTAACACATACTTTCGCCTATATGATTTCACTATGTAGGGATCAAGGAGCCCATTCATCCACCGTACGACGTCTAGCTTGGGTTTCAGGTTATACTTGTTGTGGTGAGTCCTATCTTCCAAGTACAAGTCATCACCTATTCTATCTATGTTGTTCTTTTCTACTTTATTTACTTTGAGGGTGAGCCCGGGGTATGTCTTGGCCCCCGACCTATCTTATGTAGAGGCAATGTTGGACATCTTGTGTACTCTTTTCATTTTATGCTAAGTGTTGTATGAGATTCTTGTTCATGGATACTTATGGATTATGTTGTTATAAGATGATCTTCTGTTATGTTGTGGAAAGATCCTAAGTCCTGCACTGCCCCCATAGCATGAGTCATACTTACCCGGCCCTTAGTCGTTATGTGCTATATGATAGGTGAATTCATGCTAATCCCTTTCCCTAAGATGTCCATATAGCGTGAGTCCTACTTTCCCGTCCCTTAGAATTATGTGTTACTTTTGGATGCGCTTCTGAACTGATGATGTGGATTTTTGTACTTTGAGGCTTGTTTGGGGATCCTCGGATTCTCATTTGCCCTGTCACTTTTAGACCCTACGTTCAGATTATGATGGAGATGGTACAAGAGCCCTAGATTTGTACATAATCCTCGGAGTCCAACATACCGCATCAAGTAAAGTCCTATTCATAGGTGTGAAGTGCACCATGCCTATGGGTGGGAGGCTATGACGATGTTTTAGGAGTTATCTCGCTTCTTCATATTTTATGTTGTGCTATGATTCGTATGCATTTAGCTTCCTTATCTTGATGGTATCGTTACTCCATTTCAGAATATGCCTCGTGGAAGACGTCACATACCAAGACCAGCTCCCACTAATGAGGGTCAAGCACCATATGGGCCTATGGATGAGCCTATCTCTAATGGCGAATTTCGGACGGCTTTTACCATACTTGCCTAGGTGGTGACTACTCATACTAAGCAGGCCAATCTTCCTCGAGATCCCACTCCAGCTTCTAGAGTGAAAAATTTCACCTGGATGAATCCTTCGGAGTTCTTTGGGTCTAAATCTGATGAGGATGATCAGGAGTTGATTGATGAGCTCACCAATGTGTTGAATGTTATGGGTGTCACTTCTGATGAGAGAGCTAAATTGTCTTCCTATCAGTTGAAGGATGTGACACACTTGTGGTATACTCAGTGGTCTATGGAGAGAGTTTGTGGTGATGCTGTTAATTGGGAGGAGTTCAAGCTTACTTTCCTAGATCATTTCTTTCAGCTTGAGCTTAGGGAAGCCAAGATGACTGAATTTATCAACCTCAAGCAAGGGAATATGAGTGTGAGAGACTATGCCCTTAATTTCACTAAGCTCTTAAAGTATGCTCCGGCACTTGTGGTTGATTCTCGTCATAGGATACACAAGTTCATTTTTGGTACCTCTGACTTACTTATGAAAGAATGTTGCACCGCCATGCTCATTTGGGATATGGATATTTCTAGGCTCATAGTGTATGTTGAGCAGATTGAAGGGGAGAATTTCAAAGAGAGGAAGGTACATGATCCTGAGAGGGCCCATTTTGATGGTTAAGTTCTCCAGCTCTCGGAGTTATAGTTTTGGTGGCTTCCAATAGGGCCAAGGTTCGGATGCTCGGGTTGATAATGCTAAAGTGACCCCTCTTAAGGCACCGGTTGGTGGTGGAACATGGTTTCCCAAGTGTGACAATTGTGGGAAGAATCACTTGGGTGCTTGTCGGAAGGAATCGGGTGCTTGCTATGGGTATGATGATACAAACCATAAGATTATTAACTATCATAGGAATGCTCAAAAGGGACAAGGACAAGTGGTTCAGGGTGGACAAAACCAGTAGAGAGCTCCACAAGGTGCTGCTCCGAGGAACAACAGGTTTTATGCTCTCCATGCTCGTCAAGAGGTTAAGGCCCCAAATGTTGTTACTAGTACGTTAAAAGTCTTTGATTTTAATGCTTATGCTTTGCTTGTCTTTTGTGACTCCTTTGTTGGCTGTTATGTTTGGTTTGAGCCCGGTAATTTTAAGGGATCCTTTCTCAGTTTACACTCCTATGGGTGAATCGATTGTTGCACATAGGGTCTATCGTGGTTATCCTATTTTTGTTTTGCATAAGGTTTTTCATTTGATCTTGTGGAACTTGAAATGTATGATTTTGATGTTATTCTTGGGATGGATTTGTTGCATGTATCATATGCCCCTATAGATTGTAGGACCCGGAAGGGCAAGTTTCAACCTCCCGGGGAGCCTATTCTTGAATGGAAGGATATTGACTCCACTATAAAGGGTTGGTTTATTTCCTACCCTAAAGCCCGAAAGATGATCTCCAAGGGGTGTATATATCACATTGTGAGGGTCAAGGATGTGGAGTCCAAGTTACCTACTCTTGAGTTAGTTCCGATGGTGAATGAGTTTCTAGACATATTTCCCGAAGACTTGCCCGATATTCCTCCCGAAAGGGAAGTAGACTTTGGCATAGATCTTCTTCCAGATACTCAACCTATCTTTATTCCTCCCTATCATATGGTACTGGTTGAGTTGAAAGAGTTGAAGGATCAATTGAAAGATTTGTTGAAGGGTTTTATCAAGCTAAGTATATCTCCATGGGGTGCTCCAGTATTATTTGTGAGGAAGAAAGACGGATCTCTTCGGATGTGTGTCGATTATAGGCAATTGAATAAGGTGAACATCATGAAGAAGTACCCATTGCCTATAATCAATGACTTGTTCGACCAACTCTAAGGGGCTACTCACTTTTTAAAGATCGATCTCCGTTCCAGGTATCATAAGTTGAAGGTTAGAGAGTGATATTCCTAAGACAACATTTCCGACCAGGTATGGGCATTTTGAGTTTCTGGTGATGTCGTTTGGCCTAACTAATACACCAACCATGTTTATGGATCTTATGAATCGGATGTTCAAACCCTTCTTTAATAGCTTTGTGGTTATCTTTATTGATATATATTCTCATTTATTCCCGGGGTACTCGGGAGCATATGGATCATTTGAGGATGATTTCTCAAATCTTGAGAAAGAAAAAATTGTATGCCAAATTTAGAAAATGTGAGTTTTGGTTAGGTGAAGTTGCCTTTCTGGGTCATGTGGTGTCTGGTGATGGTATAAAGATGGATCCGAAGAAAACTGAGGCGGTGAAGAATTGGCCTAGACCGTTGACCCCTTTGAACATTCGGAGCTTTCTTGGGTTAGCGGGTTATTATAGAAGGTTCGTTGAAGCGTTTGCATCTATTGCATCTTCAGTTGACTAAATTGACTCAGAAGAAAGCTAAGTTTTTGTGGTCAGACAAGTATGAAAGCAGTTTCCAAACTTTGAAGGATCGACTTACATCAGCTCCTGTTTTGACTCTACCTAATGGGTTGGATGGATTTGTGGTATATTGTGATACATCCCAGATTGGGTTGGGTTGTGTACTTATGCAACATGGTAAAGTAATAGTTTATGCATCTAGGCAATTGAAGGTGCATGAGCATAACTACCCGACTCATGACCTTGAGTTAGCAGTGGTGGTATTTGCCTTGAAAATTTGGAGACACTATTTATACGGGGTTCATGTTGATGTTTTCAACGATCACAAGAGCTTGCAATATATGTTAACTCAAAGGGACCTTAACTTGAGACAAAGGAGATGGTTGGAACTCCTAAAGGATTACGACATGAGTGTTCAATATCACCTCGGTAAGGCAAATATGGTAGCCTATGCTCTTAGTAGGCTTTCTATGAGAAGTGTGGCTCATGTTGAGGAGGAGAAGAAGGAATTGGCAATGGATGTGCACTGTTTGGCTAAGTTGGGTGTTAGGTTGGCCGATTCTAATGATGATGGTATACATGTTCAAGATAGTGCTGAATCCTCGGTGGTTGTTGATGTGAAAGCTAAGCAAGACCTTTTCTTGGATGAATTGAAGAAATTGGTTTCCAAAAAGAATATTGAGGTTTTCTCCGAAGGGGGAGGTGGTGTACTTCGGTATCAAGATCGGCTATGTGTTCCGAATGTGGATGATTTGAGGAAGGTGATCATGAGTGAAGCCCATAATTGTCATTATTCTATTCATCCGAGGTCTACCAAGATGTATTGAGATTTGAAGGAGGTGTATTGGTGGCATGGTATGAAGAAGGATATAGCCAAATTTGTATCCGAATGCCCAAATTGTCAACAAGTGAAGGTGGAACATCAAAAGCCTGATGGGTTGGCTCAAGACATTGAGATTCCTACTTTGAAGTGGGAAGATATAAATATGGACTTTGTGGTTGGGTTGCCTCAGACTCAAAAGTAATTTGACTCCATTTGGGTTATCGTGGATCGAAGGACCAAGTCGACATATTTTCTACTGGTTAAGATTACTTTAGGTGCTGAAGATTATGCAAAGTTGTATATTCGAGAGTTGGTAGGATTGCATGGAGTGCCAAGGTCTATTATGTTTGATTAGGGTACCCATTTACTTCTTATTTTTGGAGGTCGTTTCAGAAGGGACTTGGCGCTAAAGTTAAATTGAGCACCACTTTTCATCCTCAAATCGATGGGTAAGCCGAGATGACGATTCAAACTTTGAAGGATATGTTGAGGGCTTGTGTATTGGAGTTCAAGGATAATTGGGATGACCATCTTCCACTCATTGAGTTTGCCTATAATAATAGCTTCCATGCTAGCATTGGCATGACATCATTTGAGGCATTGTATGGTAGGAGGTGTAGGTCTCTGGTAGGGTGGTTTGAGTTAGGAGAGGAAGCTTTAATTGTCCCAGACTTAGTGATGGAGGCCATGGAGAAAGTGAAGTTAATTAGGGAGAGGTTGAAGAGAACCCAGAGTCTCTAAAAGTCCTATTCGGATGTTAGGAAGAGAGACCTTGAATTCCAAGTTATTTGTGAAAGTCTCACCTATGAAGGGAGTGATGCATTTTGGCAAAAAATGCAAGCTAACTCCCCGGTATGTAGGCCCTTTTGAGGTCATTGAGCTGATTGGGAATGTGGCATATAGGGTGGAGTTATCCCTAGATTTGAGTTCTATTCTTCCGATTTTCCATTTGTCTATGTTGAGAAAGATCGTTGGTGATCCTAGCATTATTGTGCCTTTGGAAGGTATTAAGGTAGAGGAGAACTTGTCCTATGAGAAGGTGCCGGTGGAAATTTTGGATAGTAAAAGGGATTCGTAAGAAGGATGTAGAGTCGGCGAAGGCGCTTCGGAGGAATCAACATGTGGAGAGTGCCACGTGGGAGGTGAAGTCGGACATGATGAAATGATATCCCCAACTTTTCCAATCTACTCAAGCCTAAGGTACTAGGTTCTTCCTTTCCTTATTGGTTTCAATCCTTACATTCTTAAGTCTCATGGAAGACATGTTTACTTGTATATTAAAATGATTTTTATGATGTTTTGAATGGTTTTACTATGTTTTGGCACGAGTTTTAATGACTTTGTGATTTTAAATTGATGCACTAGGCATGATATCTTGTGTTTGGAAGTTTCATGTCCTAATTTAAGCCTTTAAAGCCTTGTTCATGCACATTCAAAGATGAATGTTCTCAAGGGGAAGATGATATAATAATCCAGTGTAATACCCTGAAATTTGTGATATTAGAATGGAACCTTCACAATCAAGCTTAGTTCTCTTGCAAGCTTTCAATTCAAGCTCATCTATGTGTTTTAGGGCCATCATGGGTCCCTTACATCAAGCCAAGTTCAAAGGAATTCCGTTGACTAAGATTGTCACAAGTACCGATTGAAGGTCAACTTTAAGTGGAAGTATCTCTTAACACTAAATGAACTGGGTGGCACCAAATTAAAGCACTTTGAACTAGCGTTCCAACGCACTTGGTTTCGCCTAATTTAGAGCTCAGAAGAGGGAGTTATGCCCATTTTTGTAAAGCCTCCAATGGTATATTGCCACACGAGCACCTATATGGGCCATGGCTTTACACGAACCGTGGAGATGGCCTTGGGCCTGAAATGACCATTTTTGGCCTAAGTATTGGGGTATGAGCAGTGATACTAGCCGTATGGTCTTCAAGGGTGGAGAAAATCCTAAGTGTGGTTCAATCCTAGTGTGGAGAAATTGTTTTTGGCTAAGTATATCACACACTAACCGTGGTGAGGGTGACGGGCCGTATGGGCGGCCATGGGGTCTTCAAGGATAGCGTGGGAAGTTGTTTGGCTAAGGTTGGTGCCATGCCCAGCACCACAAACCGTGGGAAGTTGTTGGTTCACGGGCACTCCACACGGATCATGTAGTGTCA
>JAOTQR010000011.1:55062-97626 GCA_025774065.1 Solanum ossicruentum
TGAACTTTGACTGGCAACAGATATATTTGTAGAATCAAGGTAGGGTTATATTCTTACAGAAATCTTGGTATGAGAACAACTTCTAAAAGCTTTCTGTTATTTAAATAGTAAGAGAACTACTTTACTAGCCTCTGAAGAATACACTAGCATGAGTAAATCTAGAGAAAAAAATCATAACCAAGAAATCTTTGAGGGGCAATGGGGCACAGTTTTATACCAATGGATATAGTAAATCTAGAACTTATGCATGTCAGCATTAGATTTTTCCTATTTGCACCACAATTTGAAACATTACAACGCAATTGGCTATATATTATACCCTTCAAATGATAATCTATATAAAGAGGCTAATTATAAAACTAACATAGATGTCCAGGTGCTATGTATAAATCCTGGTTTTGTTTAAAAGGAAAACAAGTAGAAACTCAGCAACCGAAAAACATATTGAAAGGAAAAGGATTAAGGAAAATAAAGGAAGAGAAATTATCAACTTAAGCTTAGCAATGTCATCAACAGCAACTGCATCAGCTAACTTATCACATTTAGCATCTAACCGGCTACCAATCTCCCGTGAAAGCAATCTCTGGTATTCTGCCATGTCCTACAGTGGCAGGTATATAAACATCTATGGGCGTACAGAACAAACACGTAATAACAAGATGAATAGCAATTCCACATTTGTCGATAATTCACTTATAACATGCAATCAGCAAATCAATGAAAGCATACAAATAAGACAGCCATGAAGACAACTACAACATCCGTTGAAGGATTAACAGGAAAAAAAAAAAGATTTCCCAACAACCATGAGATTATCTACATCAATCAAATAGGTATTTACCACTGACCACATCTGATGTAGTTGAGTTTGCCATAAATAAGCAGGCATAATTCAAAGGAAGCTATTGGGGACACCACCAACATCTGGTTCTGTTGCATCAGTTGTACTAGCAGTAGAAGCACTGCTTGCTGCAGAAACAGCTCCAAATGCAGATGCATTGGCTTCGATAAGTTGAGTTTGAAATGGAGCTTAATGTAATGCTGGTGCTGTCAAAAGAACTTCTTGACAGTATACTCCACTTTTCAATTTCCTCCTCATGAATCTCACCGTCTTTGGAGATAAGAGGAAGCCTGAATCTCTGTGCTGCTTCTGCAAGAACCATCCTATGTTCAAGAGCCTCATAAACCTGAACTCATTTCAAAGTCAAAATCCCCCAGAGAACTTAAATTATTTGAACAATGACCCAAAGAAAAAACTTGCCTGGAAAAGACTGTTGTCAGAGCCTCAAAAATGTACAATGCATAGAACCTTAAACTTAATCAATTTATTTATTAGTACACACGCTATACAGATGGGCATAAGTATTCATTATATTTTGGTCAGGTTTTGGTGTATTTTTAGAGTCCGCACGAAATAACTATATTCAAGTCAGGCCTGTAACTAAAGGAGACACATATTGGTAATTAAACATACAAAACTGCATCCATAAAATCGAATAAACTGAGGAAGTAATGGAACCTGACAAGCCCAATTGAGAGTATAAACCCTGTACATCTCGAATACCACCAAGATTGGTCACAGAAAGGGCCTGCGGATAATCCTCTACCATCGCAGTTGCTTCAATGTATATTGCCTATAAGGTTAATCCAAACACGCTACAATTAGACTAGAAGAAATTCCAGTAAAAGAAGAAATTGTTAACGCAAAATAGAAACCCAATTAAGGATTCCAAGTAGCGCTGACTCTCCTTTGACATCTCTTCTCTCGCCTGCATTGCCAAATAAACTCATATTAGAGTCCAAACATTAACAATCAGCATTGTAGAGAGACAGAAAGAGAGTACAAGTTGGAGATTATGGTGAGCAGATTTGGAGATGAGAGATCCATCAGGGGCTAAACAATGGCGGTCTAACAGATCGATTAGCTGTGTGACATCCGCCGGTAGGTTTTGCGAACCCAACCTTCTTCCCATTCCACCAATTCAATTCACAATTCAACCACTATTGACTTCCCTCTTTCCACTTAGACTAAATAATTTTAAAAATTTATCTAATATGTTCAAATCAAATATGAATTATATATTTTATTTTGAAATTATTTGTAATACCCTGTAAAATTACCACAATGCCTCTAAAATACATCGTGCGCACAACGCGTCTTCCAAAACTCTGATAGAAAATCCGAGACCTGATTTGGGATCAGCGCGAAAATCAAGTCAGAAAATAGTCTCGACCCGATTTAACACAAACTGGGTCGAATAACAAAAATTCACATAATGTGCAAACACAATAGCAAATCCGTGCCCCCCTCCGCGACGCGCCAAGGGCGCGGGATTGCACTTATGTTTTTTTTTTTTTGGTTGATTTTCGATCGGAACTGTTTTCCAAAAAATTAACCAAATGAACTAGTGCACGACCCTCTGCGATTCGCACCAGTGTGCCAAAATTCTTCCTTTTCTTTTAACTTCGGGAAGGGCAATTTTGTCCTTCCTCATTAAATTTTAATACCTCAAAACGTGTTTTTAAAGATGATTTTGTACGAAAGTTTTTCAAAATCCATATTTTTCTAAGTTTTTATGTAAGTTCTGAGAGAGTAGAAGATCAAGAGAGGTGAGGGTTTCTTTTAAAGTTTCAATTCTTTGGAGAAAACTTGAAGATTCTCCACTCCAGGTATGTAAAGGCTACCCAAAAAGATGGAATTGTTCTTCCATGTGCCCCATTGTAAAGTTAAGTTGTGAATTGATACTGTAGAGTCTTGAATAGTGATTTCTTAAGAAATTTTTTGAATATTGTCTTTATTTCTTGAATGTTATCTTTAAATGATATTTCACATCTTGAATTGATGATCATCATGTTTAAACTTTACTGTATACATGCAATATTTATGTGATTATGAACTGATCCTTATAAATTCCCTGTTAAAGACTTGAATAATGAACTTAGTAGGAATGTCTAGAGCCTTAATTGTCTGAATATGATGTTTGACTGAGTCTGAGACCTGAGATGAGTGTATTGATGAATGTAATAGCTGGAAATAGTGTTGATAGAGTTGAATGAAATTTATTCCTAACTTGAAAGGATAGTCTTGCCCTTTGAGTTGATAGATGATGAGATGAGGTGAGTGTTCTTACACATAGGGGTTGATTGATGGAAGTTCTTGATGGGTTGATAGAGCTATGAGCATATTGAGTCCTAGGAGGATATTAACACCGAAATGGGTAATAGTGAGTTCCGCTCGTACCCATTAACTACGTGGCCAGAGTAGGAGAGGATTAGACCGTGAAAGCAGATGTTTCCTTTGTCCTGCAGTGGACTTGACATACTTTTTTGGGATCACCGACAGACTCGTCCCTTACCCAGACAAAGTATTGGAAGGATGTGGCAACGACATCTCTTTGTTGCATCACTATCGGCTCATAGTTAGTGGTTGTAATTTATAGAAACTCCCAGATAGGTCTCATGGTGATAGAACTCTGATGTGATGTGATTATTTGATGTTTTGAGGGATAGTGAGGTGATAGAGTCCTGTTCTTTACTCTGAGGTGAGGATGAGTGACTTATGAGTGATTGTTACATTGTTCCATTTCCTTTAGACCATTTTACATATAGTATATTCATGTACGAATGCTCATTTGGCACTGCATTGTTTTATGATGCACTATCTATAGATAGAGGACTTCAACAGCCCTATCGTTGAGGTTCATAGCTCAGTATTTCAGACTGTGATTAGTCCTCCCCTGCCTTCGAAAGATGATTATTTCATTGACTTTATTTCGGTATTTTTCTTTTGATTGTGGTAGCCATGACCTGTCATGGTACCCTCCTAGATGTTAGTCATAGAGGCTTCGTAGACATAGACAGTTGATGAATAGTGTCGGGATTGCTTATTTCCCATTCCCTTTCTTTTGAAAAACCTTTTCATATTATCTTATGATAGTGATTGTGATAGCCCACTGATAGTTATTTCTTTTTATTTAATCTTCCGCATATGAATGGATTGAATAAATACAATAAGACTAGGTGGTCCGCTTGGGGGCTAGCAATAGTCTCCAAGTTCCAGTCACATCTAGAGTACCCTTCCAGGGCGTGACGCACTTGTTATCAGAGCACAGAGTTCGAGTGTCCTAAGGAGTCTACGAAGCCGTGTCTAGTAGAGTCTTATTTATAGGTGTGTTGTGCACCACATTTCATAAGCAGGAGGCTATAGGACATTAGGAAGTGTTACCGTTCTTCTATTATCTGAATTCGTGCGATAGAGTTTAACTTTGTGAAAAATCCCATTTTAACTCATGCATTTCATGATTACAGAAAATGCCGCCAAAGAGAATAGCCGCACAGAGAGATGCCCCAACCCCAGTTGCTGAGAACACCCAATTAGAGGCTCCAGTCCAGATCGAGGTG
Source organism: Solanum ossicruentum (assembly GCA_025774065.1). Lineage (NCBI taxonomy): Eukaryota > Viridiplantae > Streptophyta > Magnoliopsida > Solanales > Solanaceae > Solanum > Solanum ossicruentum. Next base: position 59,464 of record JAOTQR010000011.1, read on the forward strand.
AGGAGACAGGGATGCCCCGCGAAGATTACTGAGGTCCCACAGGGCCCTCTACTCAGCCCCAGCCAGCTCCCACTGCTGAGGTAGAATTTAGGGGAGCCATCGCTATGCTGAGTCAGCTGGTAGCCTCCCAGGGAAATAGCCAAGGTTCTCAAGCTCCTAGTTCTAACTTACAGGAACCCTTAACTGCAACCCGACTCAGAGACTTCTTGTGGATGAACCTACCTGTGTATATGGGGGTGAAAGTTGAGGAGGATCCATAGAACTTCATTGACGAGAAGTACAAGGTTTTGAGGGCCATACATGCCAGCAGGGTTGAAGGGGTTGAACTTATCTCCTACCAGCTGAAGGATGTTGCAAATGTTTGGTACAACTAATGGGAGGGCAGCAGAGGTAAAGATACTGAGCCCGCAGATTGGGATGTGTTTGAGACCGCCTTTATTGATCACTTCTTTCCTCAAGAGTTGAGGGAAGCGAAGGTGGATGAGTTCGTGAATTTGAAATAGGGATGGATGAGTGTGAAGGAGTATGGCCTTAAGTTTGTTAAATTGTCAAGGTATGCTCTAGAGATGGTGTAAGACATGAGCACAAGAATGAGGAGGTTTATGTCTGGCCTGGCCAGACATATACAGAAAGAGTGTAAGGCTGCTTTATTGATTCCTCGCATGGATATCTCCAAACTTATGGTGTATTCCCAGCAGACAGAGGAGAATAAGAAGAAAGATAAAGAAGAGCAGATGAGCAGGAGGGAAGTTAGCGGGACGTGAGCCTAGTCAGCAGGGACAGAATAGGGTGACAAGTCCTATTTTCAAAAGAGATCATCACATCCTACATCGTCTGTAGCGAGTGCGCCCATTGTAGCTAAATAGGTATAATCAAAAATCTCATGGTTATTAGAATTTCAGGACCCAGGCGCTCAATCTCAGACTAGTGTGACCTAAGGTATGAGGGAAAGCCACCTTCTAGCAAGTGCGATAAACTTCATTTGGGTGAGTGTCAGGTTGGTAAGGATGTGTGTTATGCATGTGGTTACGCTGTTCACTTCAATTTTGAGTGTCTAAAGAGGAGGAGAGGTGAGAAGAGCAGCAGAGCTCAGTCTTCCATAGCACCACCAGCGGGTAACTAGTAGAGGGGTACTACTACGGGTACAGGAGGCAGGACGAACCACCTTTATGCTCTAAGTAACCGACAGGATTAGAAGGCTGCAAAGATGTTGTCACGGGTATGCTTCAAATCTTTACTTATGATTTCTATGCATTGATTGATCTGGGTGCCACCTTGTCTTTTGTGACCTCATATGTAGCTAGTATGTTAGGGGTTCCTTTAGAGTGCTTGCATGAACCTTTTTCTATTTCTACTCCTACTAATGAGTCTATCTTAGTTGAGAGGGTTTACAAGGACTATGTAGTGTCTATTTATCATAGAGAAACCTTAGCTGATTTGATAGAGCTAGAGATGGTTGAGTTTGATGTAACAATGGGCATAGATTGGCTTCACGCCTGTTATACTTCTGTCGATTGTAGAACCTGGACTGTTAAGTTCCAATTTTCTAATGAGCCAGTCTTAGAGCGAAAAGGGAGTTCTCTTGCCCCTAAGGGTAAATTCATCTCTTATCTTAGAGCTACAAAGTTGATATCTAAGGGTTGCATTTACCACCTCGTGCGAGTAAGGTTTGATGATGTTGGGTCTCCTACTCTTGAGTCAGTCCCAATTGTGAATGAGTTTCCTGAGGTATTTCCTGATGATCTTCCCGGAGTTCCTCCTGATAGGGAGATTGACTTTAGGATTGATGTTCTTTCTGAGGCCCAACCTATCTCAATTCCACCTTATAGAATGGCCCTGCAGAGTTGAAAGAATTGAAAGAACAGTTAAAATACCTGTTAGAGAAAGTTTTCATAAGGCCTACTGTCTCACCTTGGGGTGTTCCTGTCTTATTCGTGCGTAAGAAAGATGGGTCTTTGAGGATGTGTATAGACTACCGGCAATTAAACAAGGTTACCATAAAGAATAAGCATCCTCTTCCTAGAATAGATGACCTCTTTGACCAGCTTGAGGGTGTTACTTGTTTCTCCAAGATAGACTTCAAATTGGGTTACCATCAGTTGAAGGTGAGGGAAAGTGATATTTCTAAGACAACCTTTAGGACACATTATGGCCATTTTGAGTTCTTGGTTATGTCCTTTGGGTTAACAAATGCACCTGCAGCCTTCATGGATTTGATGAACAGGGTGTTCAAGCCATATCTTGATATGTTTACGATCATGTTTATTGATGACATTCTGGTATATTCGAGGAATGAAGAGGAGCATGCTAATCACCTTAGAGTGGTTTTATAAACACTCAAAGATCATGAGTTGTATGCAAAATTCTCCAAGTGTGAGTTTTGGATCAAGTCAGTGGCTTTCTTAGGCCATGTTGTTTCAGGAGATGGTATTCGAGTGGATACTCAGAAGATTGAGGTGGTTAAGAACTGGCCAAGACCAACTTCTCCAACAGAAATAAGAAGCTTCTTGGGTTTAGCAGGATACTATCATAAATTTGTTGAGGGCTTCTCTTCTCTGCCAGCCCCATTGACTATGCTGACTCAGGAGAAGGCCAAGTTTCAGTTGTCTAAGGCATGTGAAAAGTGTTTTCAAGAGTTGAAGACTAGATTGACTACAACACCAGTGTTGACTTTGCTAGACGTGACGGGGGACTTCATGGTATATTGTGATGCATCCCAAGTGGGATTGGGCTGTGTACTCATGCAGAGGGAGAAGATGATAGCTTACGCCTCCAAACATCTTATGTTTCATGAGAAGAATTATCTGACTCATGACCTTGAGTTGGCAGCAGTGGTGGTCGCACTTAAAATCTGGAGCCACTACTTGTATGGAGTACATGTGGATGTGTTCACTGACCACTAAAGCTTGTAGTACCTGTTCATCCAGAAAGAGGTCAACCTACGACAGAGGTGATGGCTGGAATTGCTCAAGGATTATGATATGAGCATTCCCTACCACCCAGGTAAGGCGAACATTGTTGTTGATGTTCTTAGCAGGATATCTATGGGTAGCACTGCACATGTGGAGGAAGGGAAGAGAGAATTAGCCAAGGAGGTGCATAGATTGGCTCGATTGGGGATGCAACTTGAGGAGAACATCAAAGGCGGGGTCAATATTCAGAGTGGTTCTGCTTCATCCTTTGTGCCAGAGGTGAAAGAAAAGCAGGACCAAGACTCTGTCTTATTCCAATTGAAAGAAGCGGTTCATAAGTAGAAGGTGATGGTTTTCTCCAAAGAGGGAGATAGGATATTGAGATATCAAGGAAGATTGTGTGTACTCGATTTTGATGGTGTTCGAGACATGATCATGGCTGAAGCTCATAACATCAGATATTCCATCCATCCTGGCTCCACCAAGATGTACCACGACTTAAGGGAAGTCTGTTGGTGGAATGGGATGAAGAAAGACATTGCCGATTTTGCTTCTAAGTGTCCCAATTACCAACAGGTTAAGATTGAACATCAGAAACCGTGTGGATTGGCTCAGAACTTTGAAAATCCAAAGTGGATGTGGGAGGTGATCAACATGAATTTCATTACCTTCTTACCAAGATACAGAAAGCAACATGATTCGATATGGGTGATTATTGACCGGATGACTAAATCAGCCCACTTCTTGGCAGTTAAGACAACTTATACGACTGAGGAGTATTCCCGACTATACATTCGTGAGATTTTGAGGTTGCATGGGGTTCTCTTGTCCATCATCTCGGAAGAGGATATAAATTCACCTCTTAATTTTAGAGATCTTTCCAGAAGGGATAAGGTACAAAGGTAAATTTTGAGCACCGCTTTTCACCCTCAGACCGACAGGTAGGCAGAGCGTACTATTCAAACTTTGGAGGATATGTTAAGAGCATGTTTTATCAACTTCAAAGGAAATTGAGATGATCACCTATAGTTGATTGAGTTCGCGTATAATAATATCTATCTTGCCAGCATTCAGATGGCCCTGTATGAAGCATTACACTTGAGGAGGTGTAGATTACCGATTAGCTGGTTTGAGGTGGGTGAAGCTGAGTTGATTGGGCCTGATCTTGTACACCAGTCTATGGAGAAGGTGAAAATCATAGGGAAAGGTTGAAGATAACCCAGAGTCGCCAGAAGTCATATACAGACGTGAGAAGAAGGGACTTGGAGTTTGAGGTAAACGATTGGGTGTACTTGAAGGTGTCACCCATGAAAGGTGTCATGAGATTTGGTAAGAAGGGAAAGTTGAGTCCCCGTTACATTGGACCATATTAAATTTTAAAGAGGATTGGGAAGGTTTCTTATGAGTTAGACTTGCCTTCTGTGCTAGATGGAGTTCACCCAGTGTTTCATGTATCTATGCTGAAGAAGTGTCTGGGGGATCCAACCTTAAACCATTCCTGTGGAGAGTAGGGAGGTAAAGGATAGCTTATCATACAAGAAAACTCTAGTCCATATCCTTGATCGACAAGTTCATAAGCTGAGGAATAAAGAGATAGCCTCCGTTAAAGTCTTATGGACGAATCAATTTGTTGAGGAAGCTACATGGGAAACTAAAGAAGCGATGAAACTCAAATACCCGCACCTATTCGTGCCAATAGATGATGATGTTGAACCTAAATATTCTTATTCTTAACATTTTCGAATGTTTCTTTTCATTAAGTTGATGACTTACTTTATTTCGTTCCTGAGTCTAAGATACAGATAGATAGATGATGGATAATGAGAGTTCGAGTGTTCCCGAGTGATGAATGAGATGAGTTCTGAGGTTATTCATGTTTTCGTCCGACCTTTACTCATCATTCGAGGATGAATGATTCCAAGGGGAGATGATGTAACAACCCATAAAATTACCAAAATGCCCCTAAAATACATCATATGCACAATGTTTCTTTCAAAGCTCTGACAAAAAATTTGATATCGAATTTTCGATCAGCCCAGAAAATCAAATTAGCACAGAAAATCAAGTGAGAAAATGGTCTCGACTCAATTTAAAACAAGCTAAGTTGAATTACGAAAATGCACATAATATGCAAAAACAGTAGCAAATTCGTGCCTCCTCCGTGATGCGCCAGGGGTGCAAAATTGCACTTGTGTTTTTTTGTTGATTTTTGACAGGAACTGTTTTCTGAAAAATTTAACCAAATAAACTGGTGTGCGCCCCCTCCGCGACGCGCACTAGTGTACTAAAATTCTTCCTTTTATTTTAACTTCGGGAAGGGCAATTTTGTCATTCCACATTATATTCTAATACCTCAAAATGTGTTTTTAAAGCTGATTTCGTACGAAAGGGTTTCAAAACACATTTTCTAAATTTTTATGTAAGTTCTGAGAGAGGAAAAGATCTAGAGAGGTGAGGGTTTCTTTTGAAGTTTCAATTCTTTGAAGAAAACTTGAAGATTCTCCACTCTAGGTATGTAAAGGCTACCCAAAAAGATAGAATTGTTCTTCCATATGCCCCATTGTTAACTTAAGTTGTGAATTGATACTATAGAGTCTTGAATAGTGATTTCTTGAGAAATTTCTTGAATACTGTCTTTATTTCTTGAATGTTATCTTTAAATGATATTTCACATCTTGAATTGATAATCATCATGTTTAAAATTTACTGTATACATACAATATTTATGTGATTATGAACTGGTAAATTCCCTATTAAAGACTTGAATAATGAACTTAGGGGGAATGTCTAGAGCCTTGATTGTCTGAATGTGATGTTTGACTGAGTCTGAGTCCTGAGGTGAGTGTATTGATGAATGTAATAGCTAGAAATAGTGTTGCTAGAGTTGAATGAATATTTATTCCTAACTTGAAAGGATAGTCTAGCCCTTTGAGTTGATAGATGATGAGATGAGGTGAGTGTTCTTGCCCGTTGGGGTTGAGTGAAGGAAGTTCTTGATGAGTTGATAGACTTATGAGCACATTGAGTCCTGGGAGGAGTATTAGCACCAAAATGGATAATAGTGAGTCCCACTCTCTACGCGGCCAGCGAAAGAGAGGATTGGACTATGAAATCGGATATTTTCTTTGTTTCGTAGTGGACTTGATAGACTTCTTTGCGATCCTCAACAGACTCGTCCCTTACCCCAGCAAGATACTGGATCGATGTGGCAACGACATCTCATCGTTGTATCACTACCGGCTCATAGGTAGTGATTGTCAGTTATAGAAACTCCCAGATAGGTTTTATGGTGATAGAACTCCGATGTGATGTGATTGTTTGATATTTTGAGGGATAGTGAGGTGATAGAGTCTTGTTCTTTACTCTGTGGTGAGGATGAGTGACTGATGAGTAATTGTAACATTATTCCATTTACTTTATCCTATTTTACATACTGTACATTCCACCTACTAACGCCCCTTTGGTGCTACATCATTTTATAATGCAGATTCTATAGACAGAGGACTTCAGTAGCCCCATCGTTAAGGATCAGAGCTCAGTATTTCAGACCGTGGTGAGTCTTCACTTGCCTTCGGAGGATGATTATTTCATTGACTTTATTTCAGTATTTTTCTTTTTATTGTGTTATCCATGGCCTGTCATGGTACCTTCCTAGATGTTAGTCATAGAGGTTTCGCAGACATAGACAATTGATGGATGGTGTCGGGATTTCTTATTTCTCATTCCCTTTCTTTTGAGATACCTCTTCATATTATCTTATGATAGTGATTGTGATAGCCCACTGATAGTTATTTTTTTATTTAATCTTTCGTATATGAATGGATTGAACGAATGCAATGAGACTAGATGGTCTGCTTGGGGGTTAGCAATAGTCTCCGAGTGCTAGTCATGTCTAGGGTACCCTCCTGGGGCGTGACATTATTATATTTCATACATCATATCAAATGATTTCTAAAAATTATATTCATTGAGCAATTGATTTGCGGACAAATTTATTTTGACATTACTTTAGCTTTACTATTAATTTTTTCTCATGAAATAAAATAATACTCCCTCTGTTCCATTTTATGTGGCACCCTTTCCTTTTTGGTTCCTCATAAAAAGAATGTCACATTACTTAATCGGAAACAATTTGGCTTTAAAATTCCCCCTTTTACCCTTAATGAAATGAATCTCAACCACACAAATTTTTCAAAATGATTTTACACCAAAAGTTTTAAAGGTTTTACTTTTTTTCTTAAACACCGTGTCAAGTCAAAGGGTGCCACATAAAATGGGATGAAGGGAGTATTAATAAAATAAAATAAAATAAATATGTATTTGTAGAACTAATAAAGCGAGCAACGACAGCATAATCATTATTTTCTCTTAATTAATAAGGAGTAGATGAGTTGCTTCGACTGTCTGCTTCATCATCATTATTTTGTTTTTCCTGGCTGCTTAAGCAGGCAGCAGGTCGATGTGTTTGTTTGATCAGCTTGAGGGTATGACTGTAATTTCTTGGTCGATGTGTTTGCTTGATCAGCTTGAGGGTCTAACTGTAATTTCTTGCAGCAACTGAGCTGCTTCAGGCTTCAGCTACATGCTTGAGTAGCTTGAGAGTATATTTGTAATTTAGAGCTTATGTGGGGTCAGTAAAAAAATTTCATAGATTTTTTAATTTAATCTTTTCAAGGCAGTTGCATATTGACGTGTCTATTTCCACTGCTTCATAATATTTCTTTAGCTGCTTCAATTATAATTTTACAATAATTTTTGAAATATATATAAGAAATCTATCGATGTCACAAAAATCAAGAGTAAAAAAATAATTTATATGGTTGCTTGCTTGAGCAACTTCTGCTAGGCCAATAAAAAATAATTTGTGAGCTTTTTAATTTAATCTTTTCAAGGCAGCTACTTATTGACGTATCTACTTCAACGACTTCATAATATTTCTTTAGCTACTTCAATTATAACTTTATAATATCTTCTAAATAAATAGAAAAACTCTGTCGATGTCACATAAATCGAAACTAAAAAATAATTTATATTAGGACCGTGCTAGCACAGACTTTCGCTAGTAGTTATTTTACAAAGTAAAGTATCAAAAGAAAGCATGAACACAAATTATAATTAATTAAAACTTTAATGGTAAGTCTTCCTATACCAAACGAGCCCTAAATTATTCTCTTTTATGTTTATCAAAAATTAATAATTTAAGTCTTCATCGAATATTTAAAATATGATTGCACTTTTGCATTATTTTCATGAAATCTATTGCACACATATATATTAAGTAATTGACGAAGACTTATTAATTATTAAATATTATTAAATTATTAAATATTTAAACAATAAAAATTGATGGATAATGAGATAAAAATCACTTTTTCATGAAAAGAGAATATTGTCATTTCATCGAAAAAGAATATTTATGCTATTAAATAACATAATATAATATATTATAAAGAATAAATTAATTAAATTATAACTTTAAATCAGTAACGAGTAGATTAAAAAAATAAAATAAGAGATGTAAGCATATATCATCAACCACAAAGAAAATAAGTATTATGAAATCAAACTTTACTTGACATTTAGATATTTACTGGGTAATTAGCCCGTGTTTCGCACGGGTAATTTAATAATGAGTAGATTAAAAAATTAAAATAAGAGATGTAAGCATATATATAAACCACAAAGAAAATAAGTATTATGAAATCAAACTTTACTTTACATTTGTATATTTAGTAGGTAATTAGCCCGTGCATCGCGTGAATAATTTAATTAAGCAAATATATCTTAATATTAAAATTAATAAAATACTCTAAAATTATAAAGTTCTTTCTATACAAAACAAATTTCATATTATAAATTTATCTCAAGAACTTTTATTAATTTATCATTGACAAAGTCTTAGTTTTCTTCGATTATATTTTTGGGTGATAATATTATTTCTTGATATAACTGATTTTCAATAGTACTTGAACTCCCTCACTTGAATGTTAAATTACTATAATGCCCCCAACTTTAAAATCTTTAGTATATCTTTTATATTATATTTTATTTTTATTATATTATATTATAGTATATTATATTATATTATAGTATATTATATTATAGTAAAAGCAGATAATTTTTCACATGGAAGGATTGTGACTTTTTTGAAAGGTTATGATTTTTGCGAATAGTTGTGACCTTTTTGAAGAGTTTTGACTTTTTTGAAGGGTTGTGACTTTTCTAAGGAGGTTACTATAATACCCCCAACTTAAAAATCAATTTAGTATATATTTTATATTTTTTATTATATTTATTTATTTAATTATATTATATTATACTAAAAACAGATAATTTTTCACATTGAAAGATTGTGACTTTTCAAGAAGTTATTTTTCAAAAATTTGTGACTTTTTTGAATGACTGTGATTTTTTCAAAGGGTTATGACTTCTTCGGAGGGTTGTGACTTTTCTAAAGAGATTAATATAATAATCCCAACCTAAAGATCAATTTAGTTTTTTTTTATATTTTATATTTTATTTATTTAATTCTATTATGTTATATTAAAAGTAGATAATTTTTCATATCGAAGGATTGTGACATTTTTCAAAGGTTGTAACTTTTTCAAGGAATTGTGATTTTTTTTAAAAGTTGTGACTTTTTTGAAGAGTTATAAGTTGGGACTTTTTCAAAAGGGTGTGACTTTTTAAGGAGTACGACTTTTTCGAAGATGTATGATTTTTCGAATTCAAAAAGTTATGATTTTTTGAAGGGTTGCGGCTTTTTCGAATGGTTGTAACTTTTTTGAAGAGTTGTGGAATTTTCAAAGAGTTATGACTTTTCTGAATACTTGTCACTTTTTCGAATTGATGTAACTGGCTAATGAACTGTTTAATCAGAGACGATGTCTTTTGAGTTTTTTTTATAACTTATTTGGATTATTTAATTGATTTTTAAACTATTGAATTATTTAAGAAAAATAAATAAGAATTATGTAAGAGTGCCACATAGGCGGGCCTAACATTCTCTTCTATTCCTTTGTTTCTATTAGTAGAGATTAAAAACTTGCATATATTATTACCTTAGTTATCATAGTTATTAATGAGTAAACAATTTGACCCCTAAAAAGAATATCCAAGGCAGTGAGTAGATGATTTCTAAGTTGGTTACAGAACATACTATTAATTTTCTACGTCAAAAAAACTTTAAAAAAGACAAAGAGGAAGATCAATGGATGGGATCAATGTCCATGGTTTACTTTTAAAAGGTATTGGTAATTTACATGAACCAAAAAATCACAAGAATAAAAGATAAAAGCAAAAGAAGAGTGATAGAAATTGATGCTCAAAAGTTCATTGCCATATCCAGATTTTAGGTCAATTTACTATTTACTATAGGAAGTTACTATTTTACTAACATCTCTTTACCTCTATACTTAACGTAAACAATTCTCCTCCATTGTTTATTTATTTATAATCAAACATTCCAAATGACAACCAAAATCCTAAATGTCATGACATAAATAATAAGAACTTAAGAACTTCCCAATAAGACACTGATAGGATCAAGTGTTTATCATTATGCCAAAAGTTATAGTTGATAGCAAAGGTGCAACTTTATTTCTTAAATCAATTCCACCATTCAAGTGTCACGTTCGATCATGACATCGATCCGAGCTACCTCAGCCCACTCATGGGCTTTGCCATAGGCAGGACGTTGTCATTATAGCAATAATCCCCCTCCCAACACCTTCCTCATGCAACATGTTGCTTGTGGGAATCGAAATCATGATCTTGGCTCTGATACCACTTGTTAGGATTAAGCACTTACCATTATGCCAAAAGTTATGTCGAGGACAATGTAGTTTTGATGATGGACAAAGAACATCAAACAAGTTGACCAGTCAGGTTCTCTCACACAGTTTCTCAAAGAGGTTCAGATCTGTCTGCAATAATTGTGGAATGGATAAATTCCTTTAGGATAAGCTCTGAAGAAGTACATTTCAACCATAACACAAGAGGAAATAGTTGATACTAAGGAGTTCTATCTGAACTCTATGTCAAGAAGAGTTTTTTGCACATAAGGAGTTCGACATCTAGAAGAACTCTTCAAGGAAATAGTTAAATAGAAGTGGAGTCTAAGAACATCATCATTGAAATTGAGGGCAAAAAGCAGCTTTGTGTGATTACAGGCTTAATTAGTGAAGAAACACTTGGAAGATCTGGTTCCTTGCTGTGTCTTAGTTTAGGAAGTTATTTTCTTTCTTGTTGAGTCTTAATATACTGTTTAGCTCAGTGATCTATAAACTGAAGTAAGGTATAGTCTTTAACTTGAGGGCAACTCGAAGACTTGGGAACATAAACCTTAAGAGGTTTGTGTGTAGTTAAAAGTTGTTTGAAGTTTGTTGTTTCTTAGATTACTAGGAATTATAATCTTTTGTTGAGGCTCATTTGATTTAGTGAAATTGAGAAAAAATCCTGTAGTGGTACAGGTCATGGTCTTTTCACTTTGTGAGTTAGGTGTTTTTTATGATAAAACTCTATGTCTTGATATGCTTTTACTCTCTAAAACAAGTCAGAGAACTTGGTTCTATATAAGGCAAAACCATAGGTCGTACAAATATTTTAAATTGGTATCAGAGCAAGTTTTCTTTGTTAAAGACTAACATCTAAGAATCAATCATGATTAACACTGAACCTCCTCTTAGACACGGAGAAGGACAATCATCTGTGAGGCCACCACGTTTCAATGGAACTTATTTTTGATGATGCAAAGAAAAGATGGAAGACTTCATCCAAGCTGAGGATTACAAACTATGAGATAGGATTACCATGGGACCTACTATTCTAATGAAAACTATGGAAGGTTAATAAGTTCCAAAGAAAAGAAAGGAATTCACTACTGATGACCTTGTAGCTCTAAGGTAGAATAAAAAAGCCAAAAACATTTTGGTTTGTGGACTGGGACAAGATGAGTATAACAGAATATCAAACTGCACTGCTGCTAAGCAAATTTGGGATGCTTTGACTATTGCACATGAAGGAACTAGTTAGGTTAGGAAGTTTAGAGTCGCTATGCTGTTCACTGAATATGAAACCTTCAGGATGAAGGAAAATGAGTCATTGCAGGACATCATGATGAGGCTCATATTTCTTATCAATGAATTGACATCCTTGGGAAAGGTTTTCACTACTGAGGAATAAGTGGATAAAGTTCTGAGGATTCTACCTAAAGCTAAGTGAGATGTGAAAGTCACTGCCATAAGGAATCTAAGCACATTGAAACAATAACCCTGAATGAATTTATAGGAAATCTCAAGGCCTATGAGATGAACATAGAGGATCAAAAGAAAGAAGAAGCAAAGGCTGAGAAATCACTATCATTAAAGGCTTTTGACGATGAGGGATAAGATCTAGATGAAGAATAGATAGCCTTTTCAGCTAAGAATTTCAAGAAATTTCTCAAGAAAGGGAAAGGAAGAAACGAGAGAAATAGGTAGTAGAAAGTTTTCTGAAGACTCAAAAGTAGAAAATGGTTTGATGAAAAAAATCAATCAGGATGCTACGAGTGTGGAAAAACTGATCATCATATCAAACAATGTCCATAATAGAAAATTGAGTGGAAAAAGGAAAGAGCTGAGAAAGAGTTGAAAGACAAAGCTTATAAGCAAAAAGAGAAAGAGAAGTATGCTATGATGGCTGCTTGGGGTTCAATAATTGAGGAATAAAATACTGAAGAAGTAGATGAAACTACTTTCATGGCTGCTGAGGACTTGGATCTCGAGGATGATGAAAAATTTGAGGTGTGTATTCATGAACTAAAAGAAAAGTTACACCTTTTCTCTAAAAGAAAACTAATCTTGCTAATGAATGGGCTGATAGATATTTTCAAGAAGTAGCTGATGAAAAGGATCAACTAATTTAGGATTTTTTAAATAAAAAATTTAAATGTCAAAAGTTGTCTGAATGAAGCTAATGATGAGAATCTCAGATTGACGAAACAGGTTGAAAAGCTTGATGCACTTGTGTTGAACTTAAAATATGAGATTTTGAAACTGAAAGTTATTACAAAAGGTAGAAGTAAAATGAGTGAGGAACATCAAAAGGCTAAAAATTAGTTGAAAGAATGTAAAATTGAGTTCTTTGGTGAAAAAGAAAAGATTATAAAATTAACTCAAGAAATTTCCAACCTAAAAATGGATTTAGAAAGGGCAAATGGGTGGAGTCAGTCTTCAAAAATAGTGAACTATCTGGGAAGTAGGACTCATAGTGAGAAAGCTGGAATAGGGTTCTGTAAGGAGAATGTCACTGCCACTGAATTGTGTTATCTTTGTGGAAAAATTGGACATCCAAGTACTGAGTGTCTAGTTGCAAATAGAGTTAGCAACATGAACACAAACCTTCTACATAAAAGGTGGCCTAAAAATGATAAAAGAAATAGGTCAAGGAACGTGTTGCCAGGCTAGGCTAAAAGGGATCTTATTCACCCTTTTTATAATAAGAAAAGACCCAAGCTAGTTTGGGTTCCTAAAACTAACCCTTGAACTGTTTTGCAGGCAGTAGTGAAAGGAAGCAAGCATTGGTACATGGATAGTGCTTGCTCAAGGCATATGACTGGAGATAAACACGAATTCCTTTTACTCGCACCTTTCAAAGGAGGAAATGTTTCCTTCGGAGATGGAAAAAAGGGAATTGCTGTTGGAATTAGAAAGATTGGAAGAAGTGAATCAAGGGCCTTGGAAAAGGTCTATCATGTGGACAGATTGAAGCATAACTTGTTGAGCATATCTAAATTGACTGATGAAGGTAATAAAGTGACCATCACTTTTGCAGGGTGCAGGGTTAAAAGGCTAGACACAAAGGAGATAGTTCTAATTGTCAAAAGACATAAAAATGTGTACAAGGCTAACATCATGGGGATGTCGGGTATGCATTTGAAATGCTTAAGAAGTATAATTGCTAATGAACCTTACTTTGGCACAAAAGACTTGGACATGCAAGTCTAAAATAGTTGAATACAATGGTGTCAAAGGACATGGTTATCGGGTTGCCTAAAACTAATTTTAAAGATGACAAAGTATGCAGTGCATATGTAAGGAGAAAGAAAGTAAAACCATCCTTCAAATCAAAGAACCAGGTAAGTACTACCAAGTGCTTAGAATTAGTTCACATCGACCTATGTGGACCCGTGAGGATAAAAAATAGAGGAGATAAAAGGTATACACTTGTAATTGTTGATGATTACTCAAGATTTACTAGGACACTCTTTCTAACTTCTAAAGAAGAGTCTTTTGATGTCTTCTCTATTTTCATCAAGAAAATGGAAAAGAAATTAGAGACTTCCTTGACTTCCATAAGATTTCACCATGGAACTGAATTTGAAAATGCTAAATTCTTGGAATTTTGTTCAACACATGGAATAGACCATAACTTCTCTGCTCCAAGGATCCCTCAACAAAATGGAGTAGTGGAATGGAAAAATAGGACTTTAGAAGATATGGCTAGAACAATGCTGATTACTAGTAATCTGGCAAAAAATCTTTGGGATGAAGCCAGAAATATGACTTCTTATATTCTCAATAGATGTATGATAAGGCCTAGGTTAAACAAAACTCCCTATGAATTACTCAAAGGAAGAAAATCAAATATCTCCCATTTTAGGACTTTTGGATGTAAATGCTATGTTCATAATAATGCTATAGATAATTTGGAAAAATTTTATTCGAGGAATGATCAGGGTTTTCTCTTAGGCTATTCTTCACATAGTAAAGCCTATAGAGTGTTGAATAAGAGAACTAACTATGTTGAAGAAAGTATTCATGTTGTTTTTGATGAAAATAGTTGTGCGTTTAAGACTAACATGGAGGATGACTATGAGATGGAACACTGTATAAAGGAACAAGCCATGCTGCCTAGTTCATCTATAGGACAACAAGAGAGCACACAGTCAGGGGGAATAATAGACTCATAAAATCCTTATACTGATCCACAATTTGCTCAATCAGAATCTAAAGCTGATGGACAACTCAAGGGTTTATGATGTAAGAGCTACAAACATCAGGATTCACATCCTATAGGAAATGTCCTCACTGATCTAAACTCTAGAATCACAACCAGATCAAGGCTGAAGAATCTATGTGCATTCCAAGCATTCCAATCAATGGTGAAACCAAAAAGGTGGGAGAAGCTCTATTGGATGCAGATTGGATACTTGCCATGCAAGAAGAACTCAATCAATTTGAAAGAAGAAAGGTTTGATGTCTTGTGCCCAAACCAGAAAGAAGAACAATCATTGGGACAAAATGGGTCTTCAAGTATAAGCTTGATGAGCATGGAATAGTTACAAGAAACAAGGCTAGACTGGTGGTCCGAGGATACAATTAAGAAGAAGGAATAGACTATGCTGAGATCTTCGCACTAGTGGGAAGACTTAAAGCAATCAGACTATTGATTGCATTTGCTGTATTCAAGGAATTAACTCTCTAATCAAATGGATGTAAAGAGTGCCTTCTTGAATTGATACTTGAAGGAGGAAGTATCTGTGAAGTAGCCACCTGGATTTGAGAATACTGACTTTCCTGATCATGTCTATAAGCTAGACAAGGCCCTGTATGGGTTGAAGCAAGCACCCTGTGCCTAGTATAAGAGATTGTCCAAATTCTTACTGGAACATGGACACACAAGAGGTAAGCTTGACAACACCCTATTTTTAAAGAAAAATGGGGTGGACTTGTTAATTGTGTAGGTGTGTGTGGATGACATCATCTTTGGGTCAACAAATGTATTCATGACTCAAGAATTTGCCAAACTAATGAATGGTTAGTTTCAAAAGAGCATGATGGGGGTACTACGTTTCTTTCTAGGACAACAGATTAACCAAAATCCTATAGGAAGCTTGATTTATCAACAGAAGTGTCTGAAGGAGCTGCTTAAGAAATACAAACTAGAGGATGCTACAGTGATTGACACTTTAATTGCCAGAACCACTAAGCTGGACATGGATGAAACAGGTTCATCTGTTGAACAAAAGATGTATAGGGGCATAATTGGGTCTCTTTTGTATCTAACTGCTAGTCATCTAGATATTGTGTTCAGTGTAGGACTTTATGCAACATTTCAATCCTCTCCTAAAGAATCTTCGTTGATAGCTGTTAAAAGAATTTTCAGGTACCTCAAAGGGACTACAAATTTGGGGCTTGGTACTCAAAGGGGAGTAAATTTCAATCTTATAGGACATGCAGATGGTGATTATGCTGGTTACTTATAGACAAAAAAAGCACTATAGGTATAGCTCACTTTCTTGGAACATGTTTGATTTCATTGTCCACTAAGACACAACACTCTGTAGCCTTGTCAACTGCTAAGGAGTATGTAGTAGCATGATTATGTTGTGCAAAGATTCTCTAAATTAAGCAACACTGAGGGATTTTGGTATGGATATTGGTTGTGTTCCTATCTTTTGTGATAACACTAGTACCATTAATATAACAAAGAATCCAGTGGAACACAAAGAATAAACATATTGACATAAGACATCATTTTCTTTGTGACAATGTTGAAAAAGGTCTCATCTAAATAATGTATAGTCCTACTAAAAATTAAATAGCTGACATCTTTACTATACCATTAAGCAGAGAACACTTCCAAAAAATCAGGTTAGACTTGAGGATGATTAAGATTGCATAAACTCTCCTCAATGATTGGCTGGAACATATTTCTCTTATTTTTAATTTCTTGAAGTGTTTCTTAATTCAGTTTATCCCATGAAAATGTGTCTTTTATTTTATGCAAATTGTCTAGCATTCACATGTGTATACATTCAAGTATGTAGCTTATAAAGCTCAAAAGCACAAATGATCAATAATACTCTTGTTAGGTATGAAAGTATAAATGTCATAAAGTTACTCCTGCATTAGTGAAATAGGTAGTCTATTTTGTTTCTCCATATTTACTTCTTTAGTCCCTTTTCTTGCTGCCAAAATATACAAGAGTCCTACTTTATTTGTTGTACGACTTTTCAATTGTTTAGTCCTTTCACATCACTCCTCTTCATCTTCAATTGTTCTTTTTCCTCTATATTTAATATGGTTCGTCTCTCCTATTTAATTTATGCTCTATTAATAACCAAAAACCAAAAAGAGAGAGAGAGAGAGAGAGAGAGAGAGAGAGAGAGAGACAGAGAGAAAAAATAAAAAAAGGAGGAAAAACCCTTTCTTCTTCTTCATCTGCAATGGCATCGTCCCCAACTTTAGTTCTTCTGATACTCTTGAGCAGTCCTCACCTGAATCTCCTTCCATTGTTGTTCATGAGTCGACAAATCTCCCTCACCTTTGGAATTTCATGTCTTCAATTTTGCAAAATGAGGTCCTTCTAGAATAGGTTTTCTCAGTTTGCTTTACCTCCTTCCTATTTAGTTCCTACTTCTTCCTCAGGGATTGACATCATTCCTTTACAAGAAGTGTTTGTGGATGACTTTGCAATTGCCTCTCTGGTCCCTAAAAAGGTATAGAGTAGGTTACATAGAACTTCTAGTGAACCCATTAAAGTGTCAGATGACTTTTTCTCTCCTGAACAAGTTTCGTCTTCTGGTCTTTCAAGAGTGCCCCAGACCTGTAATCGTAAAAGACATGAAGAACAAGTTCTTCATCAAGTTCTCTAGCATAGCAAGAAATTCAAGACCTCTGAACACACCTCTTCTATACTGCCTCCACTAAAGGATGATATTCTTCTCTATAGGGTTCGTCGAGGAGGGGTTCGTAAGAATGTGATTAATAAACTTCCTCATCCTATTTCAAGTTCACCCTCACCTCCCCTAAATAAATCTACCTCTAGGTCTACAGTGTCCTCTCGTCTAAAAAACTAATTGCTCAACTTAGTTTTTCAGATGAGCCTGATCTTGAAACTGCCACTGTTAACCCTGCATGTCTAAATCCATCTGATCTAAACTTCTTGTCCCTTATTCACTTTTACCAATACTCTCTCATTCATCTTCATGTGGTCACTGGCTTTGGAGGACTAGAGATGACTATTTTGCTTCAAAAATTGGAAGTCCAAGGCTGTTCCTCACTTTTCTTGCGAAGGGATATTCAAAGAAGGTTTGCGAAATATGAAATTTATGAGTTCTATGGACAAAGTGAAGCACATGGTTCTCAATTTTCCACTTCAATTTGAGGTATATATTCTTTTGAATATAGCTGACATCTCTCATATCTTGGGTATTCCTAGTGCTTGCTGAGATCACTATGTAAGGCACGAGCAGCACTCTCTAGAGAATGTATCCTCTAGACTTGATATCTCTTGTAAGTTTTCTGGTCGTGCAACTCTGGTGCAACACAGGCATGTGCTTCACAGTGAGATGTCTGTTCTTCATCACCTTTATTTTGATGTGGTCCATAAAATCTTGATCCTCCGAAAGAAGCACCGGTCAAGGCAAGTTATCTTGACTTAACTCTTATGGAACTGTTGGACTCTGAAATTACCATTATTCTATCTAGCTTGATCATAAAGCACATGCAGTGGGTCCTTATCTAGGACAAGAATGGTTATGGTTGGCCATATGTGTTTTAGCTCGCAGATATTCTTGAGGCTTATTCTATAGCTGTGCAGGTTTGGACTATGTAGACTACTAAAGATGTTCTAGGGATGGTGAACCACACTACACTACCTATTTCTATGAAGCATTTGGACACTACTGTGAGTTCCTTGAAGGCTGTATGGGAGACCAAGACATCTGCGTTTGTTGCTGCTCATGAAACATTTGTTCTGAAAAGAGGGGGCTACGTCTCGCGAATCTCTGATTTGGAAGCCATATTACAAAGAGAGCATACTGACCATGCTTCCACACTCTAAAAGTCTCTCCATTGCTTCCTTTTGATGCTTCTTCCTCCATATTTTTACTCACTCTCTATCTTCTTGATTATTTTGCGCGATGTGCTTTAAACACTTCAACTTTTGTTTTGGTTGCTGTTTCGTGGTTATCTTCTGCTTATGTTGCTTATCATTTGTATGCACTCTTAATATGTTTCCTGTGATGATAGCATGGTTTGTATAATTTAGAGATAGCCTCTGAGGCCTTGAATTGTATGCATATTCTCATAATGTCAGTAGGAACCTCTTTTCAATGATGCCAAAAAGGGGAAGTCAATCTGAGTTGTGTAATGCTTATAACCATTGTCTAACCTATTTCATTCTATACGATGTCTCTTAGAGTTGCAAGAATGACCGATATGTTTTCATACTCAAGAGGTTTGTCATCATCAAAAAAGGGTTGTATGTTGAGGACACTACGAATTTGATAATGGACAAAGAACATTAAACAAGTTGATCAATAAGGTTTTCTTGTGTAGTTTCTCAAAGAAGTTCAGACATGACTGCAACAATTATGGAATGGATAAATTCCTTTAGGATAAGCTTTGAAGAGGTACAGTTCAACAATAACACATGAGGAAGCAATTGATACTGAGGAATTCTATCCGATATAGAACTTATGGCAAGAAAAGTTTGTTGCACATGAGGAGGCCAGTGTTTAGAAGAACTCTTCAAGGAAATGGTTAAATAGAAGAGGATTCTGAGAAGATCATCATTGAGATTGAGCGCAAAGAGTAGCTTTGTGTGATTGTAGTCTTAATCAGTGAAGAAACACTTGGAAGATCTGGTTCCTTGTTGTGTCTTAGTTTAAGAAGTGTTTCTCTTTCTTGTTGAGGCTTAATGTTCTGCTTAGTTTAGTGATCTATAAACTGAAGAAAGGTATATTCTTCAAATTAAGAGCAACTCGAAGACTTGGGAACATAAATCTTGGGAGGTTTGTGTGTAGTTAGGAGTTGTTTGAAATTTTTTGTTTCTTAGATTACTAGGAATTGTAATCTTTTTTGAGGCTCATTTGATTTAGTGAAGTTGGAAAAAAATCATGTGGTGGCATAGGTCGTGGTTTTTTCATCTTTATGACTCAGGTATTTTTCATGATAATACTCTTTGTCTTGATTTGATTCTACTCTCTGAAACAAGTCTGCAAACTTGGTTCTATATTAGGCAAATCCATAAGTTGTGCAAATCTTTCAAACACATATGCTTCTATAAATAAGAAGTAATATTCCCAATAAGTAAGTAACCATGGAAATTTTAGTTCATCAATCATGTACCTGTCACAAAACAAAAAATAGAACTTATCGCAAAAAATAGGAGAATAGGAATTCAACAATTACAACCAATTCTTTAGATGAAATGGTCAAAATGTTATGATCTCCCAGTTTACTCAAAACATATATATGTATATATATATATATATATATACATTTGATAAGCTATCACATCAAACACATTCTCTTGTGGAAAAATTATTTTATTGTTTTTAATGCAAATTTTAAATCAGCAAAGGCATGCCGTAAAATAATGTAGCAGTAAATATTTTTCTACTTTAGAGCAAAGTGTTGAATTGAACATGTCAAAAAATTTTAACGCACTTGTCAAGTCGCTACAACTTATGCTGTGCCAATTAATGATATAGTTCGAGAGACTACTAAAACATGGCAATAACATGCAACAATAACATGCAACAGAGGAAAATCATATTCGTTATCGATTGGGTCCTACCTTTCGTTAGATAGAAAGAAAGATTATAGACATGCATTTCATCTTTTTCTCGGTAATATCACCCCGAATATATACATGTAACTTGAGTAGAGGTGAATATTGCTCCCAACAAAATAAAAAAATCGCCTACTTGCTTAAAGCTTTTTGGGGCATATTAAGAAGGTGTTTGTATTTACAAAATGGTGAATGACAACATTATGCAACTATCTTTTCTTTCACCATCTTTGAGCTGCTCCTCCATCGCAAATTTCATTTTGAAGATCCTTGAAGTTCCACAAATTCGTCAATTACTTATATGATCAAAACTTGAAGGTAATTCTATAAAACAAAGTAAAAGGTATTCTAATCTCAATGTATAAATGGGAGAGAGATGGAATAGTAATTTGGTTGCATCTTTTGGTGAAGTTCTGTTTAAGAAGGTTTCATACCAGTTGGAGGTACGCATTCATTATTGTTGATGACTGCTCTCACTTTACTTGGGTAATATTTTTAGCTAACAAAACTGATACCTTAAAGAATTTTGAGTTTTTTTTGTAAGAAAGTACAGAGAGGAAAAGGCTACTATATCACATCCATTAGAAGTTATCATAGCGGATGAAAGCAAAGCTTTAGAAAACGTTTGCAATGAAGAAGGATACAACCATAACTTCTTAGCTCCATAAACTCCTCAACAAAATGGAGTGGTTGAAAGAATGAACCAAACTCTACAAGATATGGCTAGAACCATGATATGTGAACATTCTCTCCCTCATCATTTTTGGGCCAAAGCTGTAAGCACTGCATATCGCATTCTCAACATATGTCTCATTAGACCCATTTTGAAGAATGTTCCATATGACCTGTGGAATGGTAAGAAGCCAAGCATGGCTATTTATGTCCCTTTAGCTACAAGTGCTTCATCCACAATAATGATAAGGACAATTAAAGTAAATTTGATCCACGCAGTGATGAAGGTATCTTCCTTGGCTACTCTAATTCAAGTAGATCTTACAGAGTTTTTAACAAGCGTACATCCTCTATAGAGGAATCTGTTCATATTATATTTGATGAATCTAAATAATCCTCTAACAAAAGATGTAGCTTTGATTATGAAGAAATTATCAACTCTTAATGTACAGTTATTTCCTCCAAAGAAGTGATAGAGAAAGACTAGTTGGCTACTGCAAATGAAAGTTAGCTGGTAACTAAAATAGTCCTAAATGAATGAAGGAGTGAACTTGATTATCCAATGAAATTCATCATTTGCAATGCAAGTGATGGAATGAGGACCAGAGTCTCAAGCAAGAAAAATGCTAACATAGCACTCATTTCTCAGCTAGAACCTAAAAAGGTTGAAAAAGCATTAAAAGACAATGAATAGGTCAAAGCTCTGAAGGAAGAACTTGATTAGTCTGAGAAGAATAAAGTCTGGACTCTGCTTAACAAAACAAAAAATGCTTCCATCATTGGAACCAAATGGGTGTTTAGAAATAGGCTGAATGAAGATGGAAAAGTGATCGAGAACAAAGCACGACTGGTAGCACAAGGCTACTCACAATAGGAAGGAGTCGACTATGATGAGACTTTTGCTCCTTTTGCCAGCTTAGAATCTATTCGCATACTGTTAGCCCTATGCTGCTTTCAAATGTTTTAAACTATTTCAAATGGATGTCAAAAGTGCATTTTTGAATGCATTTATAGAAGAAGAGGTGTTTGTAAAATAACCCCCCAGTTTTGAACATCCTAAATTTTCTCACCATGTTTTTAATTATGTAAAGATTTACTCATGCAAGCTCCTAGAGCTTAATATGATTGACTAAGCACAATTTTTCTAAAACATGGTTTTTCTAGAGGGATTATTGACGCCACTCACTTTATTAAAAAATCATCTTCCAACAATATTATTATTTAAATATATATTGATGATATTATTTTTGGAAGTACTAATGATGATTTGTGCAAAGAATTTGTTGATCTAATCAAAAGTGAGTTCGAAATGAGCTTAATGAGTGTGTTAACATTCTTTATGGGATAACAAATTTTTCAATTTGATCATGGCATCTTCATCAGCCAAAGTAAGTATGCTAAGGAGTTAATTAAAAAAATTGGAATGGAGAATGCTAAGGCCATCAGTACTCCTATTAGTCCATCATGCAACATAGATCTGGATGCAAATGATAAGAGCATTGATTAATCCAGGTATAAAGGTATAATTGGGTCGTTACTTTATCTTATTGCTAGTAGACTTGACATCAGGTTTAGCATCTACAAATGTGCTAGATTTCAAACTGCTCCCAAAGAGTCTTATTTAACTGCAGTAAAAAGAATTTTTCGATATCTAGTGGGAAGTATGTCATAACCCAGACCTAGGGCCTTGGAGTGACATGGCGAGTGGGAACCCAAGAGTCCCGAAAAAGCCTCAAAGTATCCATATTCATATCATCGGTCCGGAAAGTATAATAAAAAAATAAATAGATAATTCTAAGGGATGGGAGAATAGGAGTCACGCTATGGGGATGTCATAGGGAATGTGAGTAACATGAATTTACAAAGTACGTAGCACATAAATGCTAAAGGGGCAGGTAAATATGACTCACTCTATGAGGGCAATTCAGAATTTAGGATCTTTCACATCATGCATATAACTGTATCATAAAGCTCTTAACCAATTAACATAACGATGCCCAATAGGTAGCCAAAGCCATAAGCATAACTTCCAATCACAACACTTAGCATATAATCATAAAGGAGTTTACACGATGTCTAACAATGCCTCTAGGTCATAAGATAGGACAGGTCCCAAGACATTCATTGGGCTCACCCTCAAAGTAAATAACGTAAATAAAGCTCCATAGGTAGAGGAATGGTGGTTCGTCCTTAAAAGATAGGACTCGCACAACAAACAAAAAAGATAGGACTCGCACAACAAACAAATCTCAAGATCCAAGCTAGATGTCGTACATTAGGTGAATGTAGTCCTCGGTCCCTACATGGTTAGATCATGTAGGCAAAAACATGCGTTAGTACTTTTGAATGTACTAAGCATGCGGGCATCCAATGTATATGAGTTACCAAACCTACATTCAATGTTAGATGACAAAGGCACATAATATAGAAATAGATATATAACAAGAGATATAGTATATGATATGCCATGAAACTAATGATGCATGAAATGTACAAATGCTCATATATAGAGGGGATGGACTATAACTGACAAAATCAAACCCATGTGAGCTATTACATGAATTACTCTAATATAGATCTTCTATTAGTAGAAGGAGATTACATGTCAAGGGTAATCTACACCACACCTTATGATCAGATCTTTTTGGTGTGATGGATACATTCCTTATGACCTTGCTTTTTGGAAGGATTTCCATATAAAAACATACTATACCATATCATATTATATCATGTCAAAATGTGTAACCATTCCTAACGAACCAGTATTTTGGGTAATGGCTACCATATACCTATGCTGGCACATAGTTCAAGGAAAGAGAATGGACCCTTGGGATAGCCTTTACGCCCCCAATCCATAGGTACGAAGTCAAAATATTCCACAAGAATACTTACACATATACATGCTTTCAAAAAAGGCAATACTCGATTCAAATCATTTCAATGCACATTTGGGCTCAAAAGTCAAATCATTGTTCATATTCATGATTCTCATGCATTGAAAATCACTCATTCACATAGCCATATGGTGCAAGAACTCAAAATGCTCAAAAAGCAATAACAATAGACATTTATGTGATCACATTCTTGTCATAACTAATATCTTGTCAAAATCATTTACATAATCATAATTAGGCTTAACACACTTCATAATTTTCGTAAGATCTAATGCTCATGAGTGCATATACCTTAAAAGATGTGAAAATATCATGGATAATAGAGATTCAAATTTAAATCAACAATACATTATAAGATTTAGGTAGAAACATAAGTAGTATTCACATTTAAAATATAGTATAGATTACCAATGCACAAACCAAGCTTTAAAGGGGACATGCACTTTTATAACTTCATAACTTCAATACATATCATCATATTAGGACTTAATTCACTTTAAAATCAATAAATAAACATAGTCCACACATCAATTTGAATTTAATAAATCATAATAATGAAAATCCATATTTAGAGTAAGCTAAAATTCATGAAAATCACTTGTAAAGAGTTTGGATCTTCTTGGTTGAAAGTGACCAAGAATCAAACCCACATACCTTAAATAATGAAGAAGATTCAAGAAAACTTTGGTGAAGAAAGAGCCTCTCCTTGATTCCCAAGCTTAAATTCCCACTAGAGTTCTTCTTTAGAGACTTGAGAGAAGTTTAAATGTGAAGAATGAATTTGAATAAGAGGAATAAAGTTTAGGTCATTAGGAAGTCTTTAGGCTGCATAGGAAGTCTCAAAAGACCATTAGGATAATCCATAATTATGAAAACGCCATCAATGGAATGAGTTGAAAAAGTTAAAAAACGTCGCTTCATGGAGGACAATATGGTCCGTGACATGCTAAACTGATCGTATACTTATTCGTAACCCAACACTTAGGAAAAATTCACCTGAAAAAGGTATGAAATGGTAATCCCATATTCAAATTTTTTCAAACATCACTCATATGGAGGCCCAGACAAGCTGTACAAGGCCACATAAGCTATGTGATTGTGCATATTACCTCATTTAGAAAAGTTCTTCCATGATAAAGTTCTGAGATGGAGATTTTATACTTAGAAAAATTTCACTCTAGAAGCCATAGGGAGGCCATATGTACCGTACCACCTTGACTGGACCGTACACTTGGCCTTACCCCTATACTTGGTCCCAAATTGTTGAATTTTAAGATAAGGCTAGCACATGACCCTCCACACGGTCTGTGAAGCCTCACACGGCCCGTGTGGGGGTCCAAGTGTGGAATGACTTCAAAACTCCATGATCAAGGTCCAACACCCCACACAAGGCCAAGGGTCACTCAAAGAAAGCCCTACACGATCCATATAGCCTCATAAAGACCGTGAGGGATCTGATGGAGCCTCACATTGGTCTAAAACTTTCCAAAATCTAGATTGTCAAGCTCCAATGAGGTCGTTCAAAATCTAGGTCCTTACATCATCTCCTCCTTGGAAACATTCATCCTCGAAGGTGCAAGAACAATAATTGAAAGGCTTGAATTAGAACATGAAACATTCAATCACAAGATACAATATATTTTCCATTACTTAAAAATCGTAAAGTCATTAAAACTCATATTAAAACATATTCAAATCATTCAAAATATCATATAAATTATTCTGGTGCACCTATATGGATGTCATGACATGAAACTCAAGAATGAAACAGTTAGGTCAACTTCGAAAGGAGAACCTAAAACCTTAGGCTTGAGTAGATTGGAAAAGATGGAGATTTTATTTTGCCATTTCCAACTCCACCTCCAATGGTAGCACTCTCCATATGTTAATTTCTCCCAAGCACCTTAATCGTAGACACATCCTTGTTACGAAGCCCCTTCACTTGCCTATCCAAATCTCCACCAGAACTTGCTCATAAGACAAGTTCTCCTCAACCTCAAAACCTTCCAAAGGCACAATAGTTCTAGGATCACCAACCAACTTTCTCAACATAGACACATGGAAAACCAGGGGAATAGAGCTCAAATCTGGAGGTAACTCCAACCTATAAGCTACATTTCCAATTTGCTCAACAATCTCGTGAGGGCCTACATACCGGGGACTTAGCTTACCCTTCTTGCCAACATGCATCATGCCTTTCATAGGCGAGACATTCACATACACCTAATCACCAACATGAAACTCAAGGTCCTTTTTCTAATAACCAAATAGGACTTTTGGTAACTTTAGGCCATCTTCAACTTTTCTCTAATCAACTTCACCCTCTCCATGGCCTCCAATACTAATTAAAGCCATCTCTCCCAATGAGTGGAAGATGATCATCCCAATTACCTTTGAACTCTAACACAAAAGCCCTCAACATGTCCTCCAAAATTTGAATCATCCTTTTGGCTTATCCATCGGTTTAAGCATGAAAGGCGGTGCTCAACTTCACCTTAGTACCAAGTCCTTTTTGAAACAACCTCCAAAAGTGAGAAGTAAATTGGGTACCACAATCTGATATGATAGACCTAGACATATATGCAACCTCACCAACTCTTAGATGTACAACCTTAGATAATCTTCGGCACCAAAAGCAGTCTTGATCGCTAGGAAATAAGCTAACTTAGTTATCCAATCAATGATAACCCAAATAAAGTCAAATTGCCTTCGGGTCCGAGGCAAACAAACCACAAAATCCATGTTCACATCTTCCCACTTCCAAGTAGGGATCTCAATGTCTTGGGTTAAACCACCATGCCTTTGGTGCTCTACCTTCACTTGTTTACCATAAGGTCATTCAGATACAAACTTGGTTATATTCTTTTTCATACCACTCTACCAATACACCTCCCTCAAATCCAGATACATCTAAGTAGTTCATGAATGAATAGAACAATGAGAGTTATGCGCTTCACTCATGAAGACCTCCTAAGATCATCCATGTACGAAACACATAACCATTCTTGATGCCGAAGTTTACATTTCCCTCTTGGGAGAACACCTCTATTTTCTCTTCAGCTACCAATTTCTTCAATTCAACCAATGATTGATCTAGATCTTGCTTGGCCTTTACATCAACAACCACCAAAGATCCTACCCTATTTTGAACATGAATACCACCATCATTAGAGTCGGCTAACCTAATACCTAACCTAGCTAAATGGTGAACATCTTTTTCCAACTCCTTTTTCTCTTTCTCAACATAAGCCACACTTTCTATTGATAACCCACTAAGAGCATTGGCTACCATATTCGCCTTGCTGGGATGATATTATACTCTTATGTCATAGTCTTTAAGGAGTTCCAACCATCTCCTTTGACTCAAGTTAAGATCCTTTTGAGTGAACACATATTACAAACTCTTGTGATCGGTGAAAACATCAACATGCACCCATACAAAAGTGCCTCTAAATCTTCCAATCAAACACCACTACTACTACCTCAAGATCATGTGTCAGGTAATTACGCTCATGCACCTTCAATTGCCTTGATGCATAAGCTATCACCTTACCATGTTGCATAAGTACACAACCCAACCTAATCCATGAAGCATCACAATACACCACAAACCCATCTGGTAAAGTCAAAATAGGAGCTGATGTAAGTCGGCCCTTCAAAGTCAGAAAACACTTCTCACATTCCTCCGACTACACAAATTTAGCCTTCTTTTGGGTCAACTTAGTCAATGGAGATGCAACAAATGAGAACCCTTCAACAGACCTCCTATAATAGCCAGCCAACCCAAGAAAACTTCAAATATCCGAAGGAGTCAAGGGTCTAGGCTAATTCTTCATGGTCTCAGTCTTCTTCTGGTCAACATTAATACCATCACCGGACAACACACGACTAAGAAAAACTACTTCACCCAACCAAAACTCGCATTTTCTAAACTTAGCATACAACTTCTTCTCTCCCAAAGTTTGAAAAACCAACCTCAAATAATCCATATGTTCCCGCTCTTCAGGAACAAAATAAGAATATCATCAATGAAGATAACCACAAAGCTATCAAGGAATGGTTCGAACACCTGATTCGTAAGATCTATTATCGGAGCATTAGTTAAACCAAATGACATCACCACAAATTCAAAGTGCAGATACTTAGTCTGAAAAGACATCTTGGGAATATCACACTCCCTAAACTTCAACTGATAATAACTGGAACGAAGGTCAATCTTTGAGAAATGGGTAGCCTCTTGAAGTTGATCAAACAAGTCATCGATTCTAGACAACGGATGCTTATTCTTGATGTTTACCTTATTCAATTACCTATAACCAATGCACATCCGAAGAGATCCATAATTCTTTCTTACAAATAATACCGGAGCATCCCATGGTGATATACATGGTCTAATGAATCCTTTCCCCAACAAATCCTTGAACCGATGCTTCAACTCCGTTAAATCAGCCGGTGCCCTACAATATTGAGGATAGAGATAGGTTGAGTTTTTCGGAGAAGATCTATGCCAAAGTCTACTTATCTTTCGGGAGAAATACTCGGCAAGCCTTTGGGGAACACATCCAAAGCTTTATTTACCACTGGGACCGATTCAAGAGTAGGTTACTCAGACTCCACATCCTTGACCCTCACAATATGGAAAATACACTTCTTGGAGATCATCTTTCAGGACATAAGGTAGGAAATAAACCAACCTTTAATAGTGGAGTCACTACCCTTCAATTCAGAAACGGGCTCATTCGTAAGTTGGATTTGACCTTTCAGGTTCTACAATCTATAGAGGTATCCGATGCCTGGAACCAATCCATCTCGAGAATCACATCAAAATCAAACATCTCAAGTTCCACAAGATCACATGGAAAATGTTTATGCAAAATAGAAATAGGACAACCCCGATTAACTCTATGGGCAATAACAGATTTACCCATGGGGGTATAAAATAAAAAGAGGTCCCTTAAAATTTTGGAACTCAAACTAAACTTAACAGCCAACTGAGGAGACACAAAAGAAAAATTTGCACCAGGTCAAGCAAAGTATAAGCATCTAAATTAAGGACTTTAATGTACCAGTCATAACATCTGGAGCCTTTTCAACCTCCTGACGTGCATGAAGAGCATAGAACCTGTTGTTTTGCAGGGCAAAAACTTGTGGAGCTCTTTGCTGACCTTCCCCACCTTGAGCCACTTGACCTTGCCTTTTTGAGCATTCTTACGACAATTAGAAACCTTGTAGTTCTTGTCACCATACCCTAAACATGCACCAAACTCTCTCCAACAAGCGCCTGTGTGATTCCTCCCACACTTTCACACTAAGAAAATCATGGCCTACAACTAATCGGTGCCTTAGGAGGAGTAACTCTAGCATAAGTAACCCGAGTATTAGAACCTCAGTCCTATTGGAAATGATCATAATCACTACCCTTGGTGTTGGAGAGCCCACCATCATAACAAGCCCTCTTAGATCATGCACTCTTTTCTTCTTGAGTTTTTTCCCTTCAATCTATTTCGCATATACCATGATCCTAGAAATGTCCATATCCCGAATAAGCAATGCCGTACAACATTCCTTTATAACCAATTCGTATATACCATAGATGAACTTGTCCATTCTTGCATGGGGTCAACCACAAGTATAGGAGCATACTTATAGAGCTTAGTGAACTTAAGGGCATAGTCCCTCACACTCATGTCGCCCTGTTTGAGGTTAACAAACTTAGTCATCTTGGCTTCCCTAAGCTCAAGTGGAAAGAAATGATCCAGAAAGGCAAACTTGAATTCCTCCCAACTAATAGCATTACCACAAACACTCTCCATCGACCATTGGATGTATAAAACTCGAGGCACATCTTTCAACTGATAAGTTTTCTCCTCAAAAGTGACTCCCATCATAGTCAACACCTTGGTGATCTCATCAATAAACTCTTGAGCATTCTCATCACCCTTTGATCCATAGAACTTCGGAAGATTCATCTAGGTTATATCTCTTACTCTAGAAGCTGGGGTGGGATCCCCAGGAAGATTAGCCTGCCTAATTTGAGAATTCACCACCTTGGCTGATAGCTATCATAGCAAAGGCCATACAGAATTCACCATTAGAGATAGGCTCTTTCATAGTCTTTTGAGGTGCTTGAACCTCATTGGATGGGGGTGGTCTTGGTAGGAGAGCTCTTCCTCGAGGCATCTTCTATAATGGAGCAAGGACACCATCAAGATAAAGAAATGAAACATATGATCCATAACATGACATAATACCTGAAGAAGAGATACAATTCCTAGAATGTCATCATAGCCTCCCACTCATAGGCATGGTGCACTTCACACATATGAATAAGACTCTACTTGACGTGGTATATTTGACTCCAAGGATTATTTACAAACCTAGTGCTCTGATACCATTCTTGTCATGACTCGTACATAGGGCCTTAGAGTGACATGGCGAATGGAAACCCGAGACTTCCCAAACAAGCCTTAAAGTATCCATATTCATATCATCAGTTCAGAAGCATAATCTGAAAAAAACACATAATTCTAAGAGATGGAAGAATAAGATTCACGCTATAAGGATGTCATAGAAAATGGGAGTAATATGAATTCACAAAGCATGCAACACATAAATACTAAGGGGCGGGTAAGTATATTTTACTGTATGGGGGCAATTTTGGACTTAGGATCTTTCATGTCATACATATAACCATGTCATAAAGCTAATTACCTATTCATATAATGATATCCAATAGGTAACCAAAGCCATAAGCATAAACGCGAATCACAACACTTAGCATATAATCGTAAAGGAGTTTATAAGATGTCCAACAATGCCTCTAGTGATAAGATAGGACGGGGACCAAGACATACCCCGAGCTCACCCTCAAAGTATATAACATAAATAAAGCACCATAGGTAGAGGAATGATGGTTTATCCTTGGAAGATAGGACTTATCACAACAAGCAAATATCAAGATCCAAGCTAGACGTCGTACAGTGGATGAATGTAGTCCTCAGTCCCTACATGGTTAGATCATGTAGGCAAAAGTATGTGTTAGTATATTTGAATGTACTATGTAAGTGGGCATATAGTGCATATTACTTACCAAACTAACATTCAATTTAGATAGCAAGAGCACATAATATAGAAGGAGACATACAACAAGAGATATAGTATATGATATGCCATGAAACCAATTATTCATGAAATGCACAAAGGCTCATATATAGTACGGATGGACTATAACCGACAAAATCAAACCCTTGTGAGCTATTACGGGAATTAGTCCGATGTAGTCTCTCATCGGTAGAAGAAGATTACCTACCAAGGGTAATCTACATCACACCTTATGATCACATCTTTTCGGTGTGATGGACACCTTCTTTATGACCTCACTTTTTGGAAGGATTTTCATATCAAAACATATCTTATATATAATATCATATTAAAATGTGTAACACTCCTTACGATCCAGTCTTTTGGGTAGTGGCTACCATATACCTATGCTGGCATATAGTTCAACAAAAGGGAGAGGACCCTTGGGGATAGCCTTTATGCCCCCAATCCATCGGTGCTAAGTCAAAACATCCCATGAGAGTACTTATGCATATACATGCTTTCAAAAGAGGAAATAGCCCTTTCAAATCTTTTCAATGCATATTTGTGCTCAAAAGCCAAATCATAGTTCATAGTAATAATTCTCACGAATTGGAATAGCTCATTCACATAACGATATGGTGAAGCACCCAAAATTCTCAAAGAGCCATAGCAATAGACATTTATGTGATCACATTCTTGTCATAACTAATATCTTGTCAGAATTATTTACATAAACATAATTAGGCTTAACCTACTTCATTATTTTCATAAAATCCAATGCTCATATGTGCTTATGTCTTGAATGATGTGAGAATAGCATGGGTAATAGAGATTCAAACTTAAATCAACAATACATTATGAGATTCAAGGGAAAATACAAGTAGAATTCACATTTATAACAAAGTATAGATTACCTGTACACAAATCAAGCTTTATAGGCGACATATACTTCATATCTTCATAACTTCAATGCATTTCATCATGTCAGGGCTTAATTCACTTTAAAATCAATAAATAAACTCAACCCATGCAAAAATTGAATTTAATAAACGATAATATTAAAAAAAAATTATATTTAAAGTAAGCTAAACTTCATGAAAATCACTTGAAAACTATTTGTGTCTTCTTGGTTGAAAGGGACGAAGAATCTAACCCACATACCTTAGCTAATGAAGAAGATTCAAGAAGAAATTAGGCGAAGAAAGTGCCTCTCCTTGATTACCAAGCTTAAATGCCCAGTAAAGTTCTTTGAGAGAGTCTTGAGAGAATTTTAAATGTGAGTAATGAATTTGAATGAGAGGAATATAATTTAGGTCATTAGGAAGTCTTTAGGTAGCACAGAAAGTCACAAAAGACCCTTAGGATAATCCATAATTACGAAAACATCATTAATAAAATGAGTTGAAAAAATTGACAAACGTTGCCTCATGGAGGACTTACGGTCCGTGACAGGCTAAACAGACCTTGTACTTCCCGTGATTCAATACTTATGAAAAATTCAATTAATGAAGGTCTGAAACGGTAATCCCATACTTGGAATTTTTCAACGAAATCAGTCATACAGAGGGCCACATGAGCTGTACAAGGCCACACGCTCTTGCATGCCCGTACCACCTCTCTTAGAAAAATTCTATCACGACAAAGTTCATAGACGGTGATTCTATACTAATAAAAATTTCACTTCGAAAGCCATACGAGAGGCCATACGGACCATACCACCTTGTACGGATGGTATACTTGGCCATACCCCTATACTTGGTTCTAAATTATGGAATTTCAAGACTAAGGCTAGCACACGGCCCTCCACATGGTCCGTGAAGCTTCACACTTCCCGTGTAGGGTCCAAGTGTTGCATGCCTTAGTTTAAAACTCCACGATCAAGTTGCAACACCCAACACAAGGCCAAGGATAACTCCAATGAGGCCCTACATAGTCCGTATAGCCTCATAGGAACTGTGAGGGCTCCCATGGAATGTCACCTTAGTATGAAACTTTCTAAATTGAGAATTTCAAGCTCCAATAAGGTCGTACAATGTCTGGGTCCTTAAAAACTACTTCTTTTGGTCTCTGGTTTAAAAAATCATCTGCATTTGATCTCTGTGGTTTTTTAGACATTGATTATGGAGGTGATAAAGTTGATCGCAAAAGCACTAGTGGATCTTGCCAGTTTTTTAGGGAATCTCATATCTTCTAGAATAGTAAGAAACAAAATTGTGCCTTTATATCTACTACTTAGGCAGAATACGTTTCCATTGATTTATATTGCACTCAAATTCTTTGGATAATTTATCAATTAGTTGATTATGATATCATTTCTAATCCTACAAAACTTTTCTATGATAATTCCAGTGCAATATGTTTATCTAAAAATTCCTGTTCATCATTCTAGGGCTAAGCTTAGTGATATCAAGAATTATTTTATTAGAGATCATGTTTTAAATGGTAATGTTGAAATTGATTTTATTAACATTGAAAATCAGCTTGTTGATATTTTACTAAACCCTTGTCCGAAGAAATATTTTGTAATCTGACAAATTCCTCAAATATTATGCCAAAATCTTTTTAAATTAGGTCATTATTACAATTTTGCATTAATTGGTTCATTTTCTTTATTCTATTAGCATTACTTGCATTGATTTCCCCACTATTTTAACGGCTATATGCGTGAACATCCCTTGCGTGCCAGCCTTTCTCTTCGTCTTATATACCTTGTCACCTCAGTCTCTTCATTTCCAAATTTTCATTTCATATACCTTCTCTCCTCTTTTATATTTCTTTCATGCCTACTTTTCTTCTAGACTTTTCTTTCATCATCATGCCTCATAAAAGTTGAAGGAACGAAGGAAAGGGCATTGCCTTTTCCCTTGTACCTGTTAACTCTAAAAATTCTTCATCTCCTTCTTCCCCCATATCATCCAACATTGCACCGTCTCCTTATCCTCGCGACTCAAAGAAGAAGTGAAAGTTTGACATTGAAAGTTTCCTCGACCTTTAGGATAATTTTTGGAAGCTTCCAATGAGTCTATCTCTCAATCTCTAAAATCCAAGACCATCGTGCATGGTTGAATTATGGACTTGGATCTTCTTCTTTCCATCAATTATCCTGTCAATGAGTTTTTTGAATATCAAGGTTGGGCGAAAATCTTTTCTTTCTCAGCCAAAGTTGTTTGTGGACCACTGGTAAGACTTTTCTATGCTAACCTTTGATCCTATGTTCCTGGTGAAGTTAGAACCCTAGTTTTGGGTAAAAGAAACCTTCTTGATGCTGAGGTTTTTTATGACATTTTTGGAATTTACTTCTCTGGATTTTCATTTCCTGTTAAGATCTCCTCACCTTCTGATTTTGGTGACTCTTTTGAAGAAGCCAAAAGGGCCTTTATTTCAAACCCCTCTGACTCTTGTCCAAAGGATATATCCTTTGAGGCAAGGGTGCTTACTCATATTGTGGCTACTACTCTTGTTCCCTGCGCTGGCTCTCTACCTACCCTGTCTGTCAGAGATACTTTCTTCACCTATTGTCTTCTCTCCAAGAAAAGATTCAAACTCTCTTCCTATATTCTCTATCATATGTCTGAATCCCCAATCGATTCTCAAAGCCTGCCTTATGGTATGATCATTTCCAGGATCCTTGAGGCAAATAACGTTTGCTAATCTTATATATCCCTCCTCCTTGTCAAGCAGTGTTACAATGCTAGGGCAGTCAGCAACATAGGTCACTCTTTATCTAATGACTCATGGTCTCTCAAATCTGAACTTCCTTCTAGACATGCTGAAGACTCTCCAGGTAACATCTCTCCTGCAAAACCTGAGTCCCCTTCTCCTCTTCAAACAAAGCTTGTTGCTAAATTGATGGCTATGCCAAGTTTGAAAATCTTCAGGATCTCCTCATGTCCTCTCCTCTCACTACAAGTGCGAAAACATCTTAGACTCTAGAAAGAATCAAGGCAATCACGAAGGAAACTGGCACTGAGTTGAGAAGATTCAACTACAACTCATACAGATTGTCAAGGAAGCTATAAAGGTTGCTCAAAAGATTCAAAACAACATGGATGCTATGTCTACAACTTTGACCAACCTTTTTGAGAATTTGAAGACTGCAACTGTTAACATATCTCCTACTTTTTGCACCCTCAGGGCTAATTGCCTTTGTTTTGGACTACTTTAGGGCTATTCCCCTTTCTTTCTTGTCAAGACTACTCATAGAATATAACTATTTTGCTATTACTTGCTCTTATTTTCCTTTATGTTGATTCCAAAGGGGAAGAATAAAATATATATCATATATAGTCCAACATACATTCAAGGGGAGTGACGATAGTTGACTTTAATCTAATAGTCGACCACTCCGGAAGAATCACAAATTCAGGGAGAGCACCATACTAAATAGGGAAGTTTACTACTCAACTTATTGTCATCATCAAAAACGGGGAGATTGTTAGTGCTAATTATTTTGTATGATTGACTGTACAGGAAACACCATAAAGGGTACAAGATTAAGGTGGACTCAATTAGCAAGAAGACCTTTCCCAATATTTAAGTTGGGACAAAATCAACGAAAGAATTAATGCGGTGGCTAGAAAATCTATCAACACGTCAGATTTGAATATGATATCAATCAAGCAACAAGAAGAAAGGAAAGCAAAATTGGAGAAAATCAAAATCAAAGAAGACTCCCAATCAGATCAATCAAGAGCAGAGAGATAGATCGAGCAAATCATGAGAATCAATCAAGATCAAAGAACACTCCCAAGATTGAATACTTGCACAGTCAATCCAAAAATTAATCTATGCAAGATTGCCTATTCTAAAAGCCTTGTCCTTATCCTTGGATAAAGGATTCACATTTCCTGATTCCAAGGATCAATCTCCTTGGGATGCCATCTCTTTAAATAAAAGGAGGCATCCGGATATCTCAAGACTTATACAAGCAGACTCTATTCAAACCTTCTTCAAAGCGCTTCATCTTTAAAAAATCATTGTAATCTTTTAGTTTCACTGTGAAAAAAAGAGAGAGAAAAGAAGAAAAATTTGAAACAGAGGATTGAATCAAAAAGAAAAAGAAACAAAGAAAAAAATTTAGTGTAGATTAAGTTCAAATTTTGTAACCATACTTTACCAAGGCTTGAAGAGATATTCACTACAACCCAAAGGGACTAGATGTAGTATTCATATTGAATTCGAATCAGTATAAATATTCGGTGTTGAATTTTCCTTTATACACTTTAATTTTGGCATGCTTTCTTATTGTCTTAGTCGACTATCACTAGAGTTAGTTGACTAATTAAAATCATACATAAAACATTAGGAAGAAAATTCAATTCACCCCCCTCTTGTACTTTTAACACACACGAATGTGGTAGGGGTCATAGACCAATAAAGGTTGTGTGAGATCCATGTATGTCCTTGGAATCAAATATCTTAGGCCTATTGGCTAATCCAGCTAATTAGCTGTAATACCATCACTTCATTTGAATCTGATACCACCTCAATTTGAGCTCCTTATGTCCTTAAATGTTAGAAATACTAAAATCTCAAAATTTGTTTTTGTTTTCACCAGGATTGCCATACTTGCAGCATTTTTTCGAATACATTCAAACCTCCTCAATTATGGTTGCACCAGTATAAGCCACAACTCTTCCACTGCATATGACTCAACTTTCTCATAAAATGTTAGAATCCATCGATTCTTGTTCTCATAGTTTTGAAATCACAATATAAATATAATGGTTCAATGAAAACATATTTTGGAGTTCATTTGCTTTTTGTAGTATCTTTATGCCAAAAAAAAATATTGAAACATTATGTTTGAGTTGCATAGGATTCTTTAATTTAACTAGGAACCAAATAAAGAATCCATAACTTTTTTGAGCCCTTCCATATCATTCTAATCTATCAGACTAAATCATAAATCAACTTTTTGACCTAATTGTGACACTTAATTTAAGATAAGAAGTTCACATCAAGAAAACATAGTGGAAATGTCAGGTATGTAAGTAAGGAGGTCGTACCCATTAAGGACGTGCCTTTAAAGATGTGCAAGTCTAGATCTAAAAATGGAAAATATCATTAGCGAGATGGGCCACTATTATAAATGATATCAGAGCCACTCCTGTGTCATCCATGGCGACATGAGCAAAAGTGCAATTGAGTTTAGGAAAATTTTGATAAGGCAAGGAAAAACCCCAATGCTAAGCCATGGAAAATTCCATGCATTGGGACAAGCCTCAATGATGACGCTAAGTTTATATAGAGATGTATGTGGCTACCTGACTTAAGATAAGAAAGGCCACAATAGAAAAATACAGAGGAGATGTTGGGTATATAAAAAAGAAGGCCTTACACTCTATATTTGAATTTTAAAGCCTTTAACGCCTAGACCCAAAGTAGATAATTGTCACGACCCAAGCCTAGGGCCCAGACGGGACATGACAAATGGGAACCTAAAGGGATCCCAAATAAGTCTCTTAGCATATCATTTATACATCCTTGATCGCGGAAGTAATTAAACAACAACAAGAGAGAATAAATAAGGATAAAGGGACTAACAAGAATATTTTATAGCATAAATCATAAAAAGCCAAATCTCAAGGCATAATTACATCACTTGTCCAACAAAACCTCTAAATATAGACTTGAACAAGGGCCAAGATACTTTCTGGGCTCACCCTCATAGTGTAAAGAGTTCAACATTGAGAATTGACAAAGGCAAGAGTAGCACAGCTAATCACCCTGAACTTTGAGGATTCACCAATAACTTATCTTCAAAGATGTCACAACTAGCTACCGGGAGGATGATTGATGTGTTGTCTAAATTCAACACAATTGATGCCTAAAACAAGAAATTTTGTGAGTTCTTAATGCGACTTTTTATGGTTTTATGTGTTTTTGTGTTGTTATTGCAAAAATGTAAGTTGGCATGATTTTGGAGAAAAAAATAGATTTTGCTGAAGTATAAGACATATGAGCTCACCTACGAGTCGCAGCCAGGCTAAAAGTCATATGGTGATCTCGTAGCCAGAAATATAGAGCAAAAATAAGAA
>JAOTQR010000011.1:97726-109226 GCA_025774065.1 Solanum ossicruentum
AGCTCACCTACGAGTCGCAGCCAGGCTAAAAGTCATATGGTGATCTCGTAGCCAGAAATATAGAGCAAAAATAAGAAATCTGCCAAGTGAAGGCTAGCACTACGAGGCCACCCTACTAGTTGTAGGTCTCACTATGACTCGTACAGTTGGACTCATAGTAGGAAATAGAGAGCCATAACTTTGGACCAAAAACTGAAGGCCTAGATTACGAGAGGAACATACAAGTCATAGCCCAAGCAATGAATCGTACCAGAGGGTCTTACCAGATGCCAGCTATCTTTTCTGTGTAAGTTTTAGGGTAAATTTGTAAACACATAAACACTTTAAGTTAGGGTTTTATTGAAGAAAGATTCCAGATTCTAGAAATTGAAGTTCACCTTTGAATATTCTTTCAAGAATATTTTATGGTTTTAGGATAGATTTTTGTTTTCTCTTGGAAAACCCATTTTTGGAGAGTGCAAATTTCATATTGTATTCAATCTCAATATACCAATTTTGTGGTTTGCAACTTGTGGTGCTTTCAACTTCATTGCTTTGGTAAAACTCTCAGCTATGTCTTGTTTTTGCATTTTTATAGATTTATCCTTAGCCATGAGTAGCTAAGCATCTACAACTTAGGGTTGTGGGAACCATGGGTAGCTGACTTGAGATGACCTAGATTTATTGCATTTCTATGATTGGGGTTTTGCATGTATTTTCTACTTCTCTTCATTATGATTGTTGTTTGATGGTGGCCAACACCAAAGCCCACCTACTATAACGATCCTAACCAAGGTAGAAACGAATAAGAAAAGGGAAGTAGATGAAAGGATTGGATTGATGTGTTCTCATCTAATCAATCAAGCCTGACGAAGGAGAGGTTGATTGGGACAATAGGTAATGGTTGGTTGGCACACCATGGTTGTCAACTAAGCACTATGGTGAAATTCAGCCTTCACCTTCAGAAGAGGGCTGGAAGAAACTAAGTTACCATCCTGCATGGGAATTTCCAATTATTATTATGTTCTCTAGGGTAGTCGAATTGATGAACCACGGGGAACAGAGTTCCCATGTTGTCCCTAAAATTGAGTGTTTTCTCACATCATAGTATAGTGTTTTTTTGTTTTGTTTTTGAATCACAACCCCTCCCCCCATGTAGATATTTTAGTTATAAATACCCAAAATGATTGATAGTGAATTCTTGTAGTCAAACCCTGTATTTTCTATGGATTTAACCCTAACCTTCGGTTAGGTTAATTGTTGATAGAACCTACTTTCTTATTAGAGCGTGAACATCATAAAAAATTATTGCGCCGTTGCCAAGGAATACAACTAGGTTTTGACTTGATTTCACTATTAGTTAGTTCAAGTGTTAATTTCTAAACTCTCTTGTATTTTACTTTTATTTTTTTAGTTGTTTGATTTTAATTGTAGGGTGTACTAGGTTGTATTCCTAGCACAAGGAGCCAAGGCTCTCCTTTAGCTCCTATTAATTTGGACATCCGTCGGCTTTTCAGAAAAATGACTCAAGTAAATGAGGAAGTCGCATTGGAAGAAGGCATGAATATGAATGATGATATGAGGAGATAAGATAATCTAGCCTTGAGGGATGATCGACCATAAATTAGGGATTCTAACGAGAACACCTATGGTTGGAACCAGTATCGCTTGAACCCTATGGCCATGGACGTTACTTGTGCTATAGTGTTACCTTCACTACCGGCAGAAACTATGTTCTTGGTGTCAAGTGGGTTACTTCAAATGCTCTAAAATCGCGGGTTATTCATAGGTCTACCTTTAGAGGATCCTCATCGTCATCTCCACAATGTGGTTTATGTCTATAAGAGTGTCATGAGGATACAATCTTTCTCTTGATGCCATTGGTCTATGGGTGTTTCCATTGTCACTAACTGAGAATGCAGCAGTGTGGTTGTCTGAGTTTCTTCCAGGTACTATAACAAGTTGGGAGATCTTCAAGGAGTGTTTCTAGAAAGATATTTCCCAAGATCAAATAAGCTAAAGCTCAAAGATCAAATTAACAACTTTGAGAAATTGTTGGGTGATCCTATTAGTACCACATGGGAGAGATTTACCAAATGCTTGATGATGGTCCCTGGTCACAAGATTATAGATGATGCCTAGGTTGAGATTTTCTATCGAGCATTTGATGAGAACAGTCAAGCTTGCGTTGACACAATTATGGGAGGCATGTTTCTTGACCAACCTTTTGCATTGATAGATGCAAGGATAGAGCAAGTGGTTAAAACTGTCAGAGCATGGGGACAATGAGAGTGAGGTGCAATGAAGACTTCTTGTGCGGTCAACACCAACAATGAGCAAGCAAAGATCAATAAAGAGATAATGGAGCAACTTGCTTAACTTTGGACAAGTATGGACTTGGTCTTGAAGAAAAACCAAGCAAGTGTCCAAGCGGTCACTCACCAAACTCCTAAGGCTCCCATATATGAATATCATTCTTTGATGAAGATGTTTGTTTCGTGAGCAATTAAGCGGCGAGTTTCTAGAATAACCCCCAAGGGTCTAACTCGAACTATTGGAGGCAAGGTTCTGGGAATCAAGGTCAGAATTACAACCGTGATGGTGCTTATAGAGATAACCAAGGTGGCTACTATGAAAGAGAGAGAGTGTCAGATGTCAAATAGGGTAGAAGAGATAGTTATTGGAATGGTCATTATGTGCCACCCCATACCCGTGATACTGTGCCAAGCACTTCGAGGCTTGAAGGTATGTTTTACAAGTTGTTGAAGAGAACCATTCACCAAGATGAGACCTTGAAGGGAGTGAAAGTGGACATTTCAAGTACTAACTAAAAAATAGAGTCTCACTCGGTGGTGATTAAGTAACTAGAATAATAATTTGGACAAGTTTATTCACAATTGAACCAACACCAAAAGGGTACCTTGCCAAGAAACATGGTTCAATATCCTAATAATGAAGGGCATTGCATAACAGTCATGACTAGGAGTGGCATGAGAACCATAGATCCCCTATATCGGAGTTGATGAGAAGGGTATTGGTGGTGAAGTTGTGGTTGAGGGAGAAGGTCCGGAGATTCTTGGCCCCAAAGAGAAGAGGTAAGGGAGCACAAAAAATTGAAGTCAATTCCAAAGCCTCCTCCTCCTTGCCCCCAGAAGCTTAAGAAAAAGGAAGAGGAGGGCAATTTCTAACACTTTCTCTTGATGTTGAAACAATTATCCATCAACATTCCCCTTCTAGAAACTTTAGAGAAGATGCCCGAGTACACCAAATATATGAGGGATTTGGTAAAAAAGAAACTCACTCTGAGCCAAGAGCTCTTGCAAGAGCTCCAACAATGTAGTGCAATCATGACCAAATGCCTTTTTCAAAATAAAGAGGACCTTGGTGCATTCACTATCTCTTGCACTATTGGTGATGTGGAATTCGCAAGAGCATTGTGTGACTTAGGATCAAGAAACAATCTAATTCCTCTTGCCATATTCAACAAGATTAGGCTTGGCACTCCTACCCCAACAAGAATGTTATTGCTCATGGAAGATCAAACCATCACAAAGTCAGAGGGAATGCTTCTTGATGTGCTTGTTAAAGTTGGTAAATTCATCTTTCCCACGTACTTTGTGATCCTTGATCGTGAGGTTGATTTTAAAGTTGCCATCATTTTGGGAAGACTATTTCTGGCCATGGGAAGAGCTCTTACATATATGGATTTGGGTCAACTTCGGTTTAGGGTCAAAGATGTAGAGATAGTGTTCGACATCCGCCAGTAAATGAAATATACGGATAAGTTGAAGAGTAGGGTTTGGTCTCTTGATGATTGTTGATGATGAATGAAGACAAAGTCAAGCCACGATGTTAAACAAGGCGCTTCTTGGGAGGTAACCCAAGCAGCTTTGATAATTATTTTTTTGTTTTAAGTGTGTTTGGTTATTGAAATTCTTAGGTAGTAAGGTGTTTGTTTGTTTTAAGTTGAAAGACATTGCTGCAGTTGTAATGTTTTAAAGATTATTGTGTTTTTGAGATTTGGTCTGCAAGTGGAAATCAAAGAACTGAAGATGTGAGAAAATGACACTTGGAGCAGCCTCTACAACAAGACTATGAGTCGTAGTCACAACAACAACTCGTAGTCATGCCTAGTAGAGAGGAGCAGTGAGTATTAAAAGTTGGCACACTCACTATGGGCCAACCTTATGATTCGTAGGGCCTTTTACGAGTAGTAAGTGGGGTTCGTAGAGCCGAAGTATGAAGTATAACTTTTTCTAAATATTGGACCTGCTACGAGACTAGGATCTATGAGTTGTAGTATACCCTACAACTCGTAGTCGGGGTCTATAGCCCTATCTGGAACTTTTAAAAAGAGGTGACCCGGTTTAACATAAAATGGGTCAAAATAAAATTTGAACCCCATTTTCATTCCATTTGCCCTAAACCTAACAGAAACCCCCAAATCATCCCCCTTAATTCATTGTTTTGATCAAAATCACGGCTACCCACATCATTTTCTGGCAAGTACTCCGGTGAGGACACGATTCTCTAGGGTTTCAGTATGTTTTTTTTTTCTAATTTGCATTGGTACAATTCTTCTACCATTCCGTAAGCTTCGTGGTTAATTTTGACGCACTATTGTGGTGAGTTTCATTCTTTAGATGATGGTGTATCTGGTTTAATCGTTACCTATATGGTGATACTTTGGTCTAGAC
The DNA here is from genome assembly GCA_025774065.1 of Solanum ossicruentum. Classification (NCBI taxonomy): domain Eukaryota; kingdom Viridiplantae; phylum Streptophyta; class Magnoliopsida; order Solanales; family Solanaceae; genus Solanum; species Solanum ossicruentum. The sequence continues at coordinate 102,403 of JAOTQR010000011.1, forward strand.
ATAAAAACTAGGGTTTGAGTGCTTTGAAATTATTGCTATGAGTTAAGCCTTGTGTGGAATTCTTGTATGGGTGGTCATAGCTGTGAGAAAAGTGCCCCCTTAACTATAATGCTTAAATGTTATCTGAACATTGGGTAAATTATTTTCAGAATGGGATGTTGAAAAATGTGGGTGTGCTTTAGTATGCCTCATCTTGTTGGTTTTTGTGGAAAGTGTTTGAATTTTATTTGCAACTCAATTGAATGTTTTGTTGATAATGAGTTTGAGTTTGGAGATGAAATTTCTTTTGGTTTCATTTGACGTAATGTGGGGTTGACATCGATCTTTGGGGGTAATGGTTGTTATAACTGCCTTATATCGTAGTGGGTCTGCTTGTGTGTCAAATTTATTGTGTTGCTCTTACAATGGCAAATTCTTGGTTTGTGCTTAATTTGTTTGTGGCTCTTATAGAAATGTTATAGGCACTGTAGATGCCTTCTGTTTCCAGTTACGAGGCCCTCTTATGACTTGTAGGATCCCCTACAAGTCGTAGAGGTTCATCGTAGCAGGCACTAGTCACCTATGGTTACTTCATATTTCAATACAAGACCCACCTACGACTCATGGCATCTGCTGCGACTCGTGGTAGGGGTATCATGAGTCTGATTGGGATTTTAAAAATGCCTCTGGAATGAGGTACGAGGCCAGACTATGACTTCTAGGCCAGCCTACGAGTCCTTATTGTACCTTATATCTCATCTCATATTGCATTTTTCTCAAAAAACTTGGTACTACAAGGATACAGTACGATTCGTAGGATAGCCTACGAGTAGTACCTATACCTCATAGTTGTAGACCTGCAGCTGTATCAGTAACTTTCTATGTTTAAGTGTTTTTGTTTTGTTCTTTGTTATGTGATCATTATGTCAAACATCTTGAAGTTCACATGTTGTTGTGTGGTTGGCTTGCAAATATCATGCCTCCAAAGGACAAGCGAGTAATCCAAACATTCCAACGGAGGTTGGTGGATGAATCTTCCGAGACTGAGAGATCTGAGGTGTCTTTATAAGTTCACAGGGTCAGAATAGACCCTGAGGCCAACGTACCTTAGACTCGGGCTCACACAGGTCAGAAACCTATTGAAATGAGTAGTTCCTCCTAGTATAAAGAGGAGGAACAGGAAGGTGTTGGGGATGGGTCCGAGAGTAGTTCACCACATATGACCCTCACATATATCGAGACAGATTCTGAGGAGGGTTCACAAGCCTAGCAGGAGGAAGCCATATCACAGCCGCCAGCCGACCACAGATAGTGCATTGTAGGAATGAAGGATACATATGACCAGGGGCTAGAGCCAAAGGGTCAGGGAAAACCATTTCAACAATTCTATGAGGAGTCTAGGTTGAACGACTCTGGGCAGGATAGGGTGCTAGGGTTAGATACAGAGATAGACAGACAAGGACTATGATTGACTACACAACAGTTGGGCAAGTATGCCCTTTACGTAGTCCGTGAGTTTTATGCAGCCTATCTTGCTATACTTCACAAAGGGATTCCAAAGAACAAGAAGCCGATCGAGCAGCCTAGGTTACAAGTGGTGCAGTCTGGGGTCAGAGAGTTCCTATTTTAGAGGAGACTATCTGACGGATTTAGTTTGGGCCCATATATAGAGTGTCTCAATCTACCTCAGAGTATGGTGGTTGCATTCACAAAATGAGGAGAGCTGTAAGTGAGAAAGATGTTGGGGCTAAGAGTGAGCTACTATAGTGGATAGCCAGCCAGATATATGAGGAGGGGTTCGAGCTGACATGGGTTACAAACTACGCAGATCCAATAAAGAAAGCCTACCTCTCTTTCTGGGCCAAGTTTTGGTAGGCCATTATCTATTGGCGTATTTGGCCTACTTTCATAGGTAATGTGATCGTCTTGGAGTTATCTATGTTATTAGCTAACATTCTAGTTGGTTATGAGATAGATTGGGCCAGAATTATTTTAGAGCAGATCCACGATTCTGTCATCCGTACGAACACCTCACTACCATTCCCCATTTTGATCCACCGATAGTACAGTGCAACAGGTGTTCCAATAGACCCCTACAGGGACCAACACATTGAGGCCACAGGCGCTATAGGTCCTAACCTGATAAAGGCTGATGAGAACCCAATGGACCTACCACGTACAACTCCTTAAGACATCCTAGATCTATTCATGATTGAGCCTCAGACTCAGGGTTCGACTCCAGCTACCCCCAGCACTATTGCAGCTATTGCAGAGCCTTCCCCAGCTATTGAGATTGAGTCTAGGCTATCCTCTAGTACTCCAGCACCATCACCTTCCACTATTCATGTTGATTCTCTTATCTCTGTTATTGCTTTTTAGGCAGTGATACGCAGGGTTGCTACAGCGAGTCCAGGCTATAGGCTTTAGCAGCATAGGTCAAACCTTAGGTCATCCTGACCGTACGAGACTCAGAAGAGAGGATAAAGGCATTCGCCTGCGATTTGGTTGATTAGAGAGTTAGAGCGGTGGATGCCTGAGTCGGTGCTTTCAAGGCGAGAGTCCAGCGGGCCTTGAGGGTGCTTGTCCTGCTAACATGAGCGTAGTTACATAGGGTTGGCCAAATTTAAGGTCGACTTATTACAAATGTTAGCAGCCCCTGTTGCAGTCCTGGAGGTGGCACTGGTGGGTGATTAGGTTTTTGATTGGTTAGCTGACATCCCACATGCTCATGGGAAGAGGCCCCTTCAGATTAATGACCCAGAGTTGAGCTAGAAGAGGCCTAGGCCTGATGATCTAGTTGCACCAGAGGAGGAGTCGATACCATAGGAGGTGGTGCAGGATTTGATACTGATGGCGGCTATATAGAGAGATAGGGAGCAACTGACTTCACATGGAGAGGGTAGCACATGTACAGTTGTGACCCGGATAGCTGAGGAGGAGGTCATTCCCAGGACCCTGCTGACAAGACGGATAACAGTGCCTGAGCACCATGATGTTTGATGTTTTTGACCCCAGCCCTTATCTTTTATCTATGGATACTTTGTTCTCTCTGTTAGACAATATTTTCATTATGTTGGTTTTTGGGTTTGTTTAAATACTTTCTGTTGGATGTTATTTTTACATATGTTTTGGATGTTTAGTTTTAAAATGTTGTTTTATAATGTGTGTGTGTGTGTGTGTATGTGTGTGTGCGCATGTTTTCGTTATTTGGTTTGCGTACATGTTTTTTTTCTTTGAGGACAAAGTATTCTATTTTTGTGGGGTGTGGGAAGTTATGGATTAAGGGGAAGTCTGAGTATCTCGACTCCATAATTTCCCCTACTTTTTGTCCTAAGGTTTTCTTGCCATGATTTTTTTTCCTTGTGGATGTTTTCATTTTTCTATTGAACCGACATGTTTAGATAGTGTAGATAATGTGTAAATACGTAGTAGTATGGTCTTTTGGCGTATAAATAGTCTTTAAATGCTTTTTGAATGATTTGAAAAATTTAGGTACCCGAAATTTTTTTTGAAATTGTTGGCTATTGATGCAATCATGCATTTTGATTACTTGGTGATGTTTGTTCTGATAATGTAAAGGTAAGTTGAGGCTGGAAGCATGACCTGTGAGCCTATGCTTGATTGTGTGTGCAATGCCATATGTGTTGTGACATTATTTTGCTACATTCATGCATCGTGTAAGGACTCAGAACTTGCCTTAGTACTTTAATATTGGTTTGGTGATGTGGTTGATTTGGATGGGATCTTAGGCTTTTGTTCTGTTAATGAGCCCACTCTTGCCTAAATGACCTTCTAAATGTGTTAGTGAATCCTTTTTGCAAATGTTTGAGCTTCTCATGTACTCCTTCTTTCTTGAGACCTAACTAGATTAACCTTGTTTGATAAAACACTATAATACTGGCCCTGGTCTATCCTTGAACATGTGAACCTTGATTGAGACTAAAAGCCTAAGTTGAGGGTGGCTACAAATTGTATCCCTGGTTTTGGAACTAGATATTGTGTACTTCACCTCAGACTAAAAGGCTATGTTAAGGGTGGCCTGTGAGAGTGAGATTGCTTCCATTTTCTCTGAATCCTAAATTTTTTTTTGAGTGAGCAAGAGGGACCTCTTTTCTTTAAGGGCATTTGCACCACTTGATTAGCATATGACTATACAAGTGATTGTGGATGGTTGATGCCCCTTAGCTTATCATAGTAGAGTTGCCAGATTTATCATTGTGTTTTTGTTTTGCTTAGTAGCTTTATAATCTTGTTTTGAAAATAAAAGTCGGATACCTGAATTATAGTAAATGATGTATATGCTATTAGTATAATTGCTATGTGTTTCTCATTGTCTACCTAGATTGAGTTGTCGCTTGAGGACAAGCAACAGTTCTAAGTTGTGGGTGTTGATGTGCTATCAAAATACAACACATTTGATGCCTAAAACAAGGAATTTTGTGAGTTCTTAATGCGACGTTTTATGGTTTCTATGTGTTTTTGTGTTATTGCAGAAAATGTAGGTTGGCATGATATTGGAGAAAAATTGTAAATTTTGCTGAGGTACAAGCCATACGAGCTCACCTACGAGTTGTAGTCTAAGCTATGAGTCGTATGGTGATCTCATAGCCAGAAATAGAGAGCAAAAATCAAAAATCTGCCAAGTGAAGGACAGGCCTATGAGGCCACCCTATGAGTTGTAGGTCTCCCTATGACTCATATAGGTGGATTCATAGACGGAAACAGAGAGCCAAAACTTTGGACCAAAACCTAAAGGCCTAGACTACAAGAGGAGCATACGAGTTGTAGCCCAAGCAGCGACTCGTACCAGTGAGTCGTACAAGTTGAATCCACAATACCAAGAATCTGATATGAGACCCCGATTACGACTCGTAGGTCACCCTATGAGTTGTACCAGCGAGACGAACCAGATGCCATCTATGTTTTCTGTGTAGTTTTTATGGTAAATTTGTAAACACTATAATACTTTATGTTAGGGTTTTATTGAAGAGAGATTCCAGATTCTAGAAATTGAAGTTCACCTTCGAATATTCTCTCAAGAATATTTTAGGGATTTAGGATAGTTTTTTATTTCTCTTGGAAAATCCATTTTTGAGGAGTGGAAATCTCATATTGTATTCAATCTCAATATGTCAAGTTTGTGGTTTGCAACTTGTGGTGCTTTCAACTTCATTGCTTTATGTAAAACTCTCAACTATGTCTTGTTTTTGCATTTTTTGCTGATTTTGCCTTAGCCATGAGTAGCTAAGCACCCATAACTTGCGTTTGTGGGAACCATGGGTAGCTGACTTGAGATGACCTAGATAAATATGATTAGGGTTTTGCATGTATTGTCTACTTCTCTGCATTATGATTATTGTTTGGTGGTGGACAACACCAAACCTCGCCTACTATCATGATCCTGACCAAGGTAGTGAACAATAGTAAAAGGGAAGTAGATGACAAGATTCGATTGATGTGCTCTCGTCTAATAAACCAAACCTAACCAAGGGGAAGTTGACCGGGACAGTAATTAATGGTTAGTTGGCACACTATGGTTGCCGACCAAGTGCTATAGTGAAATTCGACCTTCACCTTCATAAGTGGGCTGGAAGAACCTAAGTTACTATCCTGCATGCGAATTTCCAATTGTCGTTATGTTGTCTAGTGTAATGGAGTCAATGAACCATGGTGAACACAATTCCCAAGTTGTCCCTACAATTGACTGTTTTGTCATGTCGTAGTATAGTGTTTATTTTTGTTTTGTTTTTGAATCACAACCCCCCTCCCATTTAGAGATTTTATTTATAGATACACAAAATAATTGATAGTGAATTCTTGCAGTCAAATTCTGGTAGTCCCTGTGGATCCCATCCTAACCTTCGGTTAGATTCATTGCTGACAGCGACCGTTTTCTTATTGGAGCATAAACATCATCAATGATCATAAGGAGCACCAATTCCTATATGGTAACATCATATGGGCATAGAGTATGCATTAGTACATTTGAATGGACTAAGTATGTAGGATGCAATCCAACAATAGATAGGCAACATAATCCAAATGCATAGACATAAGTAATGGATAGTATAATAACAATATGGCATGCATGATGAATGTTTGAGGTAAACACATGCTTTTATAGAACATATTACATGTGTGAGAATAGACCATAATCATAGACCAAACAAACTAGTACTTGAAATACAAGGCATGTCACCCCTTTGGAAGGTGATTGAGGTGTATACCTATCAATTGGTAGATGTGCATGTCAACCCCCATCGTAATAGTCAAGGTGTATTCTCCTCAACATGGTAGATGGGCTTAGCACCCCATCAAAGTGGTCAAGGTATATACCTCTCCATATGATAGATAGGGCATAGCACCCCCCATCAAAGTGGTCAAGGTATATACCCCTTAACATGGTAGATGGGCATGTCAGCCACCATCAAAGTTGTCATGGCATATCACCCCCTCAACAAGGTGTGGTCAACTTGCAATACTATAGATACTTTTCATGAATCCAATACATACATACATTTCTTTCATCATTATAAAATGACTTGACCCATAGGCTATGCAATAGATCATCAATAACTCAAGAACCCTTAATCAGACATTTTATCAAACACATGGTGGGTGTATAATGTTAGTTCAAAATCGTGCAATTCAAGAGTAAAATCATGTGAGAAAACTTAATGTAAATCAACCCACCAACACTTGGTAACACCCTTATGCAAGATACATTGAAGCCTCTCATCAAATGTCATCATATAACATAGGTTCAGAGCATAAAGCATGCTTAAACAACCCACATTTCATGACGCACAAAAATAGTTTATAATCAATTCATAGTAAGAAGTACC
>JAOTQR010000011.1:109326-125209 GCA_025774065.1 Solanum ossicruentum
GCATAAAGCATGCTTAAACAACCCACATTTCATGACGCACAAAAATAGTTTATAATCAATTCATAGTAAGAAGTACCCATAGATAAATCAACGTGAAAATATGCAATTTACATAGAAAGGAAGGTTAAAAAGATACAATGGTCGAAACCTACATACCTTAACCTTGGAGAATTTTTTTATGACGATTTTAATAAGAACTTGAAGCTTGAATGAATTTCATGAATCTGGAAATGAGTTTGAAACACTTGAATTTGGGTGAAATATTTGACAAAGTGTTTGAGAGAGTTTCGGGGAATGTCTTTAATAATATGGGATTGAAAAATGACTAAGTATAGGTGTTTATATGCATAGGAATGCTTAGGTCCAAGACCCTAAGGCCTTGGATTGAAATAAAGAAAATAAGCAACAAAAGTCCGTGCCCTTGCTGCATTGCGCCAGGGGCGTAGATCGATTCAATTTTTCATCAACATTAGAAAATCGAATTTTGATATGGTTGTTCTCAATTCGGTGTTATACCCATGTACCATATAATTTTCCTCCTAATTATGAATATGAAGTTGGATTTTTGATATCATGCATGGATTTTGAGATATGTGGAAATTATGAATTTGGGCATTTTTGAGGCGCATTTTCGAGCACTTTTTGGGGCATTTCAATATCTCCCCCTTGGGAACATTTGTCCCCGAATATCAAAGAAGTGTACATGAGAGAAGTAATCAAGATAATTTCAGCCCAACACATGAATATGCAACGAATGCAATAAAACACCATTTCAAAAATCCCAACATAAGTGCCGAAATTGTCATGAAAAGTAGAATGGAAGAGATAGGGATATCTCTTTTGCATGCTCGCCTCAACTTCCCATGTAGCACTCTCAACTTGTTGGATTCTCCAAAGGACCTTGACGGAAGCAATATTTGTTCCTCAACATCTTCACTTGTCTATCCAAAATTTCTACTGGGGCCTCTTTATAAGTCAAATTGCCTTCAACAACACCCACAACATCAAGAGGCACAATAGCACTTGGGTTACCCATACACTTCCTCAACATAGACATATGGAAGATCGGATAAACCATATTCATGTGATTGGGCAATTCAAACTCATAGACCACCTTCAAATCATCCTTAACACTCTATAAGGACCCACAAATTGGTATCAATTTATTCTTTTTACCAAAATGAACCACACCCTTCATGGGCGAGACCTTCAAATAGACCCAATCACCAATCCTAAATTCAAGATCCCTTTTCCTCATATCAGCATGGGACTTTTGTTGACTTTGGGCTATTTTAAAACTTTCCCTTATCACCCTCACCTACTCCAGGGCCTCCATAACCAGAAACAGACCCAACAAAGCCATCTGCCCCACCTCGAACCATCCAACTGGGGATCGATAACGTCTACCATAGAGAGCCTCAAAAAGAGTCATACCAATGCTTGAATGATAACTATTATTGTAAGCAAACTCAATGAGTGGAAGGTGATCATCCTAACTACCCTTAAATTCCAAACCACAAGCTCTAAGCATATTCTCAAGAGTTCGTATAGTTCTTTTGGCTCGACCATCCATTTGAGGGTGAAAGGCCGTGCTAAGCTTTACTTTGGTACCAAGACCTCTTTGGAAGGACCTCCAAAAGTAGGAAGTGAATTGACCGCCACGATCTGATATAATAGACAAAGGCACCCCATACAATCTAACCAACTCATGAATGTACAACCTAGCATAATCTTCGGCACCATGAGTAGTTTTGACCAGTAGGAAATGAGATGACTTTGTCATTCTATCAACAACAACCCAAATAGAATCAAAACCCTTTCTAGTATCGGGCAACCCAACCACAAAATTCATGTTGATTTCCTCCCACTTCCAAGTAGGAATCTCTATATCATGAGCTAGGCCACCCAGCCTTTGATGTCAGCTTTAACTTATGGGTAATTGTGACAACTGGATACAAACTTATTAATGTCTCTGTTTATAACGCCCCACCAAAACACTTCCCTCAAATCTCTATACATCTTTGTAGAACTGGGGTGAATAGAATAGGAAGAGCTATGATCCTCATCTAAAATCTTCCTTCTCAAGTCATCAACATTAGACACACACAACCTACCTTAGTACCTAAGGGCACCTCTCCTCCTTGGGAGAAAATCTTTACATTAACACATCTTACTAAGGCCTTCAACTCTAGCAAGGTAGGGTCAAGATCTTGCTTTGCCTACACCTCCTCAACCAATGAAAATGTAGAACCATCAACAATCACAACCCCACCATTATCATCCTCTTCCAACCTAACCCCCAATCAAGCAAACCGATGGACCTACCTAACCACTTCTTTTCCACTATTATCAATACGAGCTAGGCTACCCATAGACACCCTACTCAAAGAATCGGCCATAATATTATCCTTACAAAGGTGATAATGAACACTCATATCATAATCTTTAAGAAACTCTAACCACCTTATTTCTCTCAAGTTGAGATCTTTTTGGATAAACACATATTGAAGGCTTTTATGATCGGTAAACATATCAACATGCACCCATACAAGTAATGACACCAAATTTTCAAAGCCAATACCACGACGGCCAATTCAAGATCATGGGTAGGATAATTCTTTTCATGCACCTTAAGTTGTCTAGAGGCATAAGTTATCACCTTACCATTTTGCATCAAAACACAACCCAAACCAATTCTTGAGGCATCACAATTTACAACAAACCCTTCCGATAGAGACAAGATAGGAGCATAAACAAGCTTATCTTTCAAAGTTTGGAAACTCTTTTCATACTTATTGGTCCACACAATTCTGTTGGGTCAACTTAGTCATGGGAGAAGTAATAGAAGAGAAACCACCATCAAAACTCCGATAGTAACCCGCTAAACCCAAGAAACTTCTAATGTCTAATGGAGTCAAAGGTCTAGGACAATTTTTAATAACCTCTTTCTCTTTAGGATCCACCTTAATACCATCGCCCAACTCCAATAACCTAGAAAGGCAACCTCTTTCAACCAAAACTCACATTTTTCATATTTGGCATACAATTTCTCCTCCCTCAAGATTTGCAATACCATCCTCAACTGATCCACATGCTCCGCCTTGTTATGGGAATAGATCAAGATATCATCAATAAATACCACCACAAACAAAATGAAGTAGGCTTTGAAGACCCAATTCATAACATCTATGAATATAGCCGGTGCATTGTTAAGCCGATGGAAATAATAACAATCTCGTAGTGCCCTTACCTAGTCCTGGAGGCCATCTTGGGAATGTCATACACTCTCACCTTCACTTCATGATACCCGGACCGAAGATCTATCTTAGAGAAGTAACTAGCCCTTGAAGTTGGTCAAAAAGATCATCAATCTTTGGTAGAGGATACTTATTCTTTATGGTACCCTATTAAGTTACCCGTAATCAATGCACATACTAAGATAACTATCCTTCTTATTTACAAACAACACTGGTTCACCCCAAGGTGATTGGCTGGGCCTTACAAACCTTTCTCCGACAAATCCTTCAATTGCTATTTCAACTCCTTTAACTCGCCGGGGCCATAATATGGGGGGGGGGGAATAGAAATGGACTGAGTATCAAGAAGGAGGTCTATACCAAAATCTATTTCACTTTCAGGAGGAACACCGAGAAGCTCACTATGAAAGACATCTAGGAACTCATTAACCACTAGGATCGACTCTATTAGAAGGACTTTGGACTCAACATCCCTAACCCTCATAAGATGATAGAGACACCCCTAAGAAATTAACTTTTGAGCTTTAATGCAAGAAATGAATCTGCCCTTAACCACCACATCATGAATCTCCCACTCAAGGATAGGTTAATTAGGGAATCAAAATTTGATTTTACAGGTTCTACAATCAATAAAAGCATAATATGCATGCAACCAATCCATCCCAAGAATGACATCAAAGTCCACCATATCTAACTCAACAAAATCACAAGGAAATATTTTATGCAAAATGCAAACGGGATAATTTTTATACTCTTCTAGCAATAGTAGATGCACTAATAGGAGTAGGCACCTCATAAGGCTAACACAACAATTTGGGTTCAATATGAAACTTTTTGGCAACAAAGGGGGTAACAAAATAAAGAGTGGCACCTGGGTCTATCAATGGATACAGATCAAAATCAAAGACTTTTAACATATCAGTGACAACATCGGGCACCTCATCTACTTCTTGTCTCCCTTGAAGAGCATAGAATCGATTGCACCTTAGGGCACCACCTTGTTGAGCTCCCCTTCGTCTAAAACTCATAGTTGAACCTTGGCCTTTTGGACGGCCATCTCTACCCTTGTGTTGATTACGAGGACAATCCATCAGCTTATGACCCACTTCACCACACCCATAACAAGTATTAGTATCCTTCAAACATGGGCTATTATGGACTCTACCACATTTTGGGCACATAGAATTAGGCACCACACCACCACCACCTTAGACCCTTGGGTTGTCATTAGCAAACCTTCTATTAGGAGCATTGGAAGAACTTTGGCATTGACGTAACCGATCACCTTTGGGACTTTGGAACCTACCTTCAAAATGGGCACTCCTGGCCTCACCCGTTATAATGACCCCAAAAAGTGTCCGAAAATGTGCCTCGAAAGTGCCTAGAATCATAGTTTTCATATGTCTCAAAATTCGTGCACGATATCAAAAATCTGACTTTATATTCTCGTTCAGGGAGTCAAATTGAGTGGAAGATGGGTATAACCCTGATTTAAGTGCAAACGATTAGCAATTTTGATTTTCCAAAAATGCAAATTATAGTGAGGTTTGTGCACCTCTATGTTAGTTTTTGTCTAGTTTTGACTTTGGTCCTAGATTTTTATGTCTTGGGTCTAAGGACTTCCAAATGTAAAAATATCTATGCTTAGCCATTTTTTATCCTCATATCAATTTAAACATTCCTCAATACTCTCCCAAACACTTAGACAATATTTCATCTTATAAATTCAAGTCTCAAAACTCATCCGGATCTAAGGATTTCCTCTCAAGCTTCAAAGTCTCCATCTCCAATCTTCATCAAGTTAATCTCCAAAGCTAAGGTATGTGGGTTTCTTTCATGGGTTCCTTTCACCCATGATGCTCAAGCTTCCTTTTCTTTCAAATTGCATGATTTAAAGTTGATTTTCTCATGGATCTTATGCATTATGAAAATCACAGGACACTACATTTGGGTTTATGAAATTATGACTGTTTTACTATGTTTTGGGCTATGAATCTAAGATCTAATGTGTGATTTGATGAAGGATTTTGTTGTATATTGCTTGAGGGTGTTGCCAAGAATCTACTGATTGTTTTACATTGGATTTTCTAGCATTATAACATTCTTGAATTGTATGGTTTTACACTAGCACTACAAACCCTCTAAGTATTTGATAAAATGTCCGGTTATGTTTTCTTGGGGAATTTAGGGTCCAATGTATGTCTTATGAGTTGAAGGACTATATGATAATGAAATAGTGATGGAATGATCATGAAAGGATAATGAAAAGGATGTATGTATATGATGATTAAAGGAGTATATATATGATATTATATCTATATTGTTGGGGATGACTAAGCCTAGCTTAGGGGGTTATAGTTTTGGGTAACCTTGTTGAGGGGTTCGTACCTCGATCACCCAGCTCAGGGGCTGGTAGGCTCGAGTAACCTTATCAGGGGTTTGTACCCATCAACCTTGTTGGGGAGTTTGTACTCCATCAATTGGGGGGTTTGTGCTGCATCAACCTCATGAAGGAGTTTATTCCTCATGCGCCTCTCCAATGAGGTTGTAGGCCTTTGATTGCACTAAGAATGGTCACTTCTTCCACTTATCTTATGATCTATATAAGAATGATTCACTACAAACATTTTTCATGCATATTGTTATATGTACCCATTGCCTATGCTTATGCATTTCGATTGTTTGTTATTATCACTTGTTGCATTGCATCCTATATACTTAGTACATTCAAACATACTAACACATACTTTACGCATATATGATGTCACCATGTAGGAATTGGAGCATTGCTTGATCATCCTTCTCCTCCTCGTGGCTAGTAAGATTGTCTCTCAAGCTTGTTTGTGAGTCCTCAATTTTGGAGATGTTGCTTATGATCTCTTGCAATGTACTAAGACTACCTTTATTTCGTTTATGTATTGACTATGAGGGTGAGTCTGATTGCTTGATGTGGCCCCTACTCTTATCTATATAGTAGAGGTGTTGTTGGACATATTATGTATCTATGCTATGAGCCTTGACTCTGTTGTTCCTGATGTCTATGATATGAAGGTTTTCCCTTATCCCTATTTGTCCCATTTTTTATCTCTTGATGCATGTTTTAATTGCTTTGACAACCAAGGATGTGTAATGATATGCTATGAAGCTTGTTTGGGGTTCCTTCGGGTTCCTAATTCGCCGGTGACGTCTAGGCCCTAGGCTTGGGTCGTGACACCCATTCTCCTCTTTCTCAACTTTCCCCCCACCAATTGTTCGGCATAGGTCATGAGGTTGGAAAAGTCCATATCACTTATCAACATGGCAGCACGACACTTCTCATTCACTAAATCAGATACACCCATCAGAAATTTGTTCATTCTAGACCTCGGGTCAGCAACCAATTATGGGGCATATTTGGCGAGTTGGTTGAACGTAAGGGCATAGTCCCTCACCTTCATAGACCCTTGCTTTAGATTCATGAACTCCATCATTTTGTCCTCCCTAAGCTCAAGAGGGAAGAATCGATTGAGAAATACTGCCTTAAACTCCTCGCAAAGGATCACATTGTTGTTCCTATTCTCCTCCTTCCATTGACTAAAGCATATTTGGGCCACACCCTTGAGTTGGTAAGCCGCCAACTCTGCCTTCTTCTCCGATTTGACTCCCATAATAACAACAATTTGTACACCTCATCAATAAAATCTTGAGGGTCCTCATCCACTTTAGACCCATGGAACTCTGGTGGGTCCATCATCATGAAATCTCTCACTCTAGATGCCGGAGTAGGAGCATGAGGGGCTTGGGCCCCTTGGTTGATTTGATTAGTCATGGATTGAGCTAGCATGGCAATAGCTTCCCGAAACTCTTCATGTGCCGATTGTTCTTCAGGTGTATGAACCTTGTTCCTATCGGGATAGGCATGAACTAAAATATCAAAGAACATTCATTAGGGGAAATCTTAGCTTAACTTCTATAGCACGACATATATTAAGAAGAAGAGAATCAATGCAGTGTGTTGGATGCCGAGAACCATTAACAACCTAGTTCTTTATATTAAGTTTTTCATGACTCAAGCCTAGTGCCTAGATGTGACACGGCAACTAGGGACCCAAAGGGACCCTAAACAAGCCTCTTAGCATACCATTTACACATCCTTGGTTGCCAAAGGCACTAAACGACAACAAGAGAGAATAAATAAGGATAGAAGGACTAAGAGAAGTCTTTTATAGCATAAATCATAAAGAGTCAAATCTCAAATCATAATTACATTACTTGTCCAACAACACCTCTAAATATAGACTTGAGAGGGGGCCAAGACACTTTCTGTGCTCATCTTCATATTCAACATTAAGAAATGATAAAGGCAAGAGTAGAATAGCTAATATCCCTGAACTTTGAGTACTCACCAATATCTTATCTTTAAAGATGTCACAACTAGCCACAGGAGAATGATCATGAGGAGCTCTAATTTCTACATGGTAACATCATGTAGGAATAGAGTATGTGTTAGTATGATTGAATGTACTAAGTATGTAGGATGCAATGCAACAAGAGATAGAGGTATATGCCCCTAAATTGGTAGATGGGCATGTCACCCCCTTAGAAGGTGATTGAGGTATATATCCCTCAATTGGTAGATGGGCATGTCACCCCTCATCACAGTGGTCTAGGTATATACCCCTCAAAAAGGTAGATGGGCGTAGCACCCCTCCCCCATCAAAGTGGTCAAGGTATATGCACCTTAACATGGTATATGGGCATAGCACCCCCCCATCAAAGTGGTCAAGGTATATATCCCTCAACATGGTAGATGGGCATGTCAGCCTTCATCTAAGTGGTCAAAGTATATCACCCCCTTATCAAGGTATGGCCAACTTGAAACAGTATAGATACTTTTCATGAATTCAATACATACATAACTTACTTTCATCATCATAATGTCACTTGACCCATAGGCCATGCAATAGATCATCAACAACTCAAAAACACTTAACCGGACATTTTATCAAAAACT
Source organism: Solanum ossicruentum (assembly GCA_025774065.1). Taxonomy (NCBI): domain Eukaryota; kingdom Viridiplantae; phylum Streptophyta; class Magnoliopsida; order Solanales; family Solanaceae; genus Solanum; species Solanum ossicruentum. The sequence continues at coordinate 117,577 of JAOTQR010000011.1, forward strand.
TGGTGAGTGTGTAATGCTAGTTTAAAATCATGCAATTCAAGAGTAAAATCATGTGAGAAAAAATAATATAAATCACACCCACCAATACTTGCCCTCATACAAGATATATTGAAACCCCTCATCAAATCTCATCATAGAACATAGGTACATAGATCTAAACATGCTTAAATTGTCCACATTTCATGAAACCCCAACATAGTTTATAATCAATTCATAGTAAGAAGTACCCATAGATAAATCAACTAAAAGCATGCAATTTACATTGAAAGGAAGGTTGCACACCATAGGTTAAAGGACCCAATGGTTGAAACCCACATATCTTAACTTCGGAGATTTCCTTGATGAAGATTTGAATGAGAACTTGAAGCTTGAGTAAATTTCTTGAATTCGGAAATGAGTTTGAAACACCTGAATTTGGGTGAAATATTTGGCTAAGTGTTAGAGAGGGTTTTGGGGAATGTCTTGAATCACATGAGGTTGAAAAATGACTAATTATAGGTATTTTTACGCATAGGAAGGCTTAGGCCAAAGACCCTAAGGTCTTGGACCGAAATAAAGAAAATAGGGAAAATAAACTTTGGAAAATCAAATTTTGATACGGTTGCTCTAAAATCAGGGTTATACCTATTTGCCACTCAATTTTGCCCCCTGATCATGAATATGGAGTCAGATTTTCAACATCATGCACGAATTTTGACATATATGAAAATGACAAATTTGGGCCTTTTTTAGACACATTTTCGGCACTCTTTATGGTGTTTCAACACTATCACTAGCGGGCTGGCCATTACACTAGTAGAACAATCAAAATTTAAATCTGAACTCATTAACCCTTGTTCTTACCTAATCACCCATCTTGACAAGTAATAATTCACATTTTAGGCATACAATAAATGTCATTTCTAGGGGGAAAGGGTCCCAACACTATCATCTAACTTTCCCGTCCCCCTCCCGTTACACATTTTGTATATATTCTTATCCAAACTTTTTAGCTCACTCACTTTTAACGACGTGTAACACACACACACATACTATATCCTATTCAACATAATTTGTGCCATATAAGCTTTAGTCAAATCAAAATAAATTGAAGGGACTCCACGACCGTTCCACCATCTACGAATAATAAATAAGCATTGACCAATCGTCTAGATATCTTGAATGATATTACTTTTCTTCTAAAAGAGATAAAGAGATATATCATTCTTATCATATTAGATTAATCCCTCACTATATTCAAGATTATTTTCCATCTTTTCAATTTGGTTATCTATATATAGTCCTCGGTACATATTTCAAGTAACAGATCACATTTCTTCTCAACTGTGATTTTTGGTTTATTCTTCTCATGACCAGAACCTCAGGCCTAGTAGTTACATGGAGATTAGGAACCTGAGAGTGTGCAAACAAGCCTCAAAATATCCATATTAACATCATCAATTCAAAAGTGTAATCATAAAGTAAACACATAATTCTAAGGGACAGGAGAATAGGACTCATGCTATGGGGATGTCATAGGAAATGGGAATAACATGAATTCACAAAGCATGTAGCACATAAATACTAAGGGGTGGGTATGTATGACTCACTCTATGGGGGTAATTCGTGACTTAGGATCTTTCGCATCATGCATCTAACCATATCATAAAGCTCATTACCAATTCACGTGACGATAACTAATAGGTAGCCAAAGCCATAAGCATAACCTCCAATTATAACACTTAGAATATAATCGTATAAGAGTTTACAAGATGTCCAACAATGCCTCCAAATATAAGATATGACGGGGGCCAAGACATACGCTGGACTCACCCTCAAAGTAAATAACATAAATAAAACAACATAGGCGAAAGAAAGATTTATCCTAAGGGTCCTTTGTGACTTCCTATGCTACCTAAGGACTTTGGAATGACCTATACTTTATTCCTTCATTCAAAATTCATTACTTACACTTAGAATAATATTGAGCACTTAACAACTCTATCGCAAAGGACTATTGTAAATCTAAGCATAGAAATCAAGGAAAGGTTCATTCTTCTTCAAATTTCTTCCTAAACATTCTTCATTAACTAAGGTATGTAGGATTGATTCTAGGCCCTTTTCAACCAACAGTGCCCCAAACCCTTTTACTTCAATTTTCATGAATTTTAGCTTAGTTTAAATATGGGGTTTCAATATTATGGTTTATTAAATTTAATTGAAGTATGGGCTATGATTTATTGGTGATTTTATGTTGATTTAAGCCGTAATTTGATGGTTTGTATTGACATTATGAAGTTATGAATGTGCATGTCCCCTTCAAAGCTTGATTTGTGCATGGGTAATTTATATTATGTTTTAAATGTGAATTTTACTTATGTATTTACTTAAATTTCATAATTTATTACTGATTTGAGTTTGAATCTCTGTTACCCATGTTATTCTCATGTCATTCATAGCAGATACATTCATGAGCATTGGACTTGTGAAATTATGGATGGCTTAAACTCACATATGTTTTTATGAAAATGATTTCTGTGAGTTAAGCTCACATATTTGTTTTGACAAAATGTGATCACATAAATGTCTATTTTATTGGCTCTTTGAGAATATTGGGTGCTTGCACCAACTTGTTTAATGAATGGCTATTTCTATGCATAAGAAACATGATATTGAACTATGATTTGGCTTTTTAGCTCATGAATGAATGATTATGAGAAACATTTGGCCTTAAATAGTAAATATGCATTCAAATGAATTGAAATGACTTGCTTCTTTTGAAATCAAGTGTGTGTGTGTATGTATATGTATATATATATATATATATATATATATATATATATATATATATATAAGCATTCTCATGGGATGTTTGACTTAGCACCGAAGATTGGGGGCACTAGGTCTATCCCCAAGGGTCCTTTCCCTTTCCTTGAACTATGTGCCAGTATAGGAATGGTAGCCACCACTGAAATGACTGGGTCGTAAGGGATGGCTATTTATTTATTGATAAGAAATGAAATGAATTGGAATTCCTTCTAAATGATCTAGTTGTAAGAAAGCTAACCATCACAACAAAATGAATGGGTTGTAAGCTGTGGTGTAGATTACGTTTGACAAGTAATATTCTCTCACCCGATGGGAGGTCAACATCAGGCAAATTTATGTAATAGCTCTCATGAGTTTGTATATATTGGTTATGGTTACATACCCACTATATATGAACATTTGTGCATTTCATGCATCATTGGTTTCATGGCATATCGTATACTACCTCTCTTGCTATATACCTTTTTCTATATTATATGCCCTTGTCGTCTAACATTTAATGTAGGTTTGGTAAGTCATATGCATTGCATGCTCCTATACTTAGTACATTCAAATTTACTAACGCATATATTTTCCTACATAATCAAATCAAGTAGGTACCAAGGACTAAGTTCATCCACCATACGACGTCTAGCTTGGATCTTGAGTTTTGCTTGTTATGGTGAGGCCTATCTTCCAAGGACAAACCGTAATTATGAAAATGCCATTAATGGAACGAGTGGAAAAAATTGAATATTTTCATCTCAGTGGGACCCATAAGGGTTGTGTAAGGTCATACGGACCGTATATTTAGTCTGTGATCCCATAGTTAGAAAAATTTTATTTGATGAAGGTGAAAAACAATAATCACATACATAGAATTTTTCAACGAAATCATCCTCAAAGAAGGCCACACAGGCCGTGAGACTGCTCGTACCACCTTCCTTAGAAAAATATTTCATGATAAAATTTCAACACGGTAATTCCACGCTTAGAAAAATTTTCACTCAAAATGCCATACAGGAGGCCGTATGGACCATACCACCTTGTGTGGACCATATACTTGGTCATACATCCATACTTTGTCCCAAATGGTGTGATTTCAAGACTAAGGCCACCAAACAGCCCACCATATGGTCAACATAAAGGGTCTATGTGCAGTGTGCCTTAGATTAAAACTCCATGTTTAAGGGCAAAACACTTCTCATAAGGCCAAGGGCCACTCCATGGAGTCTCCATATAGGCAGTGTGACCTCAAACGGACCGTGAGGGCTTCCGCGGAGCATAACCTTGGTTCAAAACTCCCCAAAACCAAAATTTTCAAGCTCCAATAAGGTCGTACAATGTCTGGATCCTTATTTCATCTCCCCCTTATTCATCTTCAAATGTGTATGAACAAGGCTTGAATTAGAAAATGAAATAGTCAACTATGAGATACAATGTACTTTCATTACTTGAAAATCATATAATCATTAAAACTCATACTAAAACATATTAAAATCATTCAAAACATCATGGAAATTATTTTGGTGCACATGTATGCATGTCATGTCATGTAACTCATGAATAAAAGAGTTAGGACGACTTAGGAAAAGAAAGAACCTAATACCTTAGGCTTGAGTAGATTGGAAAAGATGGGGATATCATTTTCATAATGTCCAACTCTGCCTTTATTGTAGCACTCTCCACATGTTGATTCCTCTAAAGCACCTTAACCTAGGCCATATCCTTTTTACGAAGCCACTTTACTTGCCTATCCAAAATCTCCATCAGAACTTCCTCATATGCCAAGTGTTCCTCAACCTAAACACCTTCCGAAGGCACAATAGCCCAAGGATTACCAACCAACTTTCTCAGCATAGACATATTGAAGATCGGTGAATAGAGCTCAAATCCAGAGGCAACTATAATGTATAAGCCACATTCCCAATTCACTCAACAATCTCATAAGGGCCTATATATTAGGGACTTAGTGTGCCTTTCTTAGCAAAATGCATTACACCCTTCATAGGCAAGACTTTCACATAAACCCGATCACCAATGTGAAACTCAAGGGCCTTCTTTCTAACATCTAACTAGGACTTTTGGGGACTTTGTGTCGTCTTCAACCTCTCCTTAATCAACTTCACCTTCTCCATAACCTCCAAGTTCAAGTCCGTTCCAATTTAAGGCATCTCTTCCAATTCAAATCACCCTACTAGAAATGTACATCTCCTACCATACAAAGCCTCAAACAGTGCAATACTAATGCTAGCATGAAAGCTATTATTATAGACAAACACAATGAGTGGAAGATGGTCATCCCAATTACCTTTGAACTCTAATATACAAACCCTTAACATATCCTCCAAGGTTTGAATTATCCTCTCGACTAGTACATTGGTTTGAGGATGAAAGGTTGTGCTCAACTTCACCTTAGTACCAAGTCCTCTTTGAAATGACCTCCAAAAGTGAGAAGTGAATTAGGTACCTCGATTCGATATGATAGGCCTAGACACACTATGTAACCTCACTAACTCTTGGATGTAAAACCTTGCATAATTTTTAGCACCAAAAGTAGTCTTGACAGGTAGAAAATAAGCCCACTTAGTAACCTGGTCCACGATAACCCAAATGGAGTCAAATTACCCTCACGTCCAAGGCAACCCAACCACAAAATCCATGTTCACATCTTCCCACTTCCAAGTAGGGATCTTAATATCTTGATTCAACCCATCAGGCATCTGGTGTTCTACTTTCACTTGTTGAAAATTTGTTCATTCAGGTACAAACTTGGCTATATCCTTCTTCATACCATGCCACCAATACACCAACTTCAAATCCTGACACATCTTAGTAGATCCCGGATAAATAGAATAATGAGAGTTGTCGGTTTCACTCATGATGACCCTCCGAAGATCATCCACATCTGGAACACATAACTGATCTTGATACCAAAGTATACCATCTGCCCCTTGGGAGAACACATCTATTTTCTTTTCGTCAACAAATTTCTTTAGTTCAATCAATGACAGATCTAGATCTTACTTAGCTTTTACATCAATAACCACTGAAGATTTGCCCCATTTTGAACATGAATACCACCATCATTAGAGTTGGCCAACTTGGGACCCAACTTAGCTAGTTGATGAACACCCTTTGCCAACTCCTTCTTCTCTTCCTCAACATGAGCCACACTTTCCATAGATAACCACTAAGAGCATCTGCTATAACATTTGCCTTGTCGGGATGATATTGTACACTCATGTCATAGTCCTTCAGTAGTTCCAACCATATGCTTTGCCTTATGTTAAGATCCCTTTGAGTGAACACATATTGCAAACTCTTGTGATAAGTGAAAACATTAACATGCACCCCATACAAATGTATTGCGAAATCTTCAAAGCAAATGCCACCGCCACTAACTCAAGATCATGAGTCAGGTAATTACGCTCATGTACTTTTAATTACCTTGATACATAAGCTATGACCTCACCATGTTGCATAACTATACAACCCAACCCAATCTGAGAAGCATCACAATACACTACGAATCCATGTAAGCCATCCGATAAGGTCAAAATAGGAGCCGATGTAAGCCAATCCTTCTAACTCTGAAAATTCTTCTCACATTCCTCTGAAACACAGAAATTTTGCCTTCTTTTAGGTCAACTTAGTCTACGGAGATGTAATAGATGAGAACCTTTCAACAAACCTCCTATAATAGCCAACCGGACCAAGAAAACTTTGAATATCTAAAGGATCAATAGTCTAGGACAATTCTTCATGGCCTTAGTCTTCTTCAAGTAAACCTTATTACCATCATTAGACACCACATGACCAAGAAAAGCTACTTTTCCCAAACAAAAATCATATTTTCTAAACTTAGCATACAATTTCTTATCGCCCAATATTTGAAGAAACATCCACAAATTATCCATATGCTCTCGCTCACTTCTGGAATAAATAAGAATATCATCAATGAAGAAGACTACAAAACTTTTGAGGAATGGCTTGAACACCCAATTCATAAGATCCATAAATACGGCTGGAGCATAAGTCAAACCGAATGACATCACCACAAATTCAAAGTGTCCATACCTGGTCTGAAAAGCCATCTTGGGAATATCACATTCCCTAACCATCAATTGATGATAATCGAAACAAAGGTCAATCTTTGAGAAATGGGTAGCCCCTTGGAGTTGATCAAACAAGTCATTGATTCTAGGCAACGAATACTTATTCTTGATAGTTACTTTATTCAAATTCCTATAATTAATACACTCAAAGAGATCCATCTTTCTTTCTTACAAATAACACTGGAGCTCCCCTGGGATATATACTTGGCCGAATGAAACTTTCTCCAAATAATCCTTCATCTAATCCTTCAACTCCTTCAACTTAGCCGGTGTCATATGATAAGGAGTAATAGAGATAGGTTGAGTATCCGTGAGGAGATCTATGCCAAAGTCTACTTCCCTTTGGGGAGGAATACCGAGCAAGTCTTCTGGGATCATATTTGAAAACTCATTCACCACCCGTACTAATTCAAGAGCAAGTGTCATGGTCTCCATATCATTGACCCTCATAATAAAGTAAATACACCCCTTAGAGATCATCTACCGGGCCTTAAGGTAGGAAATAAATCAACATTTAATAGTGGAGTTGCTACCCTTCTATTCAACAACGGGTTCATCCGAAAGATGAAACTTGACCTTCCGAGTCCTACAATCAATAGAGGCATATGAAGCATACGACCAATTCATACTAAGAATCACTTCACCATCAAACATATTAAGTTCCACAAGATCACATAGAGAGACGTTATGTAACACAGAAATAGGACAACCCCGATAAACACTATGAG
>JAOTQR010000011.1:142820-154978 GCA_025774065.1 Solanum ossicruentum
TTTTCCTTCGAATTTCGAAAATTGGTTTCACTTAAATTAATTGAGTTGAAATCGATTTTGATTTTCGAATTATTCTTTTTTTCAAAATAAAAACCATTTTTCGGTATAACAATAAACATTATCGATACTTCTCTAAAAGTATTTAAAAATTATTTAAAACTCTACTTGATTGAATATACCAATTAGAGTAATTTTTTTTATTTATATAATGTTTTGTACTACTTTTAATTGCAAAAATTAATATTATAATGATTGTTATCTCTAGAAAACATTCAAAGTTAACATAATAATTTTTAAAATTTAATTATTTGATGATGTAGTTAGTTTGAGCTTGAAATATTTTAGAAAATGTCTCAAAGAATTGAAATATTAAAATATGGTTGATTTAAATTGAAGTGAATTTGACAAATTAAGAAACAGAAGATATCTGCAATAGATAATCAATAAACTATTACTCCCTGTGTTACATTTTAGTTGTCATAGTTTCCATTTTTAAAAATCAATCTTTATAAACTTTAACTAACATTTTAATATGTATTTATTAACTATCGAAAAACAACATGACAATTAAAATAGATTAGAGAAATATTTTTTTAATTAATAGTAACAATAAATACTTCCTTTAAAAGAGAACGGACTAGTTTGATTTGGCATGAAGTTTAAGAAAATAAAGAAGAATTTTTGCTTTTTTGTTATAAATTAAATTAAGTCAAATGTATCAAAATGCCCTTAATCTTGTGACCTTAATATGCCACGTGAAAAATTAAAATTAAAATATTATTAAAGGAAAAAATCATTCTTTTTTAAATAAACTAAATTAGAAAGTAGATTTTTTTGATATTCTAGAATAGGGTAGTGTATTTTGTTTTTTCCAAGTGTGCTATCCGTCTCACAATTTCCATTAGCCCTTATTATTTGGGGCCTAAAGCCACTGCTTTACTGGATTTAGTGTTGAGCCACCCTTGTATGAAATTCAATGAAAGAGTTCTTTGATATGAGAAGTGTTCTTGAATCAGAAAACAGACAATTATTAGAGATAGTTGTTCAAGAAACTGATGGTAAAAATGCAAAAATCCAGGAGCTCCATCAGTCATTGCTGGAGTTGCGTGAATTGTTCTTAGAGCTACATCTCTACTAGTTAGTATTAGTGGTCGCGACTTAAATTTAGTCGAAATGACCGTGTCTAATGCAGTTGAAGATCTGCGTAGGGGAGTTAAAGAATTAGAGAAAGCACATAATCTCAATCATCTAAGCATGTAAAGCATAAATTGTCGTATAGGTGATGGATGTTAGACTACTGGTATAAATTAAACTTAACATAACTTCATTTTGTCTTTGAAGGACTACAATCATCTCTCATTGATAATAAAAGAAATAAAAAGAGTTTAACTAGAGACATCATTGTTTTAAAACTATTTTTATTAATAATAAATTCCGTTAGACACATTGTCTAGGGATATAAATTCGCCAAAAAGTATCAAACATTCTACTTTTTAATAATTCAAAACATAAATAAGGAAAATATTTGTACAAGGCAACTTGTTTGATATTAAATTTATAATGTAGCTTTATTATGGTAAAATGACCACTAAATAAATGCCGGTAAAAGTAATAACATGTCTTTACCAACATTCATCAAAATGTCGCTTTAAGGCTTCAATGATATTCTTGAATATCCAATGAAATTTAATCAAATGCCACTAATAGTTTTTCGACAATCGTTTGAATACAAGTTATGATGGTAATAGCTTTGATAGAATAAGTTATGCTAAAATTAGTTAGTGAAATTATTTTTTATTGTCCATTTGGTTTGTTGTATTAGAATAATAAGAATTGCATAAATTTTAAGTACATGTTGTTTATTACAAAAATACTCTTCATTTTATTTGGTTTTTTAATATTTTCTTTATAAGCTTTAGTTATTCATTCTTAAAAATAAAATTTTCATCTTATTTTGCTTAGATATTATTGTATGTACATCCCTATGATAATAACATATGTATTTTAAAAATAAATCTTTCATCTTATTTAGCTAAAATATAGAATTTTCGTCTTAAATCTGTTAAAGTAAAAGAGAATTTATCATTTGTCACTTTATTTAAGCACATAACACTCTTACATTGTAAAATATTAATTTTTTCACTTTAATTGATTTATATAGTACAAGCTGTTTAAATTACTAAATGGCATAACTAAAAATAGAGGTAATGCATAAGTACCCCTAAACTACCCAAACTGTTTTTTTTGGGGTTACTTTCATGCACATTTTGTGATAATGTGGCACCTTCAACCAAATAAGTTAATGTCATGTTTCGGAAGGATATCCTTGGCATAATCGGCACTTAGAGACATTATTAGTTCCCAAGTGAACCACATGATCACTAGTCCAATCAACAGTGGAAGACCCAACAACTCAAGTATTATCTTTAGGAAGAGGAAAAAGATCAACAACTCAATAGTTTATAACCAATGACTAATAATAAACACAATCCATAATAAGATCAGTATGAAAGGAACTAGTCAAAAGTTAAAGATCTCAAACTATCCATCACTATCTAGTCTATGGAGACTCTTCCAATACTATCTATGTGGTGTCGATGACATGCTCATGACTACCTCAAATCAAAATAAAATGGGTTAGACTCAAAAGCTAGAAGGATAAATGTGGCATCCTCTGAAAGCAGGAGGACTTACCAATTAGCTGAGTATGAATAGATCTTTAACAGTGTGCATGTTGATGACCTCTAATACTTGTCACTGCATCAAGAAGAGATGCAAGCCCAAATGGGCGCTAGTAAGTGAAATGTATGAGTATGTAAAATGACAGAATGAAACAAGCATCAAGGTAGAACAACATCAACTCAAATAAAAATAAAAAACTCAATTAGAATGTCATAATTCCTACTCTAGTAATGTTATAGCACCCTCTGGTAGCTGGTTGGGATGCATCAGACGATAGGGATAGCTGATCCTCGTGAGCTGGTGGGGCAGGCTAATCCTACAGAGCTGGCATATCAGGAGCTGGTGCTAGAGCTTGAGGTACAACCCTAATAGTAGTAAGTAACTGTGCAATAACTGCCTGTAGAGCTGTAGTTAGGACTAATGCGACTAGGGATACCGTTGTTGTTGCTAGCCCCTTTGGCTAAGAATGAATTGGGGGTTGGGGGGAGGAGGGGGCTCCTGGTGCCTCTCAATGTGCTTTGGGGCTACATTTCTATCTGGAGCTGGTGTTGCACCCTTACCTCTGCATTGGGGTCGCCCTCTAAGCCTGCCTGGAACTCTATCGACCTGCCCTCATAGGTCGCTCCCACGAGTGATACCATGCCTACGATCCATCCCTGAGAAAGAATGAAGAAAATCTTATCCTTCAAATCAAAGGTCTAACATTAAAAATTAATCAATGATAACCAACCACTAAGTTTCGATAGTTTGACATGCTTTTTATTTGAAAAACTCATCACTGATTTTTCAACTACCAATTCATAGGGACGATGCTTTAGTTGGACTTTTCCTTCTTGCATACTTTCCTTAATTAGTTGATAGTTTATCTGTTACAAAGTCCAAAAATAAAATAACTTCTGAAACATTAGAGATATGTCCACTTTTTTAAAATTAGGGATATCAACCGAGAGATCCTTTGGAATTAAAAGGAGAAAGCACTTGAGAGAGGATTGGGGTGAGGTTTTAGTCTGACGCTAGAGGTGGTCAGGAGGCCCTTGGAAAAGGTTAACCAAGATCATTCTAGACTAAATATTATTTTATTATTAGGGAAAAAAATGAAAAATGAAGAAAAGAGAAATGTAGAAAGATTGATTTGACAAATGCTAAAAAATGGTGTAGTAAATGGGATTTAATTACAAGCTTAGGGAATAAATAATGTACTAGCGTAACTTTAGGGGTTGATTTGTGTATTTTTCCATTACTCTAAATTCTCTTTTGGGGGGACAAGTTGACATTTCTAGTTGATTCTCTCACCTCCTTCTGGAAGGCAAAAGCAAAGAATAGTCTGAATAAGAAAAAAAGCAAAGCTGCTGCAACAAGTGCGAACTGGTTCTCCCTTAAAATACTTTCCCCCTCTGTTTCCTTTCTCCTAAACCCTACTCTTTGATCTTCCTCCATTGATTTCAGGTCAAAAACTTCTTTCAATATGTATTCATTTTTCTGTAAAGATCTACTTTATTTAACAGTTTTTTTCATTTTTTAACAGCTTTAATTGACCAAATCTACGATGCTGGGCGTTTTAAGGCGCAAGGTTGCTTCTGGCGCCTCTTATGCTTCGGTATGTTTTCTGATTTGGCGTTTCCTTTAGTTGCATACTTTGTTTGGAACTTTATTATGAGTTGATGAAATTCATACGGCAAATTATTTGTCAGTGTTTAGGGAAATCTAAGTACGCGATTCGACCTGCAGTGTCTACATCTAGAATTTCATCTGCTGCAATAGAAGAGGTAATGTAATGTCTATTTATAGTGGGATGTAGTAAATGTTTGTTATCTTATTAAGATGCAGATTAATTTTCAATATTTAGGTGGTCAAGTTTTTGCCAAATTTTATTTGGAACATTTCAACCCGAAATGCTTTCACGTTTGCGTCTGAGCTGTGATGTTTAGTCTGTTTTAAGAAAAATGCAATATTGAGCTACCACCAAGGAAGAGACCTAGTGATCAATGAAATAGGTTAACACCATGATATCTTTAGTTCAAATTCTAGTAGAGACAAAAACACCAGGCTATTTCTTTCTATCATTTGTCAATAGTCTCTCTTGGTCAATGAAATGACAACATTATTTTGATAAGAATATCAGTTTATCCAAACAGGGAGAATTGTTCATCAAATTGATTTTCTTTAGTTTAATAGGTTTTCAGGCTGGTTTGTTTATTAGGTAAATTGGGTTGGAACTGTATGATGCCAGTTCTTAGATCTCACCTGCAGCTTATGTTACCATGTATCTTTTTCCTTCTACATCCTCCTTATCTACTGCGACATGTCTAGCTTTCAGTTGTTATTGTGTTCTAACTTAGCTGGCTTCCAAAATTCACGATATGATGTTTTGAATCTTCACAATTTATCATTTTTTCTGTCCTCTAATTCTGGGATGGTTGTTTTTTGAAATTCCAGTCTCATATCTTGGACTGGCAATGCTCGTCCTTCCTTTTTCTTGTATACTTAGTTCTATTTGAGATTTTAGGCATAACATACTTTTCACATGTCAACAGATATTACTTCTTCCTAGACAATGTGGTAATGCTCGGCATATCAGTCACCTTGTTTTAGCTGGTAATCGTGGTGCTCAATCACAACATTTAATATATCCATCTCACATTGCTATTGTGATTAACTCCTAATTTTTGATACAGGATGCTCAATGAACTTGAGGCCAGAAAGGTTAGTAACCATTTTCAATTACTAGGAGACCTGCTCTGTAAAGATGTATAGCATGAAAAGATGCACCGTATGTTTCCTCCAATTAGCCTTCCCATTAGTCTCCTCGTAGGACAACCATGCTTTAGTTCTATATTTGGAGGTGAAACCAACAGTTGTTTTTAAATCTTTGCACATCTTAGTATCCTTGTTAGCTATACAACTTGATCATTGTTTTTTCTCATTATACTTTACTTGAAGAAGAGGCTTGTTTTTAGCAGCTGCCTATATGTCTTCCTGTACTTAAATGAGAAATTAAGAGTTGAGGCCTTCCTAGGTCTCATTTGTTTAAATTAGGATTAAGACATTTGAATATTAATGATTAAAATTTTTTCTGTAGATTTAAACATTGACTGATTAAGACTATTTGTTTTTTAAAATCTGAGTATACATAATTTATTTATTAGTAAATATAATAAATAAAAAATTAATTAAATATTAAAAAATAAAGTAAAATCTTTGTTTGATTAAAAAAAGATGAAACACTTATGTTCACTAGTGTTGGAGAGGTTTGTAGTGATAGTGGTGATGGTAATGGTGATAGTTATGATGGTGGATGTGGTTGATGTTAATGTGATTGTCATGATGGTGGTGTTTGATAGTGGTGGTGGTTGTGATGGTGAAGTTGGTTGATGTTATTCGTAGTGTTATTAAAAGTGAACGTTTCGTCACTTAAAGCGAGAAGCAATAATTCTATTAACGAATTATAATTTAATTTTTTAGATGCATGATAATAATTCTATTAACAAGTAATCTTCGTCTCAACGGTAATTAATTAATTTGTAATGGAAAATCAAGAATATATATGAAACATCTTTAATCTGCGCTGTTTTAAGCTTTTGCAATCTTAATACATAAGCATAAATCATTGTAGTAGACATGAAAAAAATGTACATCTAAACACTAGTTGGAAAACTTAAATGTAAAACTTCATGAAAATACACTTTTTAAAGGCCACTTTCACCAATTACTGCCAACACATCATCAACTACCACACTTCTCCACCACCACTATCAACACTACCAGGTTAGTAGTAGATATGATTGATGGTTGACAACGGTAATGGTGGTGTTAGTTGTGATGAAAAATGTGGTCAGAGGTGGTGACTTGATTATGAACAGAGCAGTAAGTATTATTCACACAAAAATACCTCTTAGTGATATTAAGACTTTATTCAAGATCTTAATGATTAAAGACCTAGTCACACTAATTAAGTGCATACATCTTCATGAAAACAAATGTACTTAATGATCTAAAGGTTTGAACTATACTGCAAATAAATGAGACATGAGAAGCGTAACATGTTCATGTGCCCGAAAGAGATAAAGATCTACATGTTTCTATGCATGATAAAAGTAGAACACTCGCTACTTTCTATTTTCTTCGATACATTGATGGAGAGCTTCCAAACACATGTAAGCTGAACTAGTGTTCACAAATAACCAACCCCATGAATAGGGAATGCATAGTAAATTAGTAATGCTACAAATGACCCAATATTGAATATTGGTAATAATACCAATGAACAAACTTAGTTTGATTTCCTATAGATTAGTAAAATGATTTGCACTATTGCTAGAAGAATATATTATAATTGTTGAAGATTCGGAGATTGATAAGGAGAAATCATTTTATGATCTGGATTTATATCTCAATGGAAGTGAACATTACAATTGCAAAAGGTGTGAATGATTTTATTGTGTAGGCATTTTTGAGAATTTCATAGGGGTGGAACTTTATCATACAATTACAAACTAAGAGTAAGGGAGTTCTATGATCATAGATCTGATAACTTTGTATGCTCAACAGACTCTTTGTACCCAGAAATACAAAAAAAGCTGGTCTTGAAGCAATAAAAAGGTAGAGCTCAAAAAGCAATGTTAATTTGCTTTTGTGTCAGCATGTATATTATCTGTTATTTCAACGGTTGACCTTTATAACTAACGACAAAGATATTTGGATTTTATACCCTTTAAGCCATTCTTAAATTGTAATGTGACAACAACTGAACAACATGTCCAGTGAAATCCCACAAAGTAGGATCTAGGGAGCAAAGTGTATGCAGATTTTATCATTACCTCATGGAGATAGAGAGAGAGGAGCTATTTTCAAAGACCTCGACTCAAATGTATTGGACCTTAGTAAAAGAAGAAAACAATAGATATGAAATAATAGTTAAAACGAAGAGCAATGTCAATACTACAAAAAAAAAAAATAGAAGTAGTAGACTAATCGAAGAGTTGTAACAACACAACCATAATAACAGGATTAATCCTATGACAAACCTCAATTGTCATAAGACAAGACAACATTTTACCGTTACTAACATTCTACTTTAATACGTGACCTCCACTCTATTCTATCTAAGGTTATGTTCTCGATGATATGAAGTTGCATCATATATTATCTAATCACCTTTCCCTAGTACTTTTCGGTCTACCTGTACTCTGTGTAACCCCTAAATTCAATCTCTTGCACCTCCTAACTGGGGCGTAAACACACCTCCATTACACATGCCCTAACCATCTCAGTCTCGCTTCTCTCATTTTTTCTGCCACTGAGACCACTTCCACTTTCTCCTAAATAACCTCATTCCTAATTTTGTCACTCTTAGTATATCCATACATCCATCTTAACATCCTCATCTCTGCGAGATGCATCTTCGGAACATGTGAGTTTTTGACCGGCTAGCACTCCACTCTATGTAACAAACAGTTTAACCACCATTTTATATATCTTTCCTTTAAGTTTAGGTAATACCTTTTTGTCACACAATACTCCAGAGGCAAGCCTCCATTTCATCCATGCTGTCCCAATGCGATACGTGACATGATCGTCGATGTCACCTCTAGTTTAGATGACAAACAAGATGTATAAGGTTTTTTCTCTTGGGAATAGGTTGAGTGACAAGCCTCACTTCCATGTCCATCATCCGTCATAACACTGAATTTGCACTCAAGTATTCTACTTTGGTTCTACTTAATTTGAACCCTTTGGACTCTAGAGTTTGTCTCCAAAGCTCTAACCTATTATTAACTCCGTCTCATATCTCATCAATCAGTACTATGTTATCTGTAAATAGCATAAACCATAGAATCTTCTCCTGGATAGGTTGTGTCTGCTTATCCGTTATCAAGGCAAAAAGAAAAAGGCTCAACACAGGTCCTTGATGTATCTAAGTCCATCTTACAGGCAAATGCTCTGAGTCTCCTCCTACTGTTCTAACTCGAGTCTTGTCTCTATCATACTTATCTTTTATCATCCTAATATAAACCATCCGGACACCTTTAGTCTCCAGACACCTTTGAAGGACATTTCTTGCCACTGTCCTAGGGCTTTTCAAAATCAATGAACACCATATGGAGGTTCCTCTTTCTTTCTCTATATTTCTCCACCTATTTTCGCACAAGATAGATTGCTTCAGTAGTCGATCGCCTGCGCATGAATTTGAACTGATTCTCTGAAATGGATGCTCCTCTCCTTACCCTCATCTTTGCCACTTTTTACCAGACCTTCATAGTGTGGCTTAATAATTTGATGCTCTTGTAATTGTTACAATTTTGGATATCATCGTTGTTCTTGTACACTGGAACCATTGTACTCCACCTCCATTTGTCGTGCGTCTTAGTCATCTTCAAAATAAACACTTAACAACTTAGTCAACCATTTCATACCATCCTTGTCAGTGCTTTTCCAAAATTCCACGAAAATCGCATCGGATACAGTCGCTCTCCCCTTGCTTATCCTACTATAGCACGCCTGACCTCCTCAACCATAAAACACCAGCGGTACCCAAAATTCCAAAGAATATGAGTGTGTGCCAAATTGCCCAACACAATATCTCAGGCTCTTTTCTCATTTAAACTAAGTTGTGCGGACTCTACACTTTCAATATCACACTCGTGTTGGATTCTCCAAAAATAGATTACTTTTGGCAAAACCCACACGCATCCATGAAACTTTTCAAGAGTCTGAGCAACATAGCATTTTAGTGTTTTTGGAAATATGCTTGCCACCTCTACTTAATGGAGGCCTCGTCCACCAATACCTCACCTTCTTTATCTTTGATGCACTTCCTTTAATTCAAGTCACGAGCTTCTTTTTCCCCTCTTTTGCAAGCCTATACAATTTCTTATCCTTGCCTTTTCCCCCTAGTTCTGCATATAAGCGTTCAAAAGCTATCGTCTTAGCACTCGTAATCGCTCACTTTGTTTCTGTCTTTGCGGTCTTATAAATATCCTTTAAGCCTCCATTTCTCATCCTCATCCACACACTCCAACCATTTCGTATAGACAACCTCCTTAACTTTCACTTTGCCTTGAACTTCTCCATTCCACCACCAAACTCCTTAACGACCATCAAAGATCCCTCGACCCCCCTAGTATCTTAGTAATTGCTTCTCTGATGCAACCAGTAGTCATGCTTCACATGTTCATATCCCTGCTACTACTCCAAGCCCCCAAACCAATCAACTTGTCCCTGTCCCCTATCTCTCGAGAAAGGTAGGAGCCCCCCCCCCCACACCACACACACACACAAAAAAAAAATAAATAAAAAAATCTAATCCTCGATCGATCATAAAAGGTCTTCTTTCTCCTATCCCTCTTAATCTCCTTGTCCATCACTAAAAACATATGTTGGGTAGTAATGTTTTCACTCTGAATAACCTTGCAATCCTTACTAAGGCTTTTATCACCCTTTTGAAGGAGTAAGTAATCTATTTGAGTATTAGCTACTGTGCTATAAAACATAACCAAGTGATTTTCCCTCTTCGAAAAACACGAGCTAGCAATAATCAGCTCAAAGGCTCTAGCAAAATCAAGGTGTGACGCCCCACCTTTGTTCCTCTCCCCAAAACCAAAGCTTCCATGAACATAATCAAAACCACCAGAGGTTGTACCGAAATGACTATTAAAATTCCACTAATAAATCTTTCAGTGATCGGTATATGTCTCCCTACCTCGTGCACATCCTCCCAAAAGGGCTTTTTGACTTCCTCATCCTTATTCTCAATTGAGGCGCATAAGCACTAATAACATTCACAATAGGCCTACCTATAACTAGTTTAATTGTCATCATCCTATTACTAATCCTCCTAACCCCCACCGCAGACTCCCAGAGGTCCCCATCCACGAGAATACCTACTCTATTCCTATCCCTAGAGCCTCTTAATTACCACAATTGACACCCGTCCACATCTCGAGCTTTGGTACCTATTCATCTGGTCTCTTAACACAAGCTATATTAATTTTTTTTCATCTTAAGACTCTTCACTAGCTTTATGGACTTATCTATGGCCCTATATTTCCCGATTCTACTCTCAACTTAAGAAAATCTTCCCCCCTCTTAACCTTACTACCCGTCACCTCCGATCCCAATCGACGACATGACCCTAGTACACCACTAGTTTCCAAAGCCACTAAAAAAGATAACCCGAGAACAGATAAATTGAGATACTATAGTAAATCTAGAAGATACCAAGGCTTGAAATCACCAGCTCAATAAGATAATAGTAGACAGAACAATAAAATATAGAGTATAGACCACACACAATAGCCAATAATCAAATACTGGAAATCTAGAGCAATAACAGTAAGGGGTCGTTTGGTGTGATGGATAAAAGAAGTTTATCCCTGGATAATTTTTTAGTGACCTTCAATCCCTTGTTTGGTTGGACAGGGTGGAATAACTTATCCCAGGATTAACAATTTGTCCTGGAATAAGTTATCCCTTTCTGAGGGTGGAATAACAATCTCAGGATAACTTATCCTGGGATAAAGTATGTGAAATAACAAAACTATCTCCCATTAAAACTCTCTTGTCCACACCAATTTTACGTTTATGTATATTAACACATTTTTTATTAATATTCGTATTAACATTCACAACCTTAATTAATCGTTGTTTTTATATACTAATTAAAATAAATTATATTTATAAATATAATTTCTATTTATGAATATATTATAAGTTGAATTTATTTGTGTAATACTTATATTTATTTATATTTTGAATTCCCTTAAATGTTCAGTCCACTACTAAATTATATATTTAAATAGTTTATTACTCACTTAAAAATTATCTTTTATATATCAATTAAAATGTAGATTATTTTAATAGTAAACTTAAAATAGAAATTTTATTTTAAAGCTAAATAAGATGGAAATTTTATTCTTAAACTAAATAAGATGGGAGTTTTATTTTTAAGCTAAATAAGATGAAAATTTTGTTTTTTAAGTTAAATAAGATGAAAATTTATTTAAAGGCATATAAGATGAAAGTTTAATTTTAAAAACACATGACACAATCATGAAAATGCATACACATAAGTCAAATAAGATGAAAATTTATTTTTAATAATGAATAACTAAAGACAACAACACAACATACCCAGTACAATCCCACAAGTGGGGTCTGGGGAGGTTAGAATGTACGTAGACCTCACCACTACCATAGAAGTAGAGAGGCT
The DNA here is from genome assembly GCA_025774065.1 of Solanum ossicruentum. Lineage (NCBI taxonomy): Eukaryota > Viridiplantae > Streptophyta > Magnoliopsida > Solanales > Solanaceae > Solanum > Solanum ossicruentum. The sequence continues at coordinate 154,711 of JAOTQR010000011.1, forward strand.
GTTTCCTGAGAACCCTCATCTCAAAACCCGTAAGCAGAAAGAAACTAGATATGACAGAAAAGAAGGGAAGGGAACAAAAAGAGCGACTAATAATATGTAAATAAGATAAAACTAACACATAATACGACTGATAATGCGAACACATGATAAAAAAACACCTAACCCTACCATCAGCCTGCTACTCTAATTCACGACCTCCACTTCTTTCTATCTAAGGTCATGTCCTCAGTGAGATCAAGTTCCATCATATCATGTCTAATCACCTCCC
>JAOTQR010000011.1:167051-177646 GCA_025774065.1 Solanum ossicruentum
CCAATAGTAAAACTTCGACCTATAAAAATAATTAATGTTATTCAAATTTATATTCAATATATGTGGTGTTGAAATATCATAAACAAGATAATTGTTTGTTTTACAACTAGTGAATGAGTTTATAATTGAAATAGTACTACTAATGTCATTTATTTCGCTTTCCAAAATGAAATGTCCTTTCAACTTCATTTGGTAGTAATATTTCCAATAAAATTGTATTTTTCAATGACAATAAATATCAATTACACAGGATCACCAGTCATCAAGTTGATCTTGTAGCACTTTTTACTTTCACATTCATATACCTCATCATTGCATGATTATTATAATAGTACTTCATTCTTTTAAGAAGTTTATACTCATTAGAATGGAATACACGTGCAACACACGTGTTAGAAAACTAGTGTATATACATATCTAAGATTGACTCCCCTCAACCCTGGGAGTAAAGCTTACTTAAAAAAGGGAACACATATGGAGTACTTCTATTCCTTTGTCATCTCATAAGGGATCCCTGGTTCCTTCCTCCCAAATTTCTACCAAAGACAAGCTTGAGAACTTAATATTAATACTCCAACAGAAACCCTCAACAATCTTGCAGTACCTCTCTGAGAGAAAATCATTCTCCTTTCCCCACACCCACCACTTACACCCTCTCATCAGCAGTTTTAGCAAGGGATTTTCCCTTTTTTTGGATAAAGAGATTATCAATGCATGGGCATCAGGAGAATTGCTAAATTACAAAAGGTGGTAACCAGTTAGCTCCAGTACAGAAGGCTAAATTAAAAAAAATTCAGCATTAAGTAGTCTAAGCTAGAACTAAGGAGCTAATGCAGTCCAAAAACATGTCAATGCTATCAACAGAGGTAAGAAAATTTCAACTGATCCCGATTTGGAAGTCTAGTCTCGGGTTGAGTGTTGGGGTCGGGTCCCATGTCAAGAAGTCGAGATTCAGATCAGGAGTCAGGGGTGGGTCCCGGATTAAATGTCAGGGTTGGATCCCTCCCTGATCAATCAGGTCCCAGTTCGAATGTGGGGTCTCACATCTGTTTAGTTTTTTTTTTTTTTTTGAAGGTAACATTTTTTGTATAACTATTTGCTGCACAAGACTATAGTGTCCATACTTACATGGGAATATAGGAAGACGTATTGAGTTATAACCTACTTACAGAGATCCTAGAACATCAATAAAAGGTTCTGTGTCTTCCATATATTCAAGTTTACACCAAAAATAGAGAAGGGCTAGGCACTGCATCTTCAGTTTCTGGATAGAGCTGTGATTATCTTCAAAATATCTTTGATTTCTCTCTTTCCAAACTATCCACCAAATGCGCAGGGATAATCTTCCATCTTTCTTGACTGACTGCTACATTTGTTCCAGCACTCCAACACTTCAAGTGTATCTCTTGGCATCACCCACAAGATCCCTTCTAAATTAAGGAAAATCCTCCATAGTTGTCCAGTCATCTTGCAATGTAAAAACAAAAATGGCTGGTTGTCTCTGATTCTTCTCCGCACATATAACATTTAGGGGTCGTTTGGTGTAAAGGATAAATGTAACTTATCCTGGGATAAAATTATAGTGGTCTTTAAATTATTGTTTGGTTGGTCAATCCAGGATAACTTATCCCGGTACTCCCGGGATAAGTTATCCATTCTATTTGGTGGTATACTAATCCCGGGATAACTTATCCCGGGATAAATGACAAGAAAATCCTTTTAAACTATATTTTATATCTCTTTGTATATTTATATTATTTTTAATACAATGTATATATAACATTATACCCTTCCCTCCTTATTTGTATGATACTTCTTCATATATTTCTATTGAAAAATTACACTATATGATATAGTTTTTATTGACTAATTCTTATATTTTTTATATTTTAATTTTTCATAAATCCTTTTTTACTTTAATAAACTAAAAAATGGAAGTTCTATTTTTAAATTAAATAAAACAAAAATTTTATTTTAAATGCATATAGTATTATCAAGGAAATGCACACATTATAATAACTAAGCTAAATAAGATGAAAGATTTATTTTAAAAATAAATATTGAATAACTAAAGCTAGCAAAGAAAATATATTAAAAAACTAATAGATTGGAGGGTATTTTTGTGAACAAACAATGCATTCTTAAAATTTATGCAACAAACCAAACACTCAATAACAAATAATCTCAACATAACTTATCCCATCATTACTAATCCCATCATAATTTATCCCTTCATAACTTGTAGTCAAACCAAACGACCCCTTAGAGCACAGGTGGAAGCCCCTTTTCTTAAGTCCATGAGATAAGACTGCTTTAATAGCCATGAGCCTAGACGAGCCAAGTGAAACAAGCCACTTTATGAGGGATTTTGACTTTCCAGATTAGTTTCCATGGCCAACTAATAATCTGGTTGTTTGAATGGTTGAATTCCTTGTAAGCTGACTTGGCTGAAAATCTCCCTTGTTTACCCACTTGCCATGTAAGGTTGTCTTCCTGGATGGAGGGGCCTTTGAATAGATTGAGAGTGTTGTAGAATTCAACCAAGTTATATATCTCCCAATCATTAAGGTGTCTTCTGAAGCTTAGATTCCAGCCATGAGCATCCCAGACTTCTCCTCCAGTGGCATCTTGTTACTGATTCAGGCTGAAAGATGGTTGGGAAGAGTTGCTTTAGTGGATGTTGACCTAACCAGCTGTCTGACCAGAAAGATGTTTTCAGTCCATTACCCACCTGATGACTGCACTCACTCATGAATTATCCCCAATTTCTGATAGACCTCCATAGACTGACTTCATAAGGTGTAGTGACTGGCTTGGTTGTCCATTCCCCATCATTTTCATACTTCTGACTAATTACCTCCTTCCAGAGAGATTGTTAATTTGAGGCAAACCTCCATAGCCATTTCATCAAAAGACTATGGTTCTGAGTTATCAAGTTCTTGATTCCCATACCACCATACTTCTTGCTGATGATCACAGACTTCCATTTGACCAAATGCATCTTCCTAGTATCACAGTAGCCTTGCCAGACGAAGTTTCTTCTAAGAGCATCTATTCTATCCACCATGTTCGTTGGAACACGGAAAATGGCATCATATAAGTTGGTAATGCATCCGTCACGTTGTAAATCAAGGTTAGTCTAACACCCAAGGATAAGTATTGACTCCTCCGGTTATTCAACTTTTACTCACACTTCTCTACGACTCCATTCCAGATATCTTTGGAATTGATTCTGGCACTGAGGGGCATTCCAAGGTAAATGGTTGGCAGCATACCATTTCTTCCTCCCAGAATATTAGCCAAGTTGTGAATGTCAGGGACCTCATTAACAGGATACAGGAAACTCATGTTCCAGTTAATATGGAGCCCGGATATAGCCTCAAATAGAATGAAAATCACCCTCAACAATTTTAATTGTCCTCCGTCAGCTCCACAGAGAACTACAGTATCATCAGCATATTGTAAGTGAGTGATTTCAAGGTTACTGACAGCTCTTGAATCTACTCTGGAACCTGTTATCCAGCTGTTTGATCGGGCAGTTTTCATCATTTCATTTAAACTCTCCATGGCAATGATGAACAAGAAAGGGGACAATGGGTCTCCTTGCCTAAGTCCTCTCTGGGAAGAAAAGAACCCAGCAGGTGAACCATTGACTAGGATTGAGAACTTGATGGTGCTGATGCAATACTGGATCCCGTTGATCCATTTTTCTCCAAAACCCATTTTTATCACAGTTCTAAGTAGGAAACTCCAGTTTAAATGGTCAAAAGCCTTTTGTATATCTAGTTTACTAAGGATACCAGGTTCTTTGTTTCTGTTTCTAATTCCTAAATCAACACATTCATTTGCTATTAGAATAGCATCCATGATTTGTCTCCCTTTTATAAAGGCCATTTGTTGATCATCCACAAGCTTGTGCGTCACTTTTTTGAGTCTCTCTGTTAGTTATTGGGTTTGGTTTCTCAGTCATAAATTATTTTCCTAAAAAGTATTTTGTAGTCTCTAGAGACAAAATAAAAGATATTTTCGGGAAAATGTTTTTCATTCACCAACCAAACACTAGGAACTTTTTTGAAAAATTTTTCACTCACCAACCAAACATGAGAAAATAAGTTAGAAACCAACTTGTTTTCTACGAAAACATCTTCTAGAAAACATTTTCCTTCATACCAAACACACCCTATAGTCTTGAGAAAGTGGGTGGGCGTTTGAATTCCATCCGAGCATCTGTGATTTCTTTCATTATAGATAACCCAAAAAATGACATGTTTCCCTCCAACGAATCTTACAATTTATTCCTCAGACATTTTTACGTATATGCCTACACTCTTTGGTTTGAATTGCTTGACAGAAAATTATAGGTGCTAACAGGAGAAAGGAATCTTACAATTTATTCCTCAAACATTTTTACATGTATGCCTACACTCTCTGGTTTGTATTGCTAGAAAGAAAATTAAAGATGCTAACATGAGAAAAAAAAGGGTCTACATAAAGACAATGAAGATTTGTGCTTTGAATTCCCTTATTCATACATTAATCAAGTATACCTTAGTTGCAAATTAATTGACTTATTTCTACACGTGTTATCCAGGAATAAGGAAATGCGCAATTCTTCCATAACCTCTTTCTGCTAGCACCCAACCTGATAAATGACATTTCTGCCACAGCTCTCAAAAACAGTGTACTTGATTTAAGCATAAAATATCAAAGCCAAAAGTTCCAAAAAAATAACCCACAATGTATCAGCAGGTGCTGCTGTTATCTCCTGTTCACATTATAGACAACAGTTGAGGACAATACATTCTTTCCTTAAATTCACTAATGCCAAAATAGAATCCTATACTGCATATGACATAGGAACTCCACCATCCTTGAAGCTCTAGATCTTCATAATGATTTCCAAACAGGCATTGCTTCTACACATTGAACAGAACTGAACATGATAGCATGACTTCACTGTGAGGTATCTACCAGATCACCCTTTCAAAATCTAACAATCATCCTCTCTGAACTGTGTGGGACGCATAACCTCTGGAAGAAGGTTTTCACCTCTTCAAATTCCCAGCCCTGTAAAGGTCTTACAGGAATACATATCAAGTCACCTGCACACCGCCACTTTTATGGACTTCCGCACCAGATCTTGTCAATTGTAACAGAAAATAAATTTGGGAAGCCTTCTCGATGTGGTGTCACCACACCATGCATCAAGGCAGAACCGTATTCAGTTTACATTTCCCACCTAGAAACCAATAAACTTTGGAAAGAACAAATTCTCTTCATAATCCATTCACACACGCTTGTCCCCATAAGTAGTTGTCACCCTTAACATTCATCAGTCACATCCATACTTCACCTAAATCACCCTTTTCTCATTGCATTCTCCTTGCGTGCGAATCTCCTTAACCATCTTCCCATAGTAAAAATATCTAATATACGAAGAGCCAGCTCATCCAGGTGAGGTAAAAGAATCAATTCATTCAACCTATCTCGTTTCTTAAAAAGCGGTCTTTAGCAGGAATATAATTTCTTCCTACTTGGCTATAACTGATGTGTTGCACAGCAGTGACACCTATCCCTTGGATCAGAATTCATCTCTAATCATCACTAACGTAAATGTTGGACGTGGCTGCTATATAATGTTCTATGTCACCGCGGCCATTAAAAATAATATTCCCAAGAGAAGGAGAATAGCCATACTGTATGCTAAGTTGGATAACAAGAAATCAATGTGCTTGACTTACATAATCTGAAAGGACCCGAGCATATAGGACTAGATACTGAAAGATGATCATGCAGTGCATCTTTAAGGAAATGTTCCCTGTCTTAAGAATATATAAAACACTCAAAAATCTCAATATTTGTGAGGCTAATTTGCTAGGGTCTAATTATAACAGCAGGAAAGTCACCTAATAAATCATCTTTAATTGTTTTAGCACAAATGATATCCTTCTACAAGCTCAATCACATACTAATTGTTTCCTAGCATGAAAGACTCTACATCTGAAAATGGATGTAATGTACAACCAAGTTCGTAATTATGAAGCTACGGGAATACCTCATCATGTATTGCATGATATGGGAGATTATTCTGGGATAATGCAGCAACTGTTGAGATAAGAGCACATAATACCTTTGCCTTCATACTTGGCAGCATCCTATAGCACAACAATAGACCGTTGATAAAGAGTGGAAAGCAAAAGATAAAAGGAGATATAAGGGTGTCTCACCATGACAAGGAGCTGAGGATGGAAAACATATTCCTGGGGATGCTAGTGACTCCTAGCTCAATGTTACCTAGAATGGAAATCCAGGAGATAAGGCAACGACGTAAACTCATTGGAAGTATACCATGATCTTCAATCTAAGATTTTTGACATCTAAACATCTTAGCACACTAGTATCAATAGCTTTTGTCTTATATTAGTTCGGAAGATGTCACCTAACTCAATTTAATTTTCCATAAACTTCAGGCGGAAAATAAGTTAATGCTTATCAAAAAGAAAATTCAGTTTATGCAGTTCTTTGCCAACATTCTAGGACCTTAAGCAGTGTCAAATTATTTGCTCCCAATGTCAAATATACATCCAAATTGTAGCAAATTGGATAACTGTGGCCAATCTTATGTAAGTGCTTATAAAGATGAGCAAAAAAAGAACATGGTTCATCTCAAAGAGTTCAACAACTCCATGATTAGCAGCATAATTTCTACAAAATATAGAACTATAACTGATTGAAAACTATCTTCATCACATTAAAAGCTCTACGTTTCCATTTCTGCAGAGTTACCAAGAGACATTTCATGACCCAACTCCACAATTGCTTCTCCATCACTGAGTTTTAGTGACCATATGATCCAGTAGTACTCTCTAGTCTCTCCTTGCACAATCTTGAACGCTTGACACTCATTTTTAAGAATATTGTATGTTATTTGTATAGAAGTGGGAAAGGAAATATATCCCACATTGGTTAAGTTAAACATCATACTCTTTCTTCTAGCCTATATAAAGGGCTTCACTTGTACAATGAAATATACACTAAGAAATATATCTTTTATATTTCCTTTATATGTTTCAACATTGTAAATATACCGTGAATCAATTAGTATTGTCCAATTAATTAGATTGATTCTTTCCTGTTTTGGCACTTGTACATTCACTATTTGAATGTATAATAGCTTGAAGGAATAATTAAGCGAGCTTTCACTCAATTCTTCCATGCCAAATTTTTCTCACATCATATTTGAGCATTAGTGAGGAAGTGTTGATTGATATTGATAGCTTATAGGAGTAGAATGATATTGTATTAAATGTAATTGATTATATGAAATTATTCTCAAACAAAAAATGATATGTGATATTGTCTTTCCTTATTTAGCCTTAGGATTCATTAAAGAAGTACCTATTCTCATGGGTTGTATATTCATAAAGAAATACGAAGAAGCCTTTTCTTCTTCTTGACAAAGATTCCAGGTGCACTTGGATATTCTTGATGAGAATCGATCTAGATTGTTTTTTCATTTTACAAACTTTCCATGCTCAAGTCCAAAATCAAATTGGGATTCCTATTCACATGTTTGTAGTGATCATGTGCCAGAATATTTATCTTCTCCATTTTAGTAGTTTTATGAACTCTTGCGATCATTTATCGAACATTTTTATCCTTAATTCTTTATACAGCTCAACAAAGTGGTACAGTTAGCAGAAGAATAGGCATCTTATTGAGACTGCTCGCGTCCTACTCATATAATCTCATGTTACATTACATTTTTGGGGATACAGTTCTCAATTCTTATTTTGTCTTACTAATCGCATAATTACCTCAACTATCTCTAAATCAAGTTCTATGCACTGTTTTTCTTCTCTATTCACCTTTGTTCTCTCTTCCACCTCATATGTTTGGAATTGTGCGCTTGCTCAACAACTTTACTCCAAGAAAAGACAAGTCAGCCCGTCATGCTCTTAAGTGCATGTTTTTATGTAACTCAAGGGTGCAAAATGTATATTGGTGTTACTCACTTGACCTCCAGTGGTACCTTATGTATGTTGATGTCACCTTGTTGAAACTCAACCATACTTCACTCTCCTCTTCTGACAACCTAAGCATTTTAGGTGTTACCAGCTCCATCTTTCCGGGATTCTGTCATCATCTCTCCTTCACCTTCTCTCACAATTTCACCATCTATAGTTCACCACCTGCAGTTCCGTCATCTATAACTTCACCACTTTTTGACTTATCCTCGATGTGAGCATGCAACATCAGGTCCAGATGATTCACGTCCTGCATCAGATCCTTTGGCTACTATGGACTCCCCTCATAGTCAACTCTTTGCACTTTGTAGAGGTATTTGATCCACTCATCATCTCAATCCCCTTTAAACTTGTTTGAGCTGTCATCGTCTATCATCAGCCCATTATATCTTTGGCCCTGTTTGTCCTATGTTTTTATCCCTAGGTCTATTGGTGAAACACTCTCTCATCCTGGATTGTGAATTGCTATTATTGAGGATATATCTCCTTTACCCAATAATAGTTCTTGAGAGCTTGTTTCTCTTCTGGGTAAACTTGCACTGGTTGTTGGCAGGTTTATATAATCAAACTGTCCAGGCGATCAAACTGATAGACTAAGAGTCCGCTTGCCACCAAAGCTTACATTCAGATATTCGGGTTTTGATTACAATGGTACTTTTTCACCTGTGCAAAAATTAAATATTTATCTTTTTTTCATCCATGGTTGATATTTGTCATTGACCTCCTTATTAGCTGGACATTAAGAATGTGTTTCTCCTTGATGATCTTGAGGATTGAGGTTTCTGTAGAGCAACCACCCGACTTTGTCACTCAGGGGAATCCATTGACCTTGCTCACCTAGTACATCGATCAGTTTCTGGTGGAAAACAGTCCCCTCTAGCCTGATTTGGTAAGTTTCCATCACATGCAGGAGTTGGCATGAACTTTGTGCAACAGATCATTCTGTGTTCTATAGGTATTCCACTCTCAAGTCTTTGAATCAACTTAGTGGGTTATGTTCATGATATAGTCATTATTGGCAATGATCAAGATGATATCACTTGATTGAAGAAATATCTCTTTCAGCACTTCCAAAATAGGATCTTTGTAGATTGAAGTATTCTCTAGGTATTGAGTTTGCTCAGTCCAAGTCAGGTATTGTCAATTCACAACAGAAATATACACCAGATATTCCTGAGGAGGCAGGAATAGCTGGCTGTAGACCCATTCACACTCCTACGGACCCAAATGCTAAGCTTCTGCCAAGATAGGGGGAGTCCCTTAGTGATCCTAAAAGATATAGGCAACTGATTAGCATGTCGAACCACCTTATAGTGACTAGACCTGACTTTGTCAATCATGCAGGTGTTGTAAGTCAATTTATGGACTTTCCAAGTGCTAGTCATTAGAATGTAATTGTTCGTATTTCTTCTATATGAAAAAGGACTACCTTTTGAGAATCAAAGTCATGCTCAGATCATTGGATACATAGACATGGATGGGCCATATTACCTTCTTATAAACAATCTACGTTTGGATAATATTTTAGTAGGAGGTAGTTTGATATTTTAGAAGAACAAGAAATAGAATGTAGTTTCTCAAGGTAGTGCAGAAATAAAATATCAGGCAATGATTGATGGCAACTTGCCAACTAGTTTGGATCAAACATTTGATCAGAGATATCAATCAAATGAATCAAGCTTCTCTTCATATTGTATCAGATATGGTTCTTTCTCCTATAGAAGTTTCCTACTTTATTAGAGCATTTTAGCCCATGGTTATGGGGATTTTGGAAAATTTCAAACTGTTTCTGATATGTTCTAGCCCCTCATGTACATCTATATGCAGTTTGATCGAATCAACTCTTCACACTACAGGTTCACCAGGTGGCCATTCCCAAGCAGTTGATATTACTGTCTTGCTTACAACATGCTGTTCTAAGTTCCAAGATGACAAGATACAAAGACATAAGAAAGGACAAGAAAAGTAGAAGAATTGAAGAGGAAAAGATCAAAAACCTGGAATCATAACAATAAGACTGCAAAATTTGCATAATGTTGAAAGGAACCCATTAATGTCCTTGGGCATCCTTGAGCCTGCAGATAATGTTATTGCAATTCAATATTTTACCACAGAAAACCATGATAAAACAGGAGTGGGATATCTTAAATTTGGTTGCTTCTTGATACAGCAGCATGTATAACCTCTGAAATTCAGACAAAGAGGCTTGACAACAGATGCAAAAGACATCTTAATTTGAGTATTTGATCAGGTCTCGAGTCAAAGATATACGGGGTCAAACACAAAAAAATCTTGGAGAACTCAGGTAAATAGAAACAGCAATATGTGCTCTACACAATTATTACACCTTGTTACTGCTCTGACACTGAGAATTTTGCCTTCTCTTTTCCTCATTTTCTTGTCATCATTATATTCACAAATATTATCTCCAACAGCTCAAAAGGCAAACCTATATCCCATTCTCTAACAATTCAAAAGCTCATACACAAACGGCTGAATTTTATGGCACTTTGGATCAGTATACAGGACCAAAGGAAGGAGATGACACTCTCAAATGGCAATGCCACA
>JAOTQR010000011.1:179361-189463 GCA_025774065.1 Solanum ossicruentum
AGAGGAAATCATGTCATTTTTAACTGAATGAGCAGAATGTAATTTTTCCATGATCTTGACTTCATTGTTGTTCTCACTAATAAACTAAGATGCTTAATTATCCATTGCTGATGTTATGATAGTAAGCTTTCTACTAATGTTGAAGCAAGTGAGAATGAAACTGTGTTACCTTTTCTATTAATTACTTAGTCACCTTTTATATGTATCATACTGGATATTCCAGGCAATGGTGGTATAAGCTTCCTCAGACTCGAGAGGAACTTTACTCCAAAATCGGTTTCAAAAAGTTACTGTAAGTGATATATTTACAGGATACGGAGAGGAAGAGAGAACGTCTTGAAAGAAATCAGCCAGCTCGATTTAATCTTGTGCAGTACAAATCTACAACTTCCAGTCTACTACTTATATACACCACCAATATGCACCGAGCCATCTGGAGAATAATTCATAGACAAACCTTCCAATAAATCAACATTATGCAAGCACCTCAACACTGAATCTACAAGTCCATCCGAGTGAGAAACTAAACCAGCCATCAATGCAACCTAAGAGATCAAAGAAAGAAAAGATTCATCTGAATTAACAGCAGTGCAAAATAAGAATAAAGAAAGAACTAACATTACCTCTGCAGTTTCCAAGTAGAGGTTTAACTGTTTCAGATGAGATGGGATAGATGGTATTGTAACTTCACTGCATGCTATACAAGATTTGACAAAAATGACATCACTAATGTCATTCCGTGTAGCTTTAACCACCAGTAAATTGCTGGAATGAATGATCATTTCCTGAAAGAAGCAGAAGATACACCTCACAGCCTGTACATTCTTGGTATTGATAAATACAAAGTTACCCTTCTCAAAATGAGAAGCAGATGATTCCAGAGCTGTCACGAATTAACAAGGACTACTTGGAGCAACAATCAGTTTCAAAAGATCTAAACCGAGCTCAAAACATTCTACTATGTCCAAATTCTACACCATGCTACCTTAAAAGGCAGCCAAGGGAGCTTGATAGCACTGTTAAAAGGAAACAACAAGCAAACCTACTAACTCAGTCCCAAGATAGTGTCAGCTATATGAATCCTCATATAAATGGCGTTCCTTTCGACCCACCATTACAGTCCAATATCCAATAATTTTGGTTTTGGAACACTAGAAATTCTTTATACTTGTACTCCCTTACAAACTTATAAGACTCCATGAATCAAAGTACCTAAATCAGCATACCAATATGACTAAGTCTTAACTACTCCCTTTCTTCCATTTTATATAATACTCTTTCCTTTTTAGTATGTTCCAAGAAGAATTGACATTTTTCTGTAGTTGTTAACTTTTTAACTTTCAAATTCCTGTTTTACCTGAATGAAATGTTCTCAAAACCACATAAATGTCGTGGCATGTTTAAATCCTTAAGTTCTACAAGTCTTTTCTTTCTTTCTTAAAATTTGTGCCAAAGTCAAACACCGCATATAAACTAACAGTAGTTGATATCACATATATGGATATTTTCCTTCTACTTTGTTCTAATTTTTGCAAAATCTACAAGGGTTTCCAAGAAATTGTAGGTTTTCTGAGACAACCTCCTATCACGTATGTCTGTTTTAAGTCCCTTATAACACAGAATGTTGCAACTAATGTTAGAAAGCAAAGGGCCTTTTTAACTTGCTTTATAAATAAAGAACCTTGTGTTCATTTTTGTGGGAGAAAAAGAGTCATTTTGCATGGATCAACTCATCAAACTTACATTTATTACAAGTCATGCAGTGCAATATAGATGATCATTTTTCTCCTTTTCTGGGTTAAAATAAAGTATTTATTAATATTCACAAAGTTGGTGTTGTCTAGTACAAATATTTACACAATACAAGTAAATATTAAGCTTCCTAAAGTCAACCCATAGTTATACAAGTTGCAAATTCTTGTTTACACCAAAAATATAGTTTAGATAAAAGAGAACTCTTAATATGCAACAATGAGTTGTCATCCTTTCAAAAGTTATTCGTTAACTTTACCCTTTATCTTTCCATGGAAATTAAGAAAAGAATTCGTTAATTTGCAAAAGTCCATGTTGCTTTGACCCAAAATAAACACTCTTCTGGCGAAAAATTAATTCAATGTGAATGACCTTCATTATCTTGCTAGAAAATTATTCTGCTTATCCCCCATGTAGGTAAAGGTCACAAGAGTTCACCGTACTATCAAAGCTAAGCCAATAACAGGAACTTTTGTTTACGTATTAAAGAATTTATTATGTTCACTGCAGGATGACTATAGAGAAGCTTTTCTTGACTTACCTTTTCATTGAAAATTAAATAAATAAACGGATAATCTTTTCATTGCATATCTCCTGGTTTAATTGTTCCTACCAATAATCAAAAATTTATAAAGGACCCTAATAGAATATCAGCTATTTGAGACTCCAGCTTTCGGGACATGCTTGTTTCCTGTGCAGTGCACTTCCCCTAAAAGTTGTACTGCTTTAGCTGTAGTATTATAAGTTTGATCTTTTCTTTGGCAAAGTATTACTCCTTCAGTCCCCAACACCAATCTAAATTCTCCTTGACATGCATATCATGAGTGTTAATCGAAACAATTGATTGTAGGTAAAAATTTGGACAGTCAAGATGAATATTTCCTAAAATCCTTTCATGTTTTTATGAAGGAAGACTTCATAGCTTTGTGAGAAAATACTCCACCATGCCAGAGCACTTCCAAACGATCACCATTAATGCATCACATCCAGCAATAGGCACACCAATATGCGCACACACACACTCAACGAAGAGAGGAAGTACAGTAAAGGTCTTTCAGGTAATATGGAAAGAATAGCTCCAAAGACAAAAGTAACACCATACCACCACTGACAGAGACAAACAGAACTAAGGAGCAAGAAGCAATAGTCGAGGATATTGTAAACCTCTAAAAAGTGACATCACATTCATATGACAGAAACATTAAAAAAAATCACAAAACCGACCCCTACGCATAATTCGTGGAAGCAGAGAATAAGCAAGATTTTCAGTAATCTATTCAGGTTATCTTTGCATATTTTGGAGAACATTAACCTTGACTTCACTCATGCTTCCAAAAGCTCCACGGCACTGAACTAAAAAAGCTAAGTGGCGTTCAACTTCAGAACCATAATCAACCTGAATATTATGATCAAGAAATGTATTAGAACAGGTAAAGTTGTTTTGTACTTCACATATCTTGACCTAACTGCAAGAAAAGGAATATTATTTGCAAGCAATATTTCATTACCATGTGTATAAAACGAGAAACTAAATGTGCTGAATGGTTGTTATCCTTTTCCTTAGTAGTTGAGAGATCTATGCTATCATGCAAGGACCTTGAAACTTCGAAAAGGAATTGAATGGTTGTAGGATCTCGAACATAAGAATTCCTAAAAGAGAAAAGAAGATAAATGATGATTATATTTCCCTCAGAGAAACTGACAATTTGTTTTCATTTTCCAAAAAGATATCTTCCCAAGAAAACCATCAGTCACCTTTGCAGCAAATTCAACATCAACTACGTTCCATAGAAAGATTTTAAGGCCAACAATGTTCTAGGGGGGTGAATGTTGGGCCTCTAAAGCATATGCCCACGAGGTCAGTGTCGCAGATATGCAAATATTAAGATGGACGTGTGATCATACAAGATTAGATAAGATTGAGAAATGATCACATCCATGACCAGGTGCAGAGAATAAAATGAGAGAATGTCACTTCAGCTAATTTGGCAACATGTTAGGTAGGCTTGCCTCTAAATACATCAACCCTTAGATTTCAAAACATGATGATTGAATGTGCTAAAAGAGGAAGAGGTAGATCTAAAATCACATGGAAAAAAGTTAACTCCAGATTTAGAATGTCTCGGAATTCAGAGAGATCTAGCACAAGATAGAAAGCAAAGGAAATTGAGAATTTGTATAAGTGATGTCAACTAAGAGACTCTTAGTATTTTAGGATATAAACACTAGAGCATATTAGAGAACCCTCAAATAATACTTTAGTGTTGGTATTGAAATTCTATGAACCAAAATAGAGCAACTATGATAAGGAAGATTCATACAGATGACCAAACTAGCTAGGGATTGAGGCGTGGTTTTTGTCATTATACTTTAATTTCTCGACAACAATAAGGAGGATGCAGTTTATTAATAGGTGAAATGGCAATGAACTTCCCCATCTAAGGGATCATAATTTTGTGTAGTCATCATAAACTAAAGAGTCAGTATACTGTTTATGTAGTAAATACAAATACATACAGGTGACTACAACAAAGACAGAGCTGCAGCTTTGTACGTTAGTATAAATGCTAAGTGTACTTTCCATAAAGTAGACGTAAGGGCATCAAAAGTCATACTTTATTGTTTTGACAAATTCTCCAAGGTTCTAACCCCAAGATTTTGACCTAAAGGTCCTTCTGACCTTTAGGAAACCCTTTTCTGGTGGACTTAAATCTGCCGGAATCCTTCATCTCCTTCTGACCTTAGGAAACCCTTTTCTGGTGGACTTAATCTGCCGGAATCCTTCCATCTCTCTTTCCACCTCTTTCTTTCCCACCTCTTATTTCTTCTACCCTCTTCATGGATAATAGGATTTATTTCAGATAGGGGGGAAATCCTACGATCTGACAAACCAAATCTTCTTCCAATATCAGGTACTAATGGGTGGAGTATAAAGCTTTATATGCGAAGAATGAAGATTAGTAGGGCACGCTCTTGCGGCTTTGTAACAGGTTTAAGGAAGCCTTATCCATTAAAGGAAAGTCTTTTAAGACTTGGAAATGCAAAGATATTTCCATCAATATTTATTGCAGCTTAAAGTACAACAAATTTGGTAGGTTAATCTCTGTTATCTCAGTTAGTGGTCATGATAGATCAGTGATCATTTTACCATAAAACTTCTTTAATGAGGGGTGGGAGAGGTGGCCCTTAAAATATACAATTTTATTTCTCAAAAATCCAGTCTACAAGAGTCAAACACAGAGAAAGGAGGTCTCAGTTCATTGGGACTCAGGGGAGAAGGAAGCTACAAAGAAATATCACAAAGAAAGAAATGGTGCAATGGGGACCAAAGTCAGACATCGGCATCGTCTTCAGGAGGCGATAGGGGTCCTCTGAATAGAAGTTTGGTTAGCAGATTCCCTGACTGTGACGAATTACCCACCAGAACTCAAGTAAGAAGCTGCGCTCAACAGGCCTGGAGGGGTATACAGTTCATAATCTGCAGATCTATAACATGAACGGAACCCATTTTCTTTTTGAGTTCCAGTCGAGATGAGATGCAGAGCACATTCTTCTAGGCAACTGGAGGCAGAAGAATCACCCTCTACTCTTAGAATGGTGGAAGCTGACACCCAGAGCCTTCCATGCGTATACCATCTTTGATCGGTTTTGGGTTCGAATTCTAGGACTCCCCCTACAACTACGGAATGATAAGGTGATGAAGCAAATCGAAGACCTATGTGGTGGGTGGCTTGAGACGGAGGAAGAAACACAACTGAAGAACCATTTGAGATGGGCTCGACTTCGAGTTATGGAGCCAAGAGAGAAAATCCTTTCCAGCCTCAAGATCAACGATGGTGACCTTATTTTTACTCTTCCAGTTTGGATTGAAGCTCCGGCGAGATACAGGAAGAAGGAAGAAGATGGGCTCTGGGATCAAGAAGTCAGCACAATGAAGGGAAAAAGGAAAGCTACAGAAAACCCTAGTCTACAACTGATTGAAACAGAATAGAGATTTAGGGATAAAATTTCAAATTTTTATCCAGGGTGTATAGAGAAGACAGCTGTTCCCAGTACTTCGTTGCTCATTGCTGAGAAGTCACATGGATACTCCAAGGCACGTGGTTCCACATGTTAAGGAGGTGGACTCAGGAGAAGCTGAGAGTTTAAAAGATTTTTGAGTCTGGGAAATAATTCGCGCCTCCTAAGGCCCAAACTTCTAAAAGCGCAAAGTGAGACTTCATTAAAGGAGCAAGTTCAGATCCCCTTCTAATATCTCCTCAAGAAGAACAAATCTATGTTTTGACTTCGCCAAATTCATTTACAGAAACAGAGTTGGAAAATATGATGAGAATGGAGACAAATCGTATATGATGAGAATGGAGACAAATCTTCAACGGTGAGCCAAATTTGTAGCAAAGATCTAATAAATACAGACATACAATGCATTGAGGCAGGAGATGAAGCCTACTCAAATTCTGTTATGGGGAAGGATAATGATTCGACTAAAGAGGATGGAGAAGATCCAGATGGGGAAGATGAGGCCAGGTAGGAGAATGAAGAAGGCCAGATAATGAATTATGACGAACCTCTTCCTCTTCAAATAAATGATTGCCTTTCGGAACAAAAAATTGATGACAGGGCACCTCTTTGGGTCCAATCAAATGTGCTCAAACTTAGCCAATATTTGGGGCGGCCTTCGAAGGCTGTGATGAAGTGCCTTTGATCTTTCTCTGAGAATTGACCCACAAGGGGTGTTTGGAGAGGGGGGGGTGTGGAGGAGAGACCCATCCCATAAGAGGTCAGGAATTTGGAGTTTCATGTAAAATTTAAAGGAGAGTTAAGAAACAGAGGGAGAATAACACTTGCCAATAATCAATGAAGCTGAAACTTTTCAACTGGAATGTGAGGGGGGGTGAACAGTGAGGGGAAAAGGGGGCTGGTGCGAAGAGTCATACAACAATGGGGAGCGGACATTTATGTATTAGTAGAAACTAAACTAACTAAACATGACACAAGTTTATAGACAATTATGGTAAAATAGATGGATGGGAGAATGTAACTTGAATGCAACTGGTAGGAGTGGGGGGATAGTTGTTATGTGGGATAAGAGATACTGGAGAGGGGAAATGGTAGCAGCTGCAAACCATAGCTTGATGGTTAAGATCGTATGCACCAACCAGGTGCTTACTTGGTTTTAGTGCAGTATACGCATCTTGCGACACTGTTTCTGGGAGAGATTTATGCCGAAATTTGATCAGCATCAAGGATATTTGCAGTGGACCGTGGGTGTCTTGTGGTGACTACAATGTCACCAGATATCCGAATGAAAGATAAGAAGGAAACAGAATAACAGGGGCCATGAATGAGTTCACAGAGTGGATAAATGAGATCGAATTCATTGACCCTCCACTCTTAGGGGATCCCTACACTTGGAGAAGAGGAGACACACATATCTGCCTCTGGGATCGACAGATTTCCATACTCTTTGCAATAGGATGAATCTTTCACTCATATCAAACAGAACTTGTTGCCCAAAATAGGATCTGATCATAACCCTATTATGCTTGATTGTGGGGAGCTAAATTTGAAAAAAAATCATATTTTAAGTTCCAACTGGTGGATGAGGGTGGATGGTTTTGTTGATAAGGTCAAGGAATGGTGGATATCTTTCAATGTAAATAGTACAGGATCTTTCATCCTAGCCTCTAAATTGAGGATGTTGAAACAGAAGTTAAAAGAATGGAGAGTTACACATAAAAACAATTGGAAGCAGGAGGAGGAAATCCTTCAACAGTTAGCAGATCTAGAGAACCCCTCTCCCATGTGGTTTGCGAGATATTGCATAGGAGCGGGGGTTTACCCCGTGTGCACCAAAGAGTAGCGGTTGCAGGTTCCCCTTGTCATAAAAAAAAGTTCTACAGAAGACCCAAGAACTGAGACTGCTTTTTGAAGATGAACTTCTTCAAAAGGTTCACCTAGCTATGGAGTTTGAGGAGTGGCTAAAGAAGAGGAAATAGCTTGGAGACAAAGGTCCAGGGTACAGTGGCTCAAGCAAAGTGATAAAAATACAATTTTTTCACAGGATTGAATAGCTCATTAAAGGTCCAACTCTATTGATACTTTACAGCTTGTTTGGATGGTGGTTTTTCGTGGGTATGGTATGCTACGGTTAATAAGAGAATGACGTTTGTTTTGATTGTTTCATTAATTATATGGTATGGTATGGTTTGGTTACATGGTCTTGTAACCATGAAACACCTCACTTTTTGAAACCACTTCTCTTATTTCTTTCCAATTATACCCGTACTTAAATTTAAATAACTCTAATTTATCCCTTATGCTTTATTAAACTTTATCTTAATATATGTACTGCTTTTGTATTACTTATTTTCCTCTGCATCAACTTTTGAAACTTCTCTTTTGCCTCCCGTCTTTTCTTTCACGTTTCAGTCATTTTTTGAAGTTTGTTTTTTAAAAAGTTCTTACTTTTTTTATTTTCTTGCGTTGTTTGTATGAATTGGAGATATATTAGCTTGTATGTTTCCCTACTTAATACTAAGTATTTATCAAAAAAAGAAATTATTAAAAGATATTGGTAAATGTAATATTTATAATAATTAAATTAAGGGCATTTTTGTAAATTTATTAGTTGCGATGCGGTACCATGCAATCAAATTAAACAACAAAATTATCATTAAACCATAGCAACCCATACAATCTATCAAAACATTGTACAGTACAGTACTGTACAATACCATGCCTTACCATACAGTACCCTGCATTATGAAACCATGGCAAGCCGCACCAGCTCCTAAAAAAGATAGAGAAATTTCATTGAAGAGAATCAAGTGCTTTCAAAGGTACTTTGAAGATCCTAATAGAATGAAACAAATCTCATTAGAATATGGATCCTTTTGTAGTGGAAGTGGTTATTTTGGTGAGCCTCATGTGATTGAGGCTACGATGTACGAAGATTCTCTTTCTTGGTGGGTAAATCACAGGGTCTCAGTTCCACTTTTGTAATAATTAGCTTACAAGTTGCTTACTCAACCGACTTCTTCCTCTTGTAGTGAAAGAAATTGGAGTACGTATTCTTTGATTTACAACATCAAGAGAAATAAGTTAGCAACTTCAAGAGACAAAGATTTAGTGTTTGTACATTATAATCTAAGGTTGCTATCTCGCAAGAAAGAGAAATATACAAATGGTCCAAGCAAGTAATGGGATGTTGCTATGTCTACACTTTCTTTATTATTTTCCTCAACTATTTATTTTGCATGATGATTTTTGACTCTTCATACAAAATTTTCTATATATTCATTCTTTATAATTTATTCTACGTGGAGATTGGTTTGAAATTGATGAGACAAGAAGACAAGGTTCAAAGGCTCTAAAGAACTAAAAAGTTTAGTAGCTTTTGATGTGAAGTTCAAAAGTGGGGGAATAAGAGAAAAGGGGAGGAACTTACTCACTATTTCTTGATGCAGTTTAAACTTGTATCATGGAACATAAGGGGTTTGAATAATAGGGACAAACGAAGGCTTGTCAAGAACATTATGGGGGATTGGAAAGCCGACATCATCTGTCTGCAAGAAACCAAACTAGAGGGGGATCTCACTGGGCTACTAATGCAAATTTGGGGCGGCAGATGGACCAAAATGGCAT
Source organism: Solanum ossicruentum (assembly GCA_025774065.1). Lineage (NCBI taxonomy): Eukaryota > Viridiplantae > Streptophyta > Magnoliopsida > Solanales > Solanaceae > Solanum > Solanum ossicruentum. The sequence goes on from JAOTQR010000011.1 coordinate 188,761, forward strand.
GTCTGGAAGCTAGTGGGACAAAAGGAGGGATAATGATGTTTTGCGATAGTAGAATATGGAATGGAGAAGTTTTAGAGAAAGGGACCTATACCCTAACCTGTAAGTTCCAATCACAAGTGCACGACTTCTCATGTCATATCACTGGAGTATATGCTCCAAATTCCTACGTGGAAAGAAGGCTAGTTTGGGAAGAAATTGGCTCGATCAAAGGTTTAATAGAAGGTCCTTGGGCAGTTTGTGGTGATTTCAATGTGGCTAGATATGTTTCAGAAAAGAGGAATTGTAACAGGAGAACAATAGGGATGAGGAAGTCCTTTGATTTGATCGAGGACCTAAATCTCGTTGATCTTCAACTGGAAAATGCAAAGTTCACCTGGTTCAAAGGGGATAACCACCTGATGGCTTCAAGAATTGATAGGGTCTTGGTATCTCAAGAATGGGATGATACTTTTAGCAACCTGAAACAGTACAATATGCAGAGAATCTTGTCAGATCACTCTCCGATCACACTCCAAGGTGGTTCCTGGAAGAAGAACAAGAGCTATTTTAAGTTTGAGAACTGGTGGTTAGGGACTGAAGGCTTCATTGATAGAGTTGGGATATGGTGGAACTCTTTTGATTATACCGGGAGCCCTGATTACGTCCTTGCATCCAAATTAAAAGCCTTGAAACACGAATTGAAGGAGTGGAGCAGAAGTGAGCA
>JAOTQR010000011.1:189563-204911 GCA_025774065.1 Solanum ossicruentum
TGTTGTTGTTGTTGTTGTATGTTTTTAATGTTTAGTTGCTATTTTGTTGTGTTCATAGGAAAAATGGAAGAACAATCTCATTTTAGAGAATAGAAGATTCAATTCTACAACATACATGTAAGTTTATCACAACATATCTGTCAATTTTAGAATGTTTTTATAACTGTTGAATATTTTTAGCCGAATCCCCACACCCGTATCCCTACTCGAATTCGCACCCTTGAATCTTAAAATTTAGATTTTGCCGAATCCAACTCTCAGATTCACATCCATCTCAAACACCCGCACCTGAGTCCGAGCAACTTAGGCTCTAATAGCTAGTGAATGTGTGCACTCAAGACTCAAAGGTGAAACTCCACGGATCATGTGCAAGCTTGATATTGAGGCGGCTTATGATCATGTGAACTGGGAATTCCTTCTCAACATTTTGAGATAGATGGGGTTTGAAGAAAAGTGGTTGAAATGGATAGAATTTTGTATTAAAACTGTTAGGTTCTCTATTCTGCCAAATGGAGAACCGGTTGGTTCTTTCCCCTTGGAAACGGGACTGAGACAAGGTGATCCCCGTTCACCCTTCCTCTTTATTTTAGCTATGGAAGGGCTTAATAGTATGGTGAGGATAGTTGTTCAGAAGAGGTGGGTAAAAGGTTTTAAAACAGGCAACCAAGCTGGAGAAAGAGTACAAATTTGCCAGCTCCTCTATGCGGATGATACTATGATCTTCTGTGAGGCCAAAGAAGAACAAGTGTGGTTTATCAGGATAATTCAAATAGTTTTTGAGGCAGTGTCAAGACTTTCTGTGAATTGGAGGGAAAGTAGTATGTTTCAAGTTAAAGAAGTACCCAATATTCAGTGCCTAGCTAATATTTTGAGCTGCAAATGCACCCCCGGGATTAGTCGGGGCTCAAAGAGACTTGGACACCCGGTGCTGAAAAAAAAAAGGACAAAATTGCCTACTAGATATTTAGGGATGCCACTGGCAACAACCATAAGGAGTTAGAGATATGGAATGGCATTGTGGAGAAGATTGAGAAAGAATTAGCACCTGGAAGACACAATATCTTTCCTTATTAGGAAGAACAACATTGATCAATGTTGTACTGGATGACCTACCAACCTATGTTGTCTCTATTCCCCTTGCCTGCTAAAGTGGAAGCTAGATTAGATAAATTGAGGAGGGATTTCCTCTGGCTGGGCAACAAGGAAGGAAAGGGAATTCACCTAGTCAAATGGCAAGTTGTGCAACTCAGTACGAGATCTGGTGGAGTGGGTATTAAGAATTTAACGCTGCAAAACAGGTGTCTTTTATCAAAATGGTTGTGGAGGTCTGGTAAAGAGGACCATGCTCTATGGAAGGATGTTATCATTAGCAAATATGGTCAGACTGAGAAATGGACAACCAACATTGTGACCAACACATATGGGGTCTCAATTTGGAGAACTATCAGGAATCTGTGGCCTAAACTATCTAGCATAGGCTATAAGGTGGATGAAGAGACTAGAATCCTATTCTGGAAAGACAACTGGATTGGCCAGAATTCACTCATGGAGAATTATCCAGACTTATTCTCTTTTTGTGACAACCCTGAAGTATCTATTGCTGAGACTTGAACCCATCAAGGATAGAATATCATCAATAGGAGGCATTTAAATGATTGGGAGTTCGAGAGAGTGGCCAGCTTGGTGCAAAGACTGGATGGTTTCTCTGGTTTAAACACCAATCCTGATACAATCAGATGGAGACATGCTAAAGATGGAAAATTTTCAGTTGGAAGATTGTATAGAAGAAATCTGTCCTCCCAGTGGGAGTATCCCTGGACACTGGAGACAAGTATGGAACTCTAATACCCCCACCAAGATCAAATCTTTCACATGGCAGGTATGCAGAAGAGGATGTCTGACTCACGAAAAGCTGAAAAGGAGAGGTTTTCAGATTGTCTCTAGGAACTTCTTTTGCAGTGAAGAGGAGGAAACAAATAGTCATTTATTTCTTCATTGTAGAGTGGCTCAGGTGTGGTATATGTTTCACAATCTTATTCAAGAGCCATGGGTGATGCCTGAACATACTGCACATCTTCTAAGCTGCTGGATGAGGAGAGATGGGAGTAAAAAGCAAAAAGATGGTGGAACCTAGTTCCTTCCTGCATATGGTGGTCAATTTGGAAGGAAAGAAATAATAGATGTTTTACGAATATTACTAATTCAATGCAAAAGGTAAAAGAAAAGTGCATCAATACTTTATATTTTTGGTGTAAAGAAGAGGGTACAGATGAGGCATAACAGTTTGTAGATTTCCTAGGTTCCCTGTAATTATGATTACCAGCCTTGTAAGTTTTTGATGGCTGCCAGCATAACCCTCAGTGTTGAGGAATACAACTTTACTTTTATTTTTTTAATAAAAAAGTGTAATTTCCGTAAAATGGTTAAGGGAGTATTGATTGGACAATCAAAGTGGTCATTCCCTTGCTCTTTGTAGATACTAAACTTATGTAAAGGAGAAAATATCCATTTTCTTTCAGAGACCATGATACAAAACCACCCTGTCAGGCAGATTGAACAACAAAGAAAATTTCACGATCCACAATAGTTAAGAGTATATTGTTTCTACATGGATCACAGAGTGCAGTAGTGGTTATCATCTTAAAATTTCACCCAAGGTTGGTGAATCAGCCAGGTCTTACACACTGAATTTAAACAATAGGGGCGCTTGCTTTCGTCTTAAATGGTGCAAGGGATATAACTATGCAGGAACAAATGCTGCATATTATTGCTCGATGAAACAAAAATTGGAATTTAAATACATAGACAAAAAAAATGTACCTTATGGCAATACTAAGGATCTGCATATTGATGATGGTCCTAGAGCTCCCCGGCATCACGCTTAATATTTGATTGAAATGGTTCTGCAAAATGATGATGGTAGTTCGGCTCAACATTAAGTGATTCATATCCCCTTCTACAACAATATAATAAAACTGATTGCAGGGCCTAATTTACAAGTAAAGCATGTCTAATGATGATTGTTCATCATATTTTAATCTGACTACAGCATAAGGTATAAAATGACTTGTAGAAGCATAGGACAACTAAGAAATAACGGTAAAAGAAAAATGAATTTAAGCAACCACAACACAAGTAGCCTACCAATTGCAATATGATCTCTAGGTTGTCAAAATGATTAAGAAGCTTCAGAAGAATTGATTGCAGGCTTGATAGCTCATTCTCACCAATCTCGTCATCTAATGTGCGCTCGAATATTCCATCTAATATGCTTTCCAGATAACTATTCTGCACAAGAAGACAGAATTAGGAAAATAGCTACACAAACAATTAGCAGCATGTTTGGGGCTTTCATATTCATGGAGAAGATAACAATTCAAATACCATCATCATATAGAAACATCAAATCAGATGCAATCAAGATAAGTTTCATAGGTGGCAACTGATTCCCTTGGCAAGTTGACCTGCTTTATTTTAAACAGTGGCCACCAACGACTAAATTACCTAATGGACCCCATGTCTTATCACCACCATGGGACGCTCCAACTATTCTGTGAGCTACTCAATCCTAACATGAGGTCTAAAATTAGCAAACACTGGCATCTCCCCAACCTCTAATAGAGAATCAATGACACTTTACTTAAGCATCAGTTTTGCAAAACAGATGCTTCAAAAGCAGTAAATAAAACTTAAAAAGACCAAAGATAACATAATGATTTTTGCACCTTAGTTACACGTGGAAAATAGGCCCATAAATTCGGAAACAGCCTCTACCCTCCCCAGACCCCACTTGTGGGATTTTACTGGGTATGTTGTTGTTGTTGTTGTTGACGACCAGTATACGAGATATATTAGAGATGAGTGCACATCAACAAGTCGTAAGAAGATAATTATAAGAAAAACACACAACATAAACCGAGAATATATTGGGTATGAAGAAAATTGTCTCCATGGGAAATGTAATTTGTTGAAACTTCTTTTTACCTAGGAAATCATTGTTGGTGCATCTTCGAATATAAAAGTAGGTAAAATCTGGCAATTGTACATGGAGCAGTATAAGGTACAATGATAATGTTTGGTAATATTTTCCAGTATTAAAAGCTGACAATAATATTTAAATATTGATTGAATCAAGGTATAAGTAAGATTTATGATATTAGTAAGGCAAACTGACTTCTAAGGAAGTTACTTTTCCCTTTTGGTGCAACTTATTTTCCTTAAGGAATCAATTTCACATTTTACCGTAACCAAACACAAGAAATGGGTAAACTTATGAGAAGTCATCCAAGAAACAGAGGAAAGAAGGTTGTGTCATAATTGGCTAGTATAAAGATAATTATTGATGCTGGGAGTTTGGAAATCTCCACGGAGATGGTAGATCAGTTAGGGAAGAAGCCCTTTTGAGTAAGGGCCTCATTGAGAGCCCTACTGAAGCAAAAAATATTTTTTACATAAGTCATTATCACTGTACCGAACACATCCAAATAAGAGAATAAAGAAGAATATAATATATACGTAAAACTTGGCCCACCTAAATAAACTCACCCTCATAATGTTACCATTACAAGCACTGATTGCTAAAGTTGCAAGGTAAAAAATGTTGGGGAGTAAAACAAAATGGAAGAGGAAGAGATAGAGATGGGTGTCAGTAAAATGTGGAGGGTTGGATGTCACGTCTTCCTCTCACCTAAACTAAAAAGCTAGAACAAACATCACCGCTGATTGGTGATTAGTGACCACCTGAAGACAAGGATGCAATTCGTAAACATTAAGGATTTAAAATAAAATTCTCAATCCTAAAATGTCTAATATGTTTCTTGGAATTTCCAACAACCAAAAAATGGATAACTTTAATCAAAATAATTGAGACTAGTAACAATGATTGAAGATACAAAAAGACCATCAAACATTTAATTTGGACCAATACATGCTCCAATGACAAGATAGATACTACAGGAATCACGGTCTAGCAGATGACATCATGCTCTGTAGCATAGCTGCACAAGAACAAAAGATCTATCGAACAACTTTTAGATATACATAAACCAATCACCAAACTTCTCTCAACTTACCATGTGTTTCTGGAGAGCAATATCTATATGAGCATCTACAACATTGAGGTACTCATCAAGGCTATTAAACCGAGAAACAACCTGAAATTACAAATTAATTAAAACTTAGTGAAAAACCATTATAGTGGAGATGCAAAGTCGCAAAAACATTTGAGAATAACATGAAGAAAGTTGAATCCAGATAACAAAATAAAAACAAAATGAATTGTTCATACATTGAATGGAGATGCAAAGTTGCAAAAACATTTGAGAATAACATGAAGAAAGCTGAACCCAGATAACAAAATAAAAACAGAATGAATTGTTCATACATTGAAAAGATTGTAAAAAGCTATACTTCATGTAGGATAGAGTTAATGTCCTACATCTGGTAATAGAGCTAGCAAATTGTAATTGTGTCTATAGTCCTTCAGTTTTTCGTTTATCATTTTGTGCTCAATCCAACTTGTGTGCACTTTGACTATTTCACCGAGTACAATATCAAGTAACTTTGCCACCAAACTTAGGCAGATGAAAAGGAATCTTCTCAATTTTTAGCCTTTGTTAGGAGTTAAACCATTCTTTTGGCTTTGGGGTATGACGGAATAAAGCAATATGGCTCTTTAAACTGTCTGCGCTTCTTTCAATTGTGAAGTAGCAGTTAGTCAATGCAACTTTTGACGGTCATCATGCATCATCCGGAAACAGTCGATCTATGTTTTAAACATAGGGGTCAGGCTGCGTACATCCGACCCCCCCTTACCCCACAAAGGGTGGGAGCCATGGGGTAATGTTGTTGTTGTTGTTGTTAGGAGTTAAACCATTTTCCCCCACGATCTTCTTTCAGCTACACTAATAGTTAAGTCACACTCTTGGGTGCTTTTTGTTTATCTTGTTTCTCACATAGTTAGTTGTCATGACAAATTACCAGTGAGTTTGAGACACTAAACAGATTGCCAGTGATAAGTGGGAGGAAGGTGACGATGACATCAAGTTATCATGCCCCTTATGTCATGGGCGACAGACATGCTACAATGACTGGACAAGGTTCCGAGGATGAGCTAACCCCAAGAATCCATCCTCAATTCAGATTGCAGGCTGCAACTCACTTGCATGAAGCCAGAATCGCTTGTAATCGTCGGCCAGTCATATGGCAATGAATTTGTTCCCGAGCCTTGTACAAACTGCCCGTCACATTATGGGAGCTAGCCATGCCCTAAGTCATACCTTAACCACAAGGGGAGATCGTGAAGTGACTAAAGTGAAGTAATAACAAGTTAGTCCAGCTGAAGGGGCGACTAGATCACCTCCTTTTTAGGAAAGCAAATGCTTGTTTGGTATTTTGGTTTTACACTCCATTCAGAAAAGGGAGCTACGTCTGAATTAAAATTGGAGATCAAGCCTTCTTTCTTTTCTCAACAGTGAAGTAAGACCAAGCTCGTGAGCTTATTATCCTAGGTCGGAACAAATTGATAGGATCCCCTTCTTATACGCCTCTATGTTCCCCTATGTAACACCTCGGGCCATCAAGCTATGGTGGAACCATTCTATGTACGAGATTACCCAAACCTGGTGAATTTGATTGTGCATTGGTGAAAAAGTCAAGTCTTAATTGTGAAAAGTGTGTTGGATGTGAATTATGGTCCTAAGGGGACTCTAGCATAAAGTTGGGTTGAACGATTCCTTGTCGACGAAGTCTTTCATATGAGTTTGCGAAAGGTCCTAATAAAACACATATCTCTAGAACATAAAGAGTTGCATGGACCATAAGCTATCAAATTAAAGGTATTTACGTCTAGTTTCCAGTGCAACAAACCTTTCATCAATCCAATGTTTATGCAAGAAGTTATGCCCATTTTACTGGAAACAGCACAGTATGTGCGACTACGCAGGAAAGGCAGTGTTATTGCCATTGTTGGCGGCCAACTGCATGATCAAGGTATCAGCTACACGACCGCAACTTGGAAAACACTATAAAAGCATCCCAAGATCATGGTTCACCCGCAATTCTGAAAATTTTCCCTAGCAAGAGAAGCTCTCATGGTAAGATTTGGCCATAGAATATTTGATGATTTCTTCATCCTAACACAAATTAATACCTCCAACTCATGGAATCATAGATTTTCAAGAAAACTTCTCAAGAACTCAAGTGAAGGATTTTGCAAAGGTTGTTTTTTGGAGGCAAGATATCACCCACGAACTCCCACGTAGACTTCAACAATTCTAACCTAAAGTTATGAAATTTTAACAAGTTTGTTCATTACAAAATCCTAGGGTTTTCAAGAAAACCCACTTCCAAGATACAAAAATAAGTTCTTACTATCTTTTCATCCAAAGACAAGACATTTCTCAAGAATTTGGAGCATTTAAGGTATGTAAGAGTATCCTTTACGTGTGGGAACACGTTCTAAGCTATAATTGGGATGGACCTTGCTTTGATTCCTTGTGAAGAAATATATCTTGAGCCTAAACTCCAAAAGCTAACTCATGAGGGTAAAATAGCCCAAGACCACCCATCCCTTTTTCATCCAATGTGGAACTTTTCAACAGTCTGCATTACTCCAACAAAAAGATTATTATGAGAATCAGGGACATGAACAGATTGTTTGGTATTATTTACTTATATGTAAGAGAATAATTGAAGAGCTTCCGCTCGTCCTGCCTGCTTGAGCTATCTGCTTTTTCTCCTTTATTATATGGCCAATAAAAAATATTTTGTGGGCTTCTTAATTTAATTTTTTAAGGCAGCTACGTATTGACGTGTCTGCTTCAGTTGCTTCATTATATTTCTTCAGCTAATTCAACTATAATTTTATAATATTACCCCTAATAAATCATTTTTCTAGCTGCTTCAACTGTGATTTTACTATATTACTCTAATAAATTATTTTAAGTCATGTAATCGTTAGAATTAGGATAAAACAAAAACAAAATCATAAATTGAGTCTTCCTTTTTAAACTAGAAAAATGAAATCAAATAATTATTTTAATAATCTTTCAATGATTATATTTGTGTCAAAAAGGAAATATCTTTTTAAAAAATATAATAGTATAAATAAACCAAGAAGTTTATGTATATTATTAAATAAAATTTTGATGTACTCTCCAAATTTTACAAGTGCAACATAAATCAGAACAAAACAACATATATTATTTAAAATTAATATGAAATGTATTGTAGGTCGCAATAATTAACAATTTAAAACTTTTTAAAAATATATAAAAGCGTCTATTAACATCACATAAATCGAGACAAAAAAGAACATATATTGGGCCCGTGCTAGCATGGGATCTTGTAACTAGTATAGACACAAATTCAGCCAAGCCATGCTCTGAAAGAACCTCTGCTTCTACTTCAGGATATTACATTCTAGTTGGAGGAAATTTGGGATCATGGATGATCAAGAGACGAAGCAGGAACCAAAACACAATTGCGTGACTTGGTGTAAAAGAAAAATATCGAACCATGGTTGTAAAAGAAAAATATTGAACCATGGTTGTGGTAACAATTTACAAACTTTATTGATCAAACAACTAACCAAAGATTTGAAGCTTGCATATTGATCAAATGATTTTGATAGTCAGACTACACTTCATATTACATCAAATTTAGTGTATATCACAATGACTTGATGTGATATTGTCTTCCTAGTAATTGTTGTAAATTAGTTATTGGACCCTCTATGAGATACTCATCCAGCCACAATGGTCTGATCCTTCGGTTAACAATCTACTCGAACAAAAATATTAGTTTACAAGAATCAAGGACATGCGCAAATTGTTTGGGTATATAGACATATATTTGGCCAAGTCACCCTTTGAAAGACCCTCTACTTCTACTGGTAGATATTACATTCTAGTTGGAGATATGCAGCATCATGGATGAGCAAGAGAAAAAACACGAAACAGAACACAATTGCAGCACTCGATGCAAAAGCATAGTATCGAAGCAGGGTAGTGGCAATTTGCAAACTTCATTAGTCGAACAATTAATCAAAGATTTGAAGTTTGCATATTGGTAAAATGGAACTTGTGCACGATAGTCAGACTACGTTACATATTACATTAAATTTAGTATTTCATTAAAGGAGCAAGTACATAATGTCAGTTTGGCAGATAAAAGACACTCTCATAAGACATCCCACCTAGTTCATAAAGTCAAATTACTCGAACTTGCAGAAATACCAAGTACCTTGCAAGTTCTTACGTAAAACAAGTTTGATATGTACGGGTTGTATACACCAACTACAGGGGAGTGCAAAATATAATTAAGTTTAAATAAGTATACTCAGATGTAACATAGAGTTACTATCCCACCTGTGATGATTACAGCTATTTACATTTTAAAGCGTGACCATAAACGGATTTAGGAGAAAAAACAGTAGTATTCACACCTCATTTCATCTCATTGTTTATCTTAGTCCTCACAAAAGATAAATTCTAAAAAGAAAGAGACAGAAAGAGATGCCCCCACCCCAGTCCTCACAAAAGATAAATTATAAAAAGAAAGAGACAGAAAGAGATGCCCCCACCCCCATCCCTCAAAGAAACATAGTACTAAACAAAGACTTGAAAAGAGACACTGCACTACCTGGATAACCTTCTTCATCACGAGATTGACTTCATTCACATGAGATATGTTTTCGCATAGTCTGAGTCCCAGTAACTTATAATTCAAACACTGTATGGAACAGAAATGATTTTAGGCAGAAACAGAACCAAAAGCTTCAAGAAGCAGAAACACATGAATCTCGGGGCAAAATACCTGATCGAAGGAGTAATCATTGCTACACTCAATAAGATGAAGAATGTCCAAGGCATTAGAACAAACTATTCCAATAGGAAGTTCCTTTAATAAATAATGAAGAACAAGCGAGACACATGATGAGTTTCCAAATAACTCTGATTGGTTCCTTCCAAGTCCAAGCCCCATCAATATATCTCCAATTTGCAACTGCTTCACAAATACGTTGCAAGTCAACAGGTTGTTACAAAGTATCTCGATATCTAATTTGCATTTGTTGTAACAGCTAATGATGTGAACAAAAGAAAGAACTCCTCACTACTCTAGCACATTAGTTATTTATTACTCAAGATTTTGAGTCAAAAATCAAGCACAATAGTAAGGTGGTGCAAAGTTCTCTTTTTGTGCTTGTGCTTATTATGGGAAAACATTAATTGGTCACTGAATGTGTCCAAGAAGATTAAAGATTACTTTTTGCTGAGAAGAAAAGAGACCTAGGTTGGTCAATAGGACTGTTTTCTTTTGATATCTTGTCTAGTAATTGCCCTTTTCTTTGGATAAAGTTGTTACCTTCTCTTGGATTGATGTATCGCAATTAATGCGTAAAAGTTGGTAATAAAGGGACATGTAGCACAATTTCATTCCCAGCAGGGAACTTTTTTTAATTTCTCTTACTCTGCAATTGTTTTTCTTATGTCAAGCAACATTAATTGATAGAGAGAGCCTTGTTTAAATACTAAAAGCATCTTTCTGAATGTGAGAAAACAAAGGCACAGCACACCTTGCTGGAAGCAAAACCAGAAAACAAGAAACACTAGCTGCTAATTACCAACCTCACATGACTCCTCGAACAAGCATTTCATAAAATATTCAATAGCTGGTTCCATTAGGCCCAGTTTTGAACTTCGATTTCCTGATAGAACTCCAGAGGTTTTCTCCGCAGATGCAACATGTGCACCATTCATCAGAAGAGTTTTCATGTCATTCATAGAAATTATCAGATGCCCTGTGAAAAAAACAAAATGAATTATTCAAAAAATACAATAAAACTGATCGCATGTCAGCTGACTACAGATGTAATACTTCGCCCAACATATAAACTTCTAGCTTATAACTCCAATATCTGGAGTACTAGCAAGACTGGGAAGCTCCCAAGTTCCCACTGTGAACCAAAAAGAGAAAAAGGATGGGAGGTACGTTGAGGAGTATTTTGTCTAATGCAAAAAAACAAATTAGGAAAAGAGTTTAGTCGATGATCAGATTAAGTACTGAGCAATCAACTCCACCTTACATTAACTCGACCTGCATTTCCTGACATTCAGTTTACTCAAAACCAATGCTCAAAAGTGGTTCCAGAATTGCATATAGTTCAGCAAATGGTAGATAACTAGAGGGGCAAAAGTCAAAATCACATTTTCCCATACTTTCCAAAAAAGAAAAGATCACATTTTCCTATATTTTGGCTCGGAGATTAGGGGAGAGTGTGGATTTTCTACCATCTACAAGTTGCAGCATTCTACTTCTTCAACAAAAACAAAAGCATACCTGGTGTAGTCCCACAAGTGCGGTCTAAAGAGGTGGCATGTACGCAGGCTTTACCCCACACTAGGGTAGAGAGACTTCTTCAAAAATAGAAATTATAAATTCTTTGACACAAAGTACTGCAGGAGGAAGGACTATTACTTTGCTCTAGAAGTTGAATATAAAAGCTAAGGAACACTTTTATAGAAGAGGTTTGTTAAGACACGGTAAATATGATCAGGGGCAAATTCAAAAATTTGATGCGTTTGACTTCAAGGTTTTTTGTGCTGAATTCATTGTATTTTTAAATCTGAGTGCAGATCTAATATTTATCAAAAGTATGGTGACTCTTCACATATATACTTAGACTACGTGATGAAACAACTGTGTTTGGTTTCACCTACAACTCAAAGGCTACATCCACACTGAATATGATAGAAATATATATGTTTTAAGTATGGAAAGATTTCGAACTCCCCTTTCATAGAATTAGGAAGATTTATAGGGTTGCATTATATGACTAGAAGCATGGGTCCAATACATGTTATTTATTCTAATATCAACTTATGTGACACAGTTGAAATTTGGAAAGTCATTCAAATCTTTATATGATGTTTAATGATTTGAAGTTGTTATTATTGTGATTTATAGTATTTTACATAGTTTACAAATAATATATATTACTTCCTTTGTGCCAATTTACGATGACACAGATAGAATTTCAAGAGTTAACTAAATTGTTTTCCATATGCCTTAAATATTTCAAGTTGTACATTATAGTAATTTATAATATTTTTTTAACATCATTTTCAAATAATTTCCCAGGAAACAGCCTCTCTACTTCAGGAGGTAGTGGTAAGGTCTGCGTACATTCTACCCTCCACTGGGTATGTTGTTGTTGTTGTTGTCATCATCTTCAAATAATATATGTCATATGTCACTTCTTTCCAATTTATGAGACACCGATAGGATTTCGAAAGTCAATCGAATTTTTTATGTCTATTAAATATTTTAAGTTATTAATTATTGTGATTTATAGTATCTCTCTTATGTGATTTTTAAATACACAGCAAACTAAAGAAAGTAAGATAATGAATTAAAATAAATAAAGTACAGAAATTATATAAATACCATAACCTAGAAACTAGTATGTAAACGAAATGGTGACTGCTTCTAGAATCTTCTATATCATGATTTATAATTAGTTAGGTTATCTAGTTTACTTATTTTATTTTATTAAATTCTGCATTACAGCAAAATCAAACAAACAAACAAAAAAATTTGTATATTCTATTTATTAGAAATGGAACTTTTATATATTCTATTAAAATGGAATGGAAACTATGGTGCATGAGTTGTAGTGGCTGCTAAGGCCTTTAGGTTGTGACACATAGGATAGGATTTTGAAAAATGCAAAACATTTCATCTTAAATGACAAAAATGTCTTCCAATTAAATTTTAATTTCTACAAGGACACATGTTGACCAACAAAAGTGTGCTTGTAGGGACTTCTGTATAGTAGTAATTTTTCTTTCCGTTTCAGATTTTTTGTAATCACTAGACCCCACTTTGACAATTGCATTGGGTATGTTGTACTATTTATATCCCTAATTTCTTGAGAAATAATTTAGTTATTTTGTTGATTGGTGAATACCCAAATGAGATCCGATTTGATTTTGTAGGATCTAAATTGATATGATAAAATCATACATCATATGCTAATAAATAGTTTAAGAAATTATATCAAATAAAATCATACATTGATTCTCAAAATTTCCTAGGATCAGGGGATCTAATTGCTAGTTTTTGTTTATTTGCACTATAAACTTGTACCTCTACAGATGAATAAGATTGTACAACTTTGGTGCCAAAACTTACATGATATTAAAGCAACTTCATTTTTGTGTTGCTTATGACCAAAACAACATTTATTAGGTTACATTACCCAGTGGCATCGGTAGAAGTCAAAAGTTCTATTAACAAAGTTCCGATCGAGACAATAATGAACCAAGGCGGTGATTCTTCTCATTGTTCCTTTTAGCATACTCCTCACCAGCTGAATGGCAAGAATTATTTAACATGGGCCCAAACTATCTGTCTGAGAACTGATGGTTGAGAAAAACGGCACCTGACTATAGAAACTAGAAAGCCTGAACCATAAGACCGAAAATGAATGCCTGGAGATAGGAAAACTCAATGGTAATCGCTCGGCTACTACTCTATGGAACCTGCCATAGGAAAACCATTTGTTTCTTCCCACTTCTAGGAATGTTTTGAAAGGCTGTTAACGAGACTTATTCTAATATAGAAAATGTCCCTCAGATTTTAATAAAAATTGAACCGTGGAAAGCTAGGAAGGAGGAGAGAGGTGTTACTATTTACTACAACGAGATGGTTTCCTACGAAACAATTAAATCAATGTAACAATGATGAATGAGAGTGTCCTAAGGATCATAAAAGCGATAAAAAGGGAAGAAAATGAGAGGGTATGTCTATTTCTAGCAAGGTTGAACCAAGAATTCAATGAACGTAGTTCTCAAATTCTTGGAAAAAAACATTGCCACTTTAAGGGAAACATTTTATGAGATTAGGTGAGAAGAAACAAGGAGGAATATTATACTAAAAATAAATTCCAATCTGGAGGCAAGAGTTCTGCTCTAGTTGCTGCAAAAAATTAAATGACAAGAAAAAAAATTCGTAATCTGATTTTTGCAGAACTTACTAGCACACTCGTGAGACTTGTATGAAATCCATGGGAAATCGTCTAGCTGAAATAAAAAATGGCAAACAACCATGACAGCAAGGTTTGTCAGTGTATCAGAGAAGAACCAGGGGCAAAATCTTCTCCAGAAATGCCACCATTCACCACCGGACAATTTAAGCTACTGCACATACTTCTCAAATCTCAATTCCAAACCAGTAAACCAGATCCTTCGACTCCAACTTCTTCTTTTTCCCAAACAGGTAATGTACCATCAGTTCTTGTTTTTGTGAATACAGATTCAACTGATATTAGTTCTTGGATCATAGATTCAAGGGCTAGTGATCACATGACATGGAATTTCCAATTTTTCTCGACTTACATTCCTTCAGCAAGAAATAACAAAGTAAAAGTTGTTTCTTCTCAGCAATTGCCAGAAAAGGGACAGTCAAACTAAAACCTTTTTTGACTCTTTTTGATGTCCTTCATGTTCCAAAATTGCCTCATAATCTTGTCCATCAGGAAAGTCACTCAAAACCTTGCTTGTCGTGCTATCTTTGACTCTGTTTCATGTGTGTTTCTATAATAACCCAAACTTTTTAATGAAGGGTTAATTGGTAATTTAACCATAAATTATTTTATTTTATTTTTTTTGAAAGGTTAACAGTATTTCATTTCAACAGCTTCATCATCCAAGAAATGATGAATGGAAACTTACATCCCACTTCAAGGGTACATTACAAGTTTCCTAAGAAATCTACTAAATCTATTGTCTCCCCTATCAGACTACCTTTACACCAAAAAAATAGAAGACTTATACAATTCATTCTAATTCTCTGTAACTTGGTTCTTTTCCCTTCAAAGCATCTTAAGTTCCTTTCTTTCCATAGAGTCCACCAAATACAGGCAGGAATGGTTTTCCACAAGTGGCCTTCCCTGTGTCTGCTCGCAATCCCTTTCCAGCTGCTTAGGAGCTCCATAGTTGTGCCAGGCATCACGCAGTTGACTCCCAGTATAGCCAAGAACATGTCCCATAAATTCTTTGCTGCTTTACAATGGAGGAATAGATGATCATTCTTTTCAGCTTCCTTCTCACACATAACACACCTGGAACTAATCTGCCAACCTTTCTTTTGTAATACTTCATGAGTTCGACAAGCCTACCTACATACCAGCCATACAAAACACGCAACCTTTGGTGGGCTTTTAGACTTCCAGTTAAACTTCTAGGGCCATCTATCTAGTCTAGTCTGCAAGGTGTTGGACTTCCAGTAACAGGATTTCACTGAAAATACGCCTTTTCTTTGGATTTTCCATCTCAAAGTGTCAGG
>JAOTQR010000011.1:212953-227350 GCA_025774065.1 Solanum ossicruentum
AAAAAAAGAGAGAGACCAGCTACCCTTTTCTTCAATCTGCACGCTGAAGTAACAAAAAAAAATCAGGCAAGTCCTTTTTCTTCTTCTTTCGTTCTTTTCTCTTTGAAGAAAACAAACGTTTCATCAAGGTGATCCGGGGAAATTCATACATAGAATCAACTTGATCTTTGTACCACTGTTTTGGGTGATAAAGTGCAGGTATTTTCTTGTTTATTGTGTGCTCTTGTTAGTTGAAACATATTTACTAGAATTTTCACCAATTAGATTTAACAATGAGATTGAGAATACCTTTACTTTTAATTTATAGTCAAAGGTATTGGGTATTAGGGTTTAACCCTAAACTTAAAGACTAGGGATATTGAGACTTGAGTTTGGCCAACATAATTGATATTCTATTATCAATATTTTTTCATAGATTGAGGAAAGTAGGGGCTGTTTTGGTGGGTGTTCTACGCGTGCGAGGTTGTGGAACTTGTCGTTAATAAGGTAAGTGAGACTTTAAGCTTTAATGCTTGCTTTTCAAACATGCTTTGAAAAATAAATTTTTCTCTGTCTGGTGTATGTGTTGGGACAAGCATGTGCTTGACAGAGGTGATGTTTCTTTGATAAACCCTAGATATGCTATTTTTGAGAATATTATGTGTTATATGTGGTGTGATGTTGAATACCCTTCTTTATTGTTGTGATGTGATTACTAGGGGCATACTTAGCTGCCGTAATATGTTAGGGGCATACCCATGCTGCCGTAATATGTTAGGGGCTTTGTACACGCTGCCGTAGTACATTTTTAGAGCATTATACATGCTGCCATAGACTTGTCGGGGTGATGGGTTGATCTCCTTCGTTGTCGTTTATGATAGGTTTTGAGTGGGGATTGAATTGAGACATGTTGTGACCCTTTTGAATACTTATTTGAATTTACTGAGCTTATTATGAAGTATATTCTTATGTATATTATTTATGTATATCCGTTGTGCAGATGTATTTTACAACTCTTATTCCAGGGGTATCAGAGCAGCGAGTAGAGAATCTTACTGGGTTATATTTATATATAGCTCACTCCTTACTTGCATGTCAATGCTGATACTGTTGCAGAGGGCGAGACTTGTGGCTGACGAGTTCATTTCCATAGACTCTGTTGCTGGGATGAGCCTTTGCATTGTCCATGGAGGCTACTACTTCAGCTCTATCTAGGATAGTTTATGTTTTTCTTCTTTTGGGGGTTTGTATGCCCGACAGTTAAAATTATATCACTCTGTTAGATGGTCCATGATTTTATTGTGGGATTTGGGCTAGAGATATTTTTGTTAAATGACCTTTTCCTTTCATAAATTGATATGCGATTTTGGTTTGCTAGTTACTCTATTGTTATGAGTATTGGTGAGTTTAGGAGTTGCACATATTATATTCTTAGTGCTTGGATAGTT
Organism: Solanum ossicruentum; assembly: GCA_025774065.1. Classification (NCBI taxonomy): domain Eukaryota; kingdom Viridiplantae; phylum Streptophyta; class Magnoliopsida; order Solanales; family Solanaceae; genus Solanum; species Solanum ossicruentum. The sequence continues at coordinate 214,381 of JAOTQR010000011.1, forward strand.
TGGGTGTGTAAGAATATTCGGTTCTCCCGACAAATGTGTGGGCGGGTGCCAGCCACATCTAGGGGGTATTTTGGGATGTGACAGATTCAGGACAAGGTCTCGGGAAGGATGATTGGCAATGCTAGAGAGTTTGAAGGTCTCTATTTCCTTGAGGATGGTGATAATTCAGTAAATTTAAGTTCAGCTTGTTTGAACTCTGTTCTAGTTGATAATAAGTCATGTTATGGCACTATAAAGTCAGTTCGTGCATGATCCACGAGATCCTCATATGCAAGTTGTCTTTTGCATTTTGCAATGTCTAAATTCTACTTCCAGGAAAGGGCTGCTTTTCTCCGGACATGGTCACCTCCAAATAGAAGCCTTCACAGGTGCAGATTAGGCTGGATCTCTAGAAAACTGAAGATTTACACCCGGTTACTGTATACTCATAGGAGGAAACATGGTCACTTGGAGAAGCAAGACACAAAATACAGTTGTTAGATCAAGTGCGGAGCAGAATATAGAGCTATGGCTCAGGGCTAGAGAACTTATGTGGTTGCAAAAGCTATTAGAAAAATTGAAATTGTCTAAAAAAGGAGAAATTTCATTGTATTGTGGCAACAAGGTTGCAATTAGTATAGCTCATACTTAAGCCTCATTGTCTTGGATTCTTGGTGGAAGAATTTGGGAACTACCAACTGTTTATCTGGGGATGCCACTGGAGCTAAGAGCAGGTTTATTGATTTATGGGATGGGGTGGTAGAGAAGTGTGAGAAAAGGTTGGTGAACCGGAAAAGCCAATACTTCTCAATGGGAGGAAGACTAACACTAATCAATAGTGTTTTGGATTCAATGCCAACATACATGATGTCCCTTTTCCCTGTCTCAGATAGGGTCATTGAGAGACTTGATGTTCTAAGAAGAAATTTTTCTCAGGAAAGGAAATAGTGAAACCAAGAAATTCCACTTGGTAAAGTGGGATGCACTGATTGAAGGTAAACAGAAAGGGGGTACGAGGTTAAGGAACTTAAAAACACAGAATCTATGCCTTATGATGAAGTGGCTCTAGAAACTTGCATCTAGTGAACTGGCACTATGGAAAGAAGTAATCCAGCGAAGTATGAAACGGCAGACCATTGGACCACCAAAATGGTCACCAGCACTTGGAAACAGCCTTTGGAGGTCCATCAGGAATTTTGTGGCCAAAGGCTATGAGATAATTGCGGTATAAGAACAGAAGATTGCAGGAAAGTATACTTTCGGGAAGACAACTTGGCTTGAACAAGGCTCTCTAAAGGATACCTTTAATGACATTTACATTCTAAATCAGCAGGAAAAGGACCACAGTAGCTGAAGTTCGGCCAGAACGGGGATGAAATTTGAGTTTTAGATGACCTTTCAATGACAGGGAGATATTGAGGTTAGTTGAGTTTTACACCATGTTGGAGCAATGCAAAGGAACCTGGAGTGAACAATATAGATTGGAATGGCGGGCTCATGGTCAAGGCAGATTCAGTGTCAAAGGGGCCTACAAAAAGCTTAATCCTTGTAACAATCAGATTGATGACTGGCCTTGGAAGCTTATATGGAAAAATTCCTTATAAAGCCTCCTGCTTAACGTGGCTTTTGGCTAAACAAACTGTGTTAACTCAAGAAAATCTCATGAAGAGCGGGATCCATCTAAGCCCTAGGTGTTTCTTATGTGCAGAAGAGGCTGAGACAGTAACTCACTTATTTCTACACTACAGCATTACCTACCTACTATGGAAAATTTTCATAAATATGAAGGGAGTTAGGTGATGCCAATGTCAATATTTCAGACCACTAGGACAGATGGAAAATGATATCAGCTTGCATCTGGTAGTCTGATTGGAGAGAGAAACCTCAGGTGTTTCCAGAACAAAAACAACACTCAGCAGATGAAGATGAATTGTCTAGTGTCGTTTCATTTTTGGCGTAAACAGGAGTATATGGAAGATCTAGAATCAGTAATAGATGACTTGAGATCTTTGCAATGTTTTGTTAAAGGGTTGAAGATCTTCCTGATTCTCAACCTCAATTGTAATTAGGAAACCACTAACTTGTTGTGGCAGGTTTCTAATTTTTTGGAAATAGAATGCAAGTTATTTTCTCAAAAAAAAATAATGATTGACACTTCATCGAAGAAAAATTTATGAGTAGTGTCTTGAGTTTGTTTCATGTGTCATCAAAAAGCAACTAGCTGATGCGTTCACCAAAGGCCTCAACAAATGGACTTTTCATACATTGATTTGATGTTGAGAAGGTGTGACATCTTTGCACTAACTTGAGGGGGAGTGTTGGTTGATTAGTTGACATTGTAGCCAAGGAATCTGTTAATTAATTGAAGACTTTGTAACCTAATTATAGGAATGGTTGTACGAGTAGTTATAAGAGTAGAGTAGATTGATATATTTTCTATAAATAATCATTCTCATGGAATGTAAATTCATCAAGAAGTAAAAAGAGACCTTCTTCTTGAAATCTCCAAAATCCTCGATGAATAAGGATAAAACCTAAGAGTCAAAACCCCACAATTGCTACAACATTCGCTGCATAGCCAGACAGCTCCCTATGAAACAGTGCCTATAGTTGCTATGTTGCACTACTTTTCATTTTCTTTCACCATCTACGATCTTGAGGTTTGCATCAATCCATTATCCAACTACAGCATTTTTCTACAGAAGGTGGGCTTCGGGACATTTTGACCCAACAAATGGTAGCTCTGATTGGCAAGACTTACACAAATGAAAAGAAATCATTTAGTATTTATTTACTTTTGTACTACTATGTTGAATCATTAATTTTGCATAATTGTAGTTCGCATGACCACTAGAAGCTACAACTTGCTGAGTCAAATATGTGGAAAATTTTATTAGCAAATATGAACACACATACGTCTTTGCAGTGACGTTATAGCTATCCATCATGATTGCAGTGACGTTATAGCTATCCATCATGACTAAACGAGTAAACTACATAAATGTTACCTATGTCACGTTGAGGCAATTTTTGTGCACAATGAGCCAAATATAAGCGGCAATAAAACGATGCTAATGGATCTGCAATGCCTCTTGCCATCATAACTAGTCGTCGAAGATTATCGGCAGGTTGTTCCGAAAGGAAACGCCAGCAATGGTATATGGACAGCTCCAAGTATCTGTTCACAAGAGTATTTTTCAAACAGAAGATGACCAGAAATATAAACTCGTGCACAGTTTTTCAATTTTACAAAAGAAAATAATTGAAAATTGTGATTTCGGTTTTCTCCCTGCAATGATATCTTGTATAGGTTGCAGACACTCTGCTTTTGTATAGAAAAAGAGAAGAAGAGCTCTGGTAATTGATTATTCAATCAAGCATGTTGGTATTTAAATTGGTTACAAGTAAAACTAAAAATGAAAAAGAAACTTCTAGTTCTAATTATAAAATCATAGGGATTCTAAGCCTTTCACATATTTACTGTGAGAAATATTGGAGAGCAATATCATTGAATTGTTGTCTCTGCTTTATTACATCGAGACCCTATTAATAGATACTATATTAGACTCCTTTTTCAATTAGGATACTATAATATAATTCTTTTCCAAGTAGGATTCTATATAATATTGTTATTCCTATTCTTATTCTAAGTAGGATTATATTTACCTATTGCTATTCCAACACTCCCCCTTAAGCTAGTGCATATACGTCATATGTGCCTAGCTTGTTACAAATACAATTAATACAAGGATCAATGAAGAGTTTGGTGAGATATCTGTAAGTTGATAACTCAATTTCACAAAATTGAAAATCAATCATAGTATGCTTAGTCTTCTCATGAAATACTGAATTTGACGCACAATGTCGATAAAACACAATGTGAAGTTCTTGAATTACAGTGTTGAACTTCCCAAACCAAGTTCAGAACACTGATTCATACCACAGAGTGACTTACGACATACAAGGCTACCAAACGACATTCAAGGCTACCAAACTCCCCCTGAGCAACAAAATCAGGTGGTGCTCCATATCGATTTCTTCCTCGAGATGATCATGGAGAAAGCATTCTTAATCTTCAACTAATCAAATGGTCAATGGAGAATGACTATATAGATCATCTCAAAATTGCTCCAAAAAGGTCACTATAAAATTGGTCGGAACTTTTGTCACGCGTTGAATTATTAAATTTGATGGTTGAAAGTGGTCATAAATGGAGAAATAAAATTATATGGATAGGGTCGAAATGACGACATGACCCTACTGAGAAAGAGAATTATATGGTAGAGTCGGAATGACGGCACAACCCTACTAAAATGTTAAATTATATGGGTAGGGTCAGAATGATGGCACTACCCTATGCAAATTAGATTTGATGAGTCACTGAAAAGACGCATAGAACTACGCAAATCAAATCTGAGTCACCAAAAAGACACATTGGTATGCAACTCAGATATGAGAAAGTAGTTCGAAAAATTCACGACACTACACAAATTGAATATTAGTAGTCCGGAGAGATGCATGGTGCTAAACATGATAAATATGAAAAAGTAGTCAATAAAAAGATAACACAGTGCTACACAAATTAGATATAAAAGTAATCACCTGAATGATGGCACGGTGCTCCATAAACACTGGAAAATGTGGGTTTGACACAAAACAACCCTTGAAAGTCACCGAAAATTGAGGCACAGTAACCTATTTGACCGAGTTTTCTTTCCTTGAATATGAGAAACAAACATATATCATTGACCCTACTTTTGTTAACATAACCATTGGCCAGACGGGCAGCATATATGGGTCATAGCCGGCCGTCGACAACGGAAGCTCTTTGATTTTCTACCAAGAGCATAGAAGCTCTGATACCATGTGAGAAGTATTGGAGAGGAATACCATTGAATTGTTGTCTCTACATTATTACATTGAGACCCTATTTATAGATAGCATATTAGACTCTTTTTCCAACTAGAATACCATAATACAATTCTTTTCCAAATAGGATTTTATATACTATTGTTATTCCTATTCCTATTCTAAGTAGGATTGTATCTACCTATTCTATTCTAACATTTACTATGGACTCTTACCATATTAACAATATTTCACCAAACAGCTTCCAGAAACCACTCAGCTGACATGGAACATGAGCACGAAACTACAAATAAAATACGTGAATTATCATTGAAAACTTTAAATCATTCCAGACTAGACGAGAAGGAGGAATCTACTTTACTTTATGACTCTGATGAAAGCAGTTGCATAGAAAAGCCAGATGGCAATGTAAGTCCTAGATAACGTAAAATTCACCATGCTATCAATACAGAGACAATCTCCAGCTTGCATTCTAGCAATTTTTCACTAGTGAACCAAGATAATCACTTTTGGAAAAATCCAAAGATCATTCTTTAAATATGTCAATTTTCTCAATAATGCTTCCAAATCCATTCCAGCATCTCATCTAACGACATTATGTTTATAAATAGCAGACACCTAAAGATAAATTAATGAAGTAGAATCCAAAAAGAAAAAAGAGCACAACTACAAGCTATTGAGACACAGGATAGCAATTGCAAGGACTTAGGACCTCACATGCGTGGCAGTATCTCGCGGATGGAACCAACTTTGCAAAACCAGTTATAGCAGGTTTCTTTGGCTTCAGCACAGATTTCAGTTGCTTGAAAGTTATCTGTTATAGATCAAGTGTGCCGTTTAGAAAGAAATGAGACTAAGGAAACGAGAACAATTACATCAAGGATATCAGAATACTGAAAACCAAGAAGAAACACAAATTGGATATATATCTTAAAGGTTAGGTATATTAAAGACATTGAAACCTTGTCCTTCAACTTTAAAATAAAATTTTACAATGAAAAAAAATTCCACATATCTCTGATTTGGAATGTTAATAACACCACAATTGACTTAGCCACCATGTTTCACCATAATCATCCTCTTTTTCTGTGATTTTGTAATGAGAATTGGAGATCCTTAAGGTGCCAATATCATGCTTCGCAGTAAGATAAATTTCATAACTCGTCACCGAGTTATCTCTACTCTAACCCAGTGCTATCAAAGGCGCGCTTAAGCCCTTTGAGCACTTCCTCGCTTAATATGCACTTCAGTGTCGTCACCAAGGTTCGTCCTTGTCAATGAACCTCTTCTAAAGAGACAACACTAAACAACAACAACAACAACAACATACCCAGTGGAATCCCACAAGTGGGGTCTGGGGAGGTAAAATGTACGCAGACCTTGCCACTAACTCATAGAGGTAGAGAGGTGGTTTCCTGGGAACCCTCGTCTCAAAAACCTATAAGCAGAATAAATTAGATATGGAAAAAAGTCAAGAAAACAGAAAGAGCGACTAATAACGAAAAGCACATGAGAGACGACACTAAACAATTGATATTTCACTTTATCGTAATTGTTTTTCAAATTCTTTGTTCATATATTTGTCATTCATCTTTATCAAAAAAAAAAATATTTGACATTCATAATTATCAATTATTAGCTTTGGAGTAAACACATATATTTGTATTTTTCTCCCTTTGCGCCTTTTATTACTACCGCCCACACTTTATCTGCACTTTGCGCTAAAAGCGCTAACTGACCTTAGAGCTTTTTTGTGCTTATTGCTTTTCATAACATTGCTCTAACCATGAGCCTAAGGATTCTACAGTCTTCCAATACAATGAACAGTGGCAAACTGCTCTAAGTTACTCATACAAAATCAATTAGAAAATCCAACAAATTATTTCCAAGTTAATTTACACACGAGGATGATGACCAACTTATGTTACACAAACTTAAGCACATTAGAAACTAAATTTGGGTCACAGTAAACGCGTAACACAGCAGTAGACCCCCGGATACTGGAAAGTAGGTGTCAGTAGGCCACGAGGAGGCAGAGGTAGAGGTAAAGGTAAATGTGAGGTACATACCTGGTAAATGGACTAATGTCCCATCTTCAGTGTATTCAGCTTTCCGCCTGATGCGTTCCCATACCATATCCCCTAATATATCTAGTATTTCTGTAGCTAGAACAAAAAGTGTTGGATACAATTGTAGTACAGATGTGTCCGACAGTAACTTAGCAACCTATTCAAGAGAAGTCAAGATACATTTAGCTAGAAAAATAAAAGAAGTACAAGAATTCCAACAGGCAATGTGATGTTGTAGAAGAGTCTTAAGTTATTATATCGGTGGTTCATTAGACCAGTTGACTAATTTGATCCTTCATGTTTTAATTATTCTTTTAACTATTGAAATCAATGAGGAGAAGAAATGTTTACTGTTAAATGAATTATAAGGAAGTAGTTCAATCATGTTCCTTTTACTGTTTATTATGCTTGGAATGATGATGGTCTATCACAATATCAGGTCAATATTGTGTTGTACCTTAACGGGTGAATTTATCTTTTCAGCATCAGCCGTCATCGGTTGGAAGCAGAAAATAAGGGAATAGTCTGCAATGTTTGCCTCAAATCAATATGGAGATAAAATTTTCTTTTTTTAATTAAAAAGGCCAGCCCGGCCACTAAAGCTCCCTCTATGCGCAAAGTCCGGGGAAGGGCCCGACCATAAGAATCTATGATTCTATTGCATGCAGCCATACCTAGCATTTCTACCAGAGGCTGGAGATAAAATTAAATTGGACTTATTGTTGCTTGATGCTATATGTTTTTACTAAGGTTGAGCATTCAGTCGGTTGTTTGGTTTTGAAAAGTTGGTTCAGTGTTTTGGTTTCGGCTTAGTAGAAGTGAAAACCGAAACCAATCTGAAATTAGTTCGGTTAGTTCTTTCATTATTATTTTGGTTTGGCTTTTGGGTTTGGCCTTTATCATGTTGGCCTTCTTCAGAATCTTCTCCTGACTGGTCATTCAATTCATCAGAACTTGTGGTAGCATAAAATCATAATTTTTGCATCCTACCAATGTAGTTTTGTGAGACAACATTATATTGGGAAATACTTCTACACTTGATAGTTCAAAACTGACACTAATATTGCAACACCACTCATCTTTTACTCATTCTGAAAAGCAAATAGACAAACACTGGAGTAAAGATATGAAAATTTGAAAAGAAACAAAGTGAAGATATAAGAACACAGAAAACTAAGAATTAAAACCTCCGTTCTTAATTTATGACTCAAAAGGACTCACTGAATGTAGAGGAAATAAATCAGCAAACAAATAACTTAAAGAAACCTATATTGCTCGTACTCTTCAGAAATGTCGACGGGTGCGTGTCGGATCCTCCAAAAATAGTGTCTTTTTGAAGAATCTGACACGGGTGCAGCAACATTTTTGAAGAGTTCGAGCAACTTAAAAGAAACAATTAAATTATTTTGCTTTATTGGCCCACTTGTGAATGTTTTCTTAGATGTAGAAGAATAAATAATAACTTCTTTCAGCTATCGTTTCAATCCTTTACAATATCCGCCCTTCTCTTTGGATTCATGCCAATTTCTCACACTATTAAATCACAATGGTTAAGCATGTTACTTACAATAACAACAACAGAAAACCTAGTGAAATCCCACAAAGTGGGATTGGGGAGGGGGGGGTAGAGTGTATGCAAACCTTACCACTACCTCTTAGAAGTAGAGAGACTGGTTGTGAAAGACCTCCGGCTCAAGCAAATCAAAGAAGTAAGCAAAACAAAACATAAAGCTAATTTACGAATGAAAATCGAACCGAAATTTTAAAAAATTAAAACCAAAAAGAATTATTTTGTTCAGAGGGTTTTTTGGCTTGAAAAAGCCCATACTTAGTTTGTAAACTAGGAATAACCTGAGTCAGCCAAGTATTACTAAATAGCAAACTTGGAACTGACTTATTGAACAAATACCAAATAAATTTTTAAACAGGTGCTACTTATCCAAAAAGAATGACACTTGATCAGGAATAACCGAGTGAACCTGACTGAGCTATGAGCCCAATATTACATACTCCAATTGCTTCAATTTTTTTTTGAAACTGAACTCCATTTGTTTCAATTTGCTTCAGAGATTTGGGTCCGTTACGCGTATCTTTAGTTTAAGATTACAAGATTCAAAAGTCCTCTTTATTTTCTTAAACTCCATGCCAAGTCAAATTAAGACAAACAAATTGAAACAAAGAGCGCAGCAAGTTTGAAATTGACTTATAGTACAAATACCAAATAAAATTACGGTACTTATCCAAAAAGAATGATTACTTCATTAGAAAGTGCAGAATCCAGCAAGAAACAAATGTGACACAGTTTAGAACAAAAAAGCTACCTTTATTGACAAATTAAGGGAGGTTACACGATCACTTGCATGCCAGGCACGACAAATTTCATCTTTAAGTTCAGTTAAGCGTGAAACATACTCCTGCAAGGTGATATATTTAACACCTTCTTCAGCATATTTCTGAGGATCATCTAGCTCCTCTAGATGTACATTTGCTGAGGGTTTCTCAGAGCCTACAATATTTTATCATCATAGCAATTATTGCCAAGGAAATACAATAGCTAATCTAACATATCAAACAAGTTCAAATGATACTCTTTTACATTTTTCTCAACTGTATCAGAAAATAAAAGGATGAGGGAACTTTAAAAGTCCATGAAAATAAAGAAAGCTTTTATATTACTCCTTTTGTCCTATTTTGTAAGACAATCATTGATTGAGCCACACAGATTAAGGAACCAGATGACTTAATATTGACTTTGCACAAGTAGAGAACTTTTAAAGTAGATTTGGATTAGGTATGCAAGTCATTTTCAAAATGAAATAATGCATCACAAGCTAAAACGAAAATGCTTTAAACCGTGTAAAATGTAGAATATTATCGGGTGACAATATATGTAATTTATGTGGGACACTTCAAACTAAATAATGAACCACATAATAAAGTAATTATAGCGAGGATATATCATACCCTTGCCTGTCTTCATAATTGAGCTTGACAGCTGTAAGGAACAATAAAAAGGTCATACAGAAACCGAGAACAATATTAAAACTAAACACATAAAACACCAATTTTAAGAATTCTGTACTTTTTTTTTGTTGACACCCTAGTTTTTCTTCTTCTTTACTTTTTCCTTCTCTTTTTCTGTTATTCATTTTTTTTTTTTGATTTGCACTGGATGTCCGAGTCTCTTAGAGCCCCGGCTAATCCCGGGGGTGCACAGGCCCTCAACAAGGAGTTTCCCGCAAGTGCACCATGGTTAACTCAGGTTTTACCCAGTCCGATGGCCCTCAGAAATTGTTTGCACCCAGTGGGTTTCGATATTGAGACCTTGAAAGGGAGTAAACCCCAAGGCTCAAGTCTATTACCACCAGGCCAACCCCTGAGGGTTTTGTTATTCCTTTTCAGCAAAAAAAACTTTAGAAATTACCCCAAAGGTAGAAAATGAAAATATATTAATCCTAAGGTAAAAAACCAAGAAATTCACCACCATTTGCAATTCGTTGCAGTGTTAAAAAAGTCCACAAGCCTCCACCCAAAAAGAAAAACTTGAAAGAAAAGAAGGAAACCAAAGCACTTTGGGACAAAACAAACACAATTTCATTATAAGATGCAGCTAGCAACTGCAGCAAATAGAAGAATTTCCTTCTAATAATCTATTGAGCATAAATAGAAATTGACACACAAATTTTAAAACATATTTAGGGTGTGTTTGGTATGAAGGAAAATATTTTCCACAAAATTGTTTTCTTGAAAAATAAGTGATTTTCTTAGTTACATATTTGCTAAGTAAACAAAAAGATATTGTCCTTGGAGGATTTATATGTAATCTGGGAAAACACTATAGGGTGGGAGGGTCAGGGTGATGGGGGTGGCATAGTAAGAGATGGGAGCATTGTGGTGAGGAAGAAAGAATGATCTTAAAACGCCATGGAACTTGTTTTTCACTCCTCTAGGGAAGTTATATTCCTATTTACAAGGAACTTGATTTCCAAAATATTTTGATCAACCAAACATGAGAAAATTAAAAAATATAGAAAAATGATTTTCTCTGTACCAGACACACCCTTATACCTTAAAATATAAGAAGATTCCAAACTAGGGATCAACTAAGATCACCTCTTTTTTGGACAATATGTAAGTAGCTCAATAGCATGTGTATGAAGATTAACTAGGCATACTAACCGAAGAAACAGAAATCATTCTGGAGACAGGAAATTTCTGCATCAAGACTTTCTTGCAAGATGTCCACTCCTTGCCCATAAAATGGATAGCAATATCTCTATATGGTTCTGTTGTGATTTCAGTAGACGTTCTTCCTAACCCCTTCATTGAATCTTCTGGTTTTCCATGATTCCCCCTTAATGGATCATAGAACTCTTCCCTGCCATAATCTGTAACATCAACCTACATCCTCAACCAAGTGATGGAAAAATTAGGATATAACCAAACATCTGGATATGCTAAGAACAACAGAGCCCATGATCAATTGTAGAGTAAGGTTATTGACTTAACAATCCATGAACCTTAGGTGGTATATTGGTATCACCGTTATAATCTTTTAAAATATCGATGCACAAACAGTGGGTACAGGTTCAGCTACATATATGGCGCACGCAATCATCTGAGTTTTTTCCAATGCTGGTTTCAACTCTTTTTGAACTAGCTTATAAGTCCTACTCTTATAGGAGTAGTTTCTCTTGTCTTAAGTATGTCTTCTCTTTTTCTGTTTCTTAAATTGTAGTGTGGGAACCAGCTCACTAACCAATATTATAATTTACAAGTGTGGGCCCTACCCACCAAAACTTAGAGAGAGAGGAATTACGATTAGGGTCTCTCGCGTGCTTCATTCCTGCACAGGCTTTGGGGCACTTATTTGTCATGAGTTTTAGTGTAAAGAGTATGATAACCTGCTCTAGTGAAATTGCATTGCCTGTAAGCATTGGACATTGTTCCATTGGGTGTGTCAAGTAAGTTGGGCAGCTGTTAATTTTGTTTTTTGTTAGTTCTGTTGTAATAAGCTTAGCTGGCAGTGATTGTGAAAGGTTTTCTCACAAAATGAATGATAGTGAAAAGTATTCTCACCTACTTATAGATTTGTAATATTGAAAGGAAAATTCTCACAATACATGAATCATGATTTAATGAGCTACTCAATGATTATGATTTTATGAAACGGATTGATAGTCAATTATCACCTTTCCACATGTTTTTTTATGACATTATCTATTTCGTTGGGATTTGACTTAGTACCAAGAGGACTTTGAGGTGGAGACTTTACAAGGAAGTATCTAGTACCAACCCTAGGCCCATAACTACGTGGCACCGTAGGTTGTCTTAATTGACTTAACTAGTGGAACCACAAATAACACATGATATGATATGATATGGAATCTACCTTGGCAAGTAGTCTCTCTTTTTTCGGTGTAGGAGTTATATGGATTCCATATTATAACTCACATGATCTTATTATCTGTTAAGGTTGATATCTCGCATATGAGTATATTTTCTTATAACTTATTCTTATTCAAGGTTTTCATTATGTTTCTTCAATGCATTTAACAAATTCATGTTTTATTTTCATGTTTTAAATGAAATAATTTATCATGTTTTTTAACTTGGTCAATTGCATATCATGATGTGTCGCATATTGTATCTCTCACATACTCAGTACTTTCTATATTATCGGCAGCATACCCTTGAATATATTGTTTCATAGTATAGGTGCAGACGCCCCATCGCACGCTCGAGGCTAGTAGCAGCTATTCGATATCAGAGTTGGTGAGTCCTCATGTTTTGAGGACTTACTTTTATGCCTATTTCATACTTTCTTTTATTTAGTTTCAGAGTATGTCATGAGCTAGGGCTTGTCCTAGCCACATCTATGTAGTAGAGGTTTTTGGATATATGTTTAGATGTTGAGTATATGTTGTCATTTTCAAACTTATCTTGAGATGATTTAGACTATTCTTGTTACAGTTCTGCATTATGAATTTTCCTTGATTCATAATACTTGTGTATGCCATGTGATTAACTTGCGGTCCTTCGGGATTCTAAGT
>JAOTQR010000011.1:240620-252607 GCA_025774065.1 Solanum ossicruentum
CAATTCTCACCTAAATAACATTATTTTTGGGTTTTACTCTTTTTCATCATTTTTGAACTTTTGGGATTTGGGGAAGGTGATTTGGTGAAACTTTTACAAGATAAATTCATTGGATAAGTGATTTTAACTTAAAATCTTTATTTTTCATCGATAATCATGAAATCAACTTCTAATTATTGATTTTGAACTTCAATTTCTATGGTTTCTTAAAGAATTTGAACTTTGAGTGAATTAATGATTTCAAATTAGTTTCTTGCTCAATTTTTATGAAACTTTCAACCATAAGCTCTTTTTTACTTTTCTAATATGATTTTTCTAAAAAAGATTTCATTTTTACCCTTTTTGATTTTAAAGTAATTTTTGGATGAGTTTACCCCCTAAAATTAAGGTTTGGCATGGATATTGTTGGACTCCTTTTGATGAATTCTTTCTATTCTTGATAGTTGGAATTATTTCAAAAATTAATTTTTGAGGGTTATTCTCCGATAGAGTGTTCTGGTTTTGGCATTCAAAGTAAGTTTAACTATCCTTTTTTGAGATTAAGATTGGGTAATTGGTTATTCTTATGTCTTAGACTATGGGATGAAAATGTATCTTTTATTTGGTGGTTGCTGATTTATAGTGTTTTGCCCGTGTGGGACCTTTACTTGCTATTTTGATTGTTTCGCGAATAAGTACTTCTTAAATTGACTGCGTTGGACATATGTAAGATTATTTACTTGTTCCATCCGAGAGAGGGGTTGACTACATATTTTGCGAAATAAAATGCTTTCAAATTGAGGTATGAATTGTGACATATTTTGAGAATTAAAAATCTTTGCAAATAGTGGTTGTGTATTTCAAAAGAACTTCTTACTATGTATAAATGAGGGTGTTGATCATAAATTGTTGAGTTTTGAAAACTTTGATACTTTTGTATACATATTGAGATGATTATTACTTCTATACTTGTATATTGACATGCATTCATCCTCATATATCATATCATCGAACATGGAAAGTTCAGAATTATGAATATACTTTTTTTAAATATATAAAAAAAAGAAGAGACACCTTTAGAACACTTGATCATGAGCTAGGTAGCTAGGAGGATGAAATGTTGAGATTGTGATTTTCTGAAAGAAAATGAGACAGCTTTAAAACCTTTGACCACGAGTTAGGTGACCAAGAGGATAAGATATTGTGATTGTAGTAAGGTTTATGAATTACGAGACCTCCATGGGTCTTGCTTGATAGTTTAGCTAGACAAGTGTATACGATAGGTTTGTCCAATAATTTCATCATTTCAGTATTTTCTCCTTAAAAAAGTTATCATATTTTTATATTTAATAACAGAATATGTATGACTTACAAAATAATTCAAAAATTGAAACATATTTTTTTAACTTATATGAGATTTTCAAACTTTCTTTAATTTCATAGGTTAGTCACAAAATGGAGAGAAAAATATACTTTCTGCTCCATTTTTTTTGTTCGCTATACTATTTTAGAATATTCAATAATATTTCATAATTTATAAAATTAATGAAAAATATTTTATTTTTATTTATATTACCTTTATTATTAAAGTAATATTCATATTCTAATTTTTAAGTAAATTATACTCCATTTAATAAGAATATTTTTATTATTGCGAATAGTTTATTATTGAATGCACATTATCTCTCTCTCTTTTCCCCTTCCCTCCCTTTATTCACTCTCCAGGCGAAAACAAAAAAAATCATTAATGTCAGTCCTTTCCCCCTCACTCTTAAATTCTAGAGCAGAGTAAATTAATTTCCTATTATTCCTCTCCATCTTTGCTAATTACCAAAATCTAGGGTTTAAAAGTTTACAAGCTACTGCTTGTTCATCTCCATTGTTTTGAAATCCTCCTTTGTTCTAATAGCAGCACCAAAATCGAAGGTACGGTCTTCTCTTTTTCTTTTTTTGTGGTTTATTTGTGCGTTTAATTTCTTTTTTTTTTTATGATTACTGTTAATTTTGTTTTTAGTCGACTTAAAGATTGAAGTTTGTGAAGAAAATTAGTGATATATTTGTTTGTTTAGTTTCAGTATTTCATAAGTAATTATTCTGCTTCTGGATAAACTTAACAGAATCACTATAACATTTTAGAAATACCCCTTTGATTATTGAGACTCTGAATTATAGAGACTAGTAAAATTTTCCAAGTTCAATGGAATTATTGGGATTATTTTCCAAATCTATCCTTCTTTTTATTGAGGTTCTTAATAATTTTATATATATTTTTTAGGATAATAGCTTAGAAATAATTAAATAGAGGTGTTAAAATCAAATTCAATATGTTCAACCCGTTTAAGTTTGACCTGTGTATTTGTTAGCTTAACTCATTTCAGTCCAATCTATTTCAATTCATTATAAATTGGGTTGATATGTAACAGAAAATGACTCAACAAAGTTAAAATTTTTCTAAAAACTTTTTGTAATTGATATTCTTATATATAGTCATAATGAAAAAAAAATAATTTTTTAGATGCTAAAATGTTATAAAAGAATAAATAGAACTTAATAAAAATTGAGTTGGATTGAGTCTTGATCCGTTCTATCACTCATTATCCAACTTGTTTTGATCCAATCTATTTTGATTTAAGCAAATTTGAATTAAATTGGATCTTGACCCATTTATTGTCTTAATCTATTATGATTCGACTAAATTTAACCGGACCAATTCTTGCCACCCCTATAAAAAGGTAATAATGAAACCCTATCAAAAAGGTAATACTAAAAATTAACCTTTACTTTCTATCTTTAAATATTTTTAAGAGGTGTCTTGTACCTTAACAATTCATTAATATGGATTAGTGGGAATATTATTTTTAGTGTTAGTCATGAAAAACTCATGTTAAGTATGTTATTTCGGGTCCATAGAGAAATTGTAGTTTTTATGATTCGCCTCAGTGCATCCACGGATGTGGCCTAGTAGTCCAGGGGTGGTTCAATAAATATGGTGACCTATAACAAAACTTCATTGAGAACCCTGAAGCTTTTTTTTTTTTTTAAAATACTTTTTTTAAAATTTCATGTGAAGTCTAATTTTCTACCTTTTTCGATATCCAAATTTATTACTAATTTTCTTGTAATTATTTTATTTTCTAATAATTCCATTTCAGTTTCTAATATATCTTAACTCTTGAAACGTATTTTCTTATTTATCAAGTGCTCCTTTTTGGGATTGTAATAAAACTTCAGTCCTTTTCTTTCTTTCTTTCTTTTTTTTTGACTTATGAACAACCGAAATTTTGTGTATTTTCTAATTGTCCTATTTAAATTATAATAAATTACTAAAAATGCAATGTAGGCCTATCAACTATAAATGTCCATGACAAATTTTAGATGCAAAATAATAGAAAGATAGAATAATGAAAACCTAATGATTGAAATTTTGAATTAAAAAAAGTGTTTGCAATTTACTTTGGCTTTCTTATTTTGACAATAGAGTTTTTGACACTTGGAGAAAAGCTATGGGAATATAAAAGATTAAAAGAGCAATACATTTTATTTGAAGAGAAAGGTAAACAAAAAAATGTACATTGCTCAAAATAATTTATTTAAAATTTACTTGTAAATAATATTTTCTTGCCCCATTTACTGATACAACCAACATTAAGTTCCCAAATTATGCTCAATGGTTCCATTTTTCCCTTTTTATCATGAAAATTGTTCTTTCTCCTTTAAAACATTAAATATTTTTTAATAAACAAATTTACATGAACATCTATTAAGAAAATTTGGGTTCCAATAATTTACATGTAGAAATTTAAGAGGAGAACCTTGACGTCTCATCTCATGTTCAAATTCCTGCAGAGGCAAAAACACTAGATAATTTATTTTTATCTACCTAAGTCTTGGTCGAATTGAAAAAAGGGTGGTGGGGTGGGGGTGATTTTCCCTGAGGACTTTGGTCCAGTGGTAAGGAGATAACATGGGATTCATGGGTTAGAACTTTTGTCACAAGTTTGAACCTTGCCATTGACAAGGATCTTAGTATTTACGCGGGATCAGGGTAGAGAGGCGAGTTGATATTCTCCTAGTTTCAAACATGTGGGCCTATTGGGTTTGGTGGGTTAACTCATCAGGGATAACTCGGTTATCAAAAAAGACATTATAACTTTTAGGAGGTTTTGGAGAAGTGAGAATCAACATTATACATTTGATAATTAGCTTTTATTGGTCTTCCCTAGTAAGTCCAAGTTTCCAATGCATGTAGTATGTGCTGTCTTATAAAATTCAGTTGAGTTTCTTCCAGATGTATTTAGATAACAATGTAAGTGAAAGCTAGAATCTTTCCATTGATAGAGCTTTCACATCTGCGCATAGAATCTGTTTTTGCCTTTCCATTTTGTTCTTACGGTAGTTGGATAGGAATCTATGTGATGGTTCGAGAGTACTATTTCAAATATCTTTTGCTCTCTGGTTAGTATACTTCCATTAAGCATTGGGAAGCCTACTCCTTTGGCTGTTCGGTTATAGTAGTTTACTTCTAGCTCTTCAGCTCCACTGGTGAATCAGTAAGTATACTTTGCATTTTTTTCCTAATAATTTATCAGATAGCATATAAAAAGTTAAAGAATTGGCAAAAGTGATATCACTGTATCTGAGCAATCATGGTCGTAAACTTTCCACCACAAGCTTATTTCATCTCGACTGCTTTGTAGGAGAAATACCCGTGTCTTGTTAATCTCTTACTTGATGTTTTAGAATCTCATGCATATATTAGGAATTGTGCTTGAGAACCTAAATGCAGGCCATTAGCGCATTCTTCTGCATTTGATAGGATCCTTCCTTTTTTGGTTCCTTCCTAAAACTACTGCACCATCTTAGAAGATTTCAGCCATCTTCTATTTTTTCTGCTTGTTGGTTCAAAAACCTCGGGTGTACATTTTCCTTTTGCAATATTTTGATAATGTAGTTCCATTACTTGGGCATTATCGGATATGTCAATCATACTGTTTGCTATTCATAATTGGATTAGATCAATATATACTTCAGATATTAATTGGATTTAACAATCATAACCAAATTACATGTTCATGGACAAAGATAATGTCCCTGCTGATGACTTGCAGTAAATCTGGTCTAAGTATTATATTATAAAAACAGAAAATCAAGTTACATAACAGAACCATGCATGTCAACTTGCACAAGGTAAGTTATGTAACATCGTAAAAAAGTGATTCTCTTTACAACGGAGCTTTCAAAAAGGTTTCTTTAATTGATCATTTATCACTTTGGTCCATGTCCGTTGCTTTTTGCAGTATATGTCATTCCCCGAACAATTGTTTCACTAGTCAGTATTATAACATATATCTTGAATACATACCAAATTGTTCTCAGCTCTGGGCTGGATAAAGTTGCTGTGTCTTGTGGCATGCGTTTGTCGGTACGGGTAATTACATGGGTATCAGATATGCTTTTCTGAGTTGTCTTTAGCATTTTTCCGTACATTAGTACTGTTCTGCCTTTTGGCTCTATGGAGAGCTGATGGAGAAATGACCTGATACTACTTTCCCGCAACTCGGATGTAGATAAAATTTTCTTCCTTACAACTTTGTTCTAGCCATAATTCACCTTGAACAATAAACTTAGGAGGTGAAAAAGAGGGAGGGGGAAGGGAAGATAGAGAAATTCGGAAGCAATTCATTTTATGTGAATCTGCTGGGTCCTACTTAGCCTTGGTCGGCTAGAACCTTATTAACCAACAACGATGACATATCCAGTGTAATTCTATAAGTGAGGTCTGCAGAGGGTAGGATGTACCTAGACCTTACCTCTATCTTTGTGTGGTAGAGAGGTGGTTTTCAGTAGATCCTCAGCTCAAAAGAAACGCTTTCGAAGTAGGTTTGTAGGCAGAACCATAAACGTATAATTGTTTTCTCCTAGTGATATTTAATTGTCTGTTCCTAAGCTTTTTAATGATATTCATTTGGCTTATTTAAAGTTTAATCTAATTTCTTTTAACCTTCACATGTTTACCTGTCAAAATAGCCTAATTCCTAATCTCATTATATGCCGTTAATTTTACCTTTTCAATACTTTAGTGTCCAGCTTGTGTCAACTTTTATCTTGGAATTTCTTGCATAATATCGCTCCTTCCTAAATGGATTCTCTACTTTTATCCCAAGTTGCGATCCTATAATAGTAGTGATACACTAGGTCATATTTACTCTTGTCAAGTCAATGGAATGTCACAGTTATATTTATTAAGATAATAGCTATTCCAAGTCAAAGTAAGAGATGATCTTTTCCAGGCAAGTACTAGAAAAGACTAGCAGGAAGGAAGTTTAGATACTTGACGGCAAATTCTGAGAATGAGCCAAGAAGCTGTTCCTGGGAACAGCTCATATGCTGCAGTAACTCTTCCTGTCAAGCGGGGGCGAGGACGGCCGCGCAAAGATAGCAGCCTAAAGCGTGTAAAAACTGTCCATTGTCCTCCAGGGTTCAAACAAACAAAAGAGATCCAACCCCAACCAGTAGATAGAGTTAATGTTGCAGATGATGGAATGATAGGTCAGGCTGTTACAGGTGTTGTTGAAACTGCCTTTGATGCTGGTTATTTTCTGAATGTTAGGATTGGTGACTCCAACATAAATTTCAGGGGCGTTGTTTTTAAGCCAGGGCATTTTGATCCTGTCACAGAAGAAAATGATGTTGCACCACATGTTCCGATGATTAAAAGGAATGACATTCATCTACCTGTTACAAACCAAGTTCAGGTACACGGGCATGATCAGAGGCCTCAGGTAAATGTATCGGCTCCAACAGCAGCTCCTCCTTCTGGCCATTTGGTGGGAGCCCATGGCGCTGTTGTTCCTGTTGTCCATCAACCTGTCAACCCGACCAATGGATCTCCACCTACTATGCAAGCTCCTCCAGATTCATCCCAAGCTGCTCTAAAGGAGAGAAGCTTGCAGACCGTTGCTCCCTTGGCTATGCTGCCACCTGATGGATCACTAATTGAAGCAACCAAAGGCATTGAGGCCTCTCATAAGTTGTCCGCAGGGAACTTGAATGTGGTCCAGGAACGAGATATTGGTGACATGAATGAGCCTCCCTCTGTAGAACCAAGCAATTCTATGAATTCCCCTCTTGCCACCTCTATTTCCAAACCATTGATGAATTACGGGATTGGCAGGATGACAGAGCTTTTACAGGTAAACTAGAATAACTTGACCTGCTCATTTCAAATTGTAGAATATTGTACATCCATTCTGTGTAAATCCTGAAAGGATCGCGATTGCCTGGGTGAAGGCGGTACAGGAAAATCTGATGCAGAACCAGGTGCTTCGTGCTGGGGAATCATCCATTGGCCCTGACGAAGAGCCTGTTAGAACGAGCAGTCCAAAAACGGATGGTTAAAAGGGATCAAGTGTGATATTTGATGTTTCGCATCCTAGCTTGGAGAGACCTCGATAACACACATACGTTTGTGGTTCAATTGCTTCTGAAGTTTTACATTGTCTTTTCCATGGAATGATACATCCGGGGCGAAAGAAGACCAGAAAATGGGCAAGTGTTGGGGCTCAAAAGCTCCTCTATTTAGCATTTAGAGATCCTTGTTTTGTTATTTTCTTAATTTTCTCTTTAGGTGATGTGTTGAAGAAATTGTCTAAAATGCTAACTTTTTTGGTCTTTAAGGACTAGCACTCAAAGCCGTGTAGGATCACAGAAGAAGAGTGACTTTTCAATTTTCTTTCTTCTTTCCAATGGTAGAAGCAAAAAGTGAGTATTTTGAGCTAGCAAACCTTTGGGAGGTATGACTCAATTTGGGTCATCGTTGACAAGTTGATTAAATCAATCGACTTTGTTCAAATTAGAGTGGATTATAATTCTCAACAATTGACGATTTATTAGTAAGGCTGCATGAGGTTTCCCTTTCTATCATTTCAAACTGCTGCACTTAGTTTACTTCTGAGTTATGGAGTAAGTTGTATGAAAAGTTTGAAACTCAACTAACCTTCACTATTACTTTGTTGGAGCACAAGGGAATAATAAAGCGTTGGTAAACATGAATTTGAGGGGAAAAATTTTTATTTTATTACTCCCAAAAATAGATTACAAAACAACTCTCAAACTCACACTTTTACTACATTCTTGTCTTGGTGCTTTTGGTGGTATTTTTGGAGGAGCTCAGCAGCTCCTTTTATAAGGGAAATTATACTCCCATAGATGTCATTGGTGACATCACAAGGGGGACATAATATTCAACAATGACAGGTTGAAGAATCAAAATTCAACAATAGCAGGTTGAAGAAAAATGGTGGCTTTTGTTGAGTCAATTTATGGGGCTAGACTTCTTCAATTCTCCCCCTCTAGCCATTTCCGGAACAAGCATCCTAGCTATATCTTTGAATAGCTCTAACTTCTCTCGAATCACCACTTTGATCAACATGTCAGCTGGATTCTCCTTCGTATGGATCTTCACTAGTCTCAACAGTTGTCGATCCATCACTTCGCGTATCCAATGATACCGAATATCAATATGTTTTGTACGAGAATGGTACATGGAGTTCTTGCTCAAATCCAGAGCACTCTAACTGTCACAATGTACCTTATATTCCTTTTGCTTGATTCCAAATTCTTGGAGATAATGCTTTAACCACAACATCTCTTTTCCAACTTCCGCGACAGCAATGTATTCTGCTTCGGTTGTGGATAAAGCAACACACTTCTGTAGTCTTGAATGCCATGAAACAGCTCCCACTGCAAAAGTATAAATGAATCCTGAAGTAGATTTCCTATTATCACGACCTCTGGCCATATCTGCATCCGTATAGACCCTCCAGATTGAATCAACTCCCCCGAAGGAATGACTGAACGAAGTCGATGACTATGAATCTTCTGCTGGTCATCTTCACCTTCGCCACATCTGAATCGACATCCCTTACTACAATAATAGAGTTTTCCAGGTATATTGCTTGATGCTTGAAGTGCATTTTTTAACCTGGTATACATATTGCATTATCTCTTTAGCTTCTTCAAGGGTCATTTTTGACATTGTTTTAAGGGTTGCGAGACAACTCTCTCTAAGGAACTCGGCAAAATAGCCACGCAACTTTGGGAGAAGTAGCAAAAACATAATTTCATTGTACCCTTAAGGTACCTGAGAATCCACTTTATTGCCTCCCAATGCTCTTTCCCGGGGTTGAAGAGAAAAAGACTCACCCTTCCCACCGCGTAAGCAATATCTGGCCTCGTACATACCATCGCATATATCAGACTTCTGACTGCTGAAGAATATGGTACAGACGACATCTCCCCAATTTCTTCCTTAGATGAGGGACACGATCTCTTGCTCAGCTAGAAATGGTTGGCTAATGGAATGCTAACTGGTTTGGCATTATGCATGGTGAACTGTGCAAGCACTCGTTCAATATACTTTTCCTGATATAGCCATAACCTCCGATTCTTTCTGTCTCGGGTGATCTGCATTCCCAATATTTGTTGAGCCGGTCCTAAGTCTTTCATGTCAAAAGACTTAGAGAGTTCCTTCTTCAGCTGGTTGATATTCGTTATGTCTTTCTCCACGATCAGAATATCGTCTATATATAGTAGAAGAGCAACAAAATTTCTGTTAGATGACTTTTGAATATAGACACATTCATGTTCTGAAGTTTTCTTGTACCCTTGACTTGCGATGCATGAGTCAAATTTCTTGTACCACTGCATAGGTGCCTGTTTCAGACAGTACAAGCATACGAGGTTATCTCCCGAAACCTCAAAACCTTCCAACTGCTCTATGTAGATTTCTTCTTCTAATTCTTCGTGAAGAAAAACTGTCTTTACATCCATTTGTTCAAGCTCCAAGTTCATACTTGTGACTATTCCAAGTATGACTCTAATTGAAGTCATCTTGACTACTGCTGAAAATATCTCGCCAAAGTTGATCCCCTTCTTCTGTTGGAATCCTTTAACTACAAGTTGTGCTTTGTATTTCACCACTTGTCTGCTGCTATCCTTTTTCAGCTTGAACACCCATTTATTTTTCAGTGCCTTTTTCCCTCGTGGAAGTTCTACGATCTCATAAGTCTGATTTTTCTGCAGCAACTCCATTTCATCCTGCATTGCGAGAAACCATTTTTCTTTGTCCTTATGAGATACAGCTTCATGGAAACTCTCTGGTTCTCCATCTTTAGTAAGTAGAAGGTACTCGAATTCTAAATATCTTCTCGATGGAATCCGATCTCGTTCAGATCTACGAACTTTAGGAACAATCTGAGGAGATCCACCATCATCTTGGCCTTGTGATGGTCTTGGAATGTCTACCAGATGGGGTTGTAACTCCCTCTTCTCAGCATCGTCACTTTCCTTGTTGTCTTCTACTTCTGGCATATTTTCTGGCACAATATCACCATTTCTCATGAATGGTTCTGTTGCTGCTTCTGGCATCTGATCTGCAACATGTGTCTTCTGAGACACTGTGGGTTTTTCAGTGTCATAAATTGTCTGACTTTCATGGAAAACCATGTCCCTACTTCTGATCTCCTTTTTCTCCTTTGGATCCCATAACTTTTATCCAAATTCTTCATCTCCATAGCCAATGAAAATGCATGGAGTGGTCCTTGCATCTAGCTTCTGCCTGAGCTCCTTGGATACATGTGCTTACGCCAAACACCCAAATACTCTCAAGTGAGAGTATGAAGGATCCTTTCCAGACCAAAATTTCTCCAGAACTTCAAAATCCAATGGTATTGATGGAGATCGATTGGTCAAGTAATATGCGGCTCTGACTGCTTCTCCCCAGAATGACTTTGGCATCTTAGCCATACTGAGCATGTTCCGAACACGTTCGATGATTGTTTGGTTCATTCTTTCAGCTACACCATTGTGTTGAAGGGTACTGGGACCTTCTTCTCATGTCGGATGCCATATGATTTGCAGTAGGCATCAAACTGCCTAGAAGAGTATTCACCTCCATTGTCGGATCGAAGACACTTCAACTTCTTTCCTGTCTCACGTTCTACTATGACATGAAACAGTTTGAAGTAATCAAACACCTGATCCTTCGTCCTCAAGAAATACACCCACACTTTTTTAGAAGCATCATGGATGAACGTTAGAAAGTACAGGTCGTCGCTGAGTGATTCAACCTCCAAGGGACCTCAAACATCAGAGTATACCAAACTAAGTAACTCTGATCTTCTCGTTAAAGAGGAATTAAACGAGACTATATGCTGCTTACCAAACAGACAATGATTGCAAGGATCTAGTGCAACATCTTTGTCCACATTGATAAGCTCCTTCTTCATCTGGGTAGACAACCCTTTCTCACTCATGTGGTCGAGTCTCTGGTGCCATAAATTTTGAGAAGCCTCCTTTTTCGCTACATTGAGGCTGTCTCTGAATATCTTCACATGAGTCTTGAATAACGTGCCAAAAATATGTCCTCGAGCAATTGTCATAGCGCCACGTGCCTTTACTGAAATAACGAACACACCCAGTTTATCAAGAGCTATACCTAAAAGAAGATTCAGTTGAAGATCTGACACATGGTGAACATCCTTCAAATTAATTGTACTCCCAGAACTTGTCTTATCCTGACATCACCAATTCCTACAATCCCAGAGGAACTGAAATTCCCCATCTTTACAGCTCCAAAGTCTCCAGCTTTATATGTTGTGAAGTATTCCTTATGTGGAGTAACGTGGTAGGATGTTGCAGTATCTACCACCCATTCCGTATCTTCTCTTAAGACGTGAAGTCATGTCTTATCATGGGTCGAACAATAAGCTACATCTTCAAGAATAGTAACTAATGTTTCTCCACCCATGTTCTTCGGCTGCGAACTGCTATGGACTTGCTCTTATTTCCATTTGTAGCAGTTCTTCTTCATATGTACTTCAATTCCACAATGATGACACTTATATGTTCGTTTCCTGCTATCAGTGGATTTGCCTCTACTCTTGCTTCTGCCTCTCCATTTGCCTTTGCTACTCTTTTGTTGTCTCCCCCGGTTCTCTGTGACAAGG
>JAOTQR010000011.1:252707-273977 GCA_025774065.1 Solanum ossicruentum
TTGAAAGCTCTAACCTTGCCTTAGAGTATATATACGTTTGAGTTCTTGGGAGATTTCTAACGTTAATGAGATGAAAATGACATTCTAAGGGTATACTTGGGCGAAAATCGATTAATAAACATGTTTTGAGACAGAGTCAATTGCAAAATGACCAAGATGCCCCTCCCCATTAAAAGAAAAACTTTCCCCCACTTATACACATGTTCGCATCACACTAGGGGCACAGACATGTGTTTTTTCGCTAACGTGCTTTCAGATTCTCGTTGAAAACTAACAAAAACACTTAAGTGTGGGTCCGCGTCCTAGGCGCGTCGTGCCCTGGGAGCGTACCCTCACTGTGCCAAATTTAATTAGCAAAATTTTTTTCTGAGCCAGTTGTTCTAAATCGAGTTTTTACCATTTTCTCGCTCAATTTTTCGCGTTGATCGCAAATTCGATTTCTAATTTACAAATAGAGCATGGGAAGATGCACTATGCGCATGGTTCCTTTCTAGAAATATTTTGGTATTTTCACCTGGTGTCACATGAATATAGAAAGATTAACAACTCTTAAAGGCAAAGTATTTTTTGTTTAGCAATGATTTTCATTATCTTGAAACTTTTTTTTTTTCACAGCATTGGTCAATGACCAACATCGACAAATTACTTTACATAAAACTTTTTACCACTTTCAGAGAAAACAGTAAGAAGAAAAGAAAATAGCATATACATGTGTGGCATGCCCCATCTAGTGCACACTTTTTCAATTTGAAGTCCTAGGAGTTTCATGGGCAGCAACCACCACCATCCTGTTATGTTTGTTGTTCTTATTTTTATTTCAATATATTTCTCTTCCCTATCGTAGAACCTTCTTCAATGAGACTAGACACTTCCATTATCTTTAAAACAAGCTACTCAACGCAGTTTTGCACATTTTATCGAGTTTTAGCACTACATTTAAGAAATAGACCTCAAGTTCCTTTGCTAAGGCAATTCCTTCTTCCCTAGTCACAATTCTCTCATCAGATTCTCTGTCAACTTTATTTCCAACCATCATCTTTACACAATCTTGATTATTACTCTACAGCTCCACCTCTTTTGCCCCTCCGTCAACTTTATTTTGAACCAACATCTTTACACAATCTTGATTATTACTATACAACTCCATCTCTTTGGCCACACATCAGATAGTTTGTCAAGGTCTCAATCTCTTCTTGTTACATCATAGACAAGAATGATTCCCTGAGCAACCTATTTAGTAGGAACTGGTCAGTTTCCTTAACCTCTCCTGTCCAGCTGTCCCCCAAATGGTATGCTTTGGTCAGTGTCCTGAACCTCTCCTGTCCAGCTGTGTCCCAAATGGTAAGATTCAGTCTTTTCCTACTAACAGTGAGCGTCGGTAAGATTCAGTCTTTTCCTACTAACAGTGAGCGTCTTGATCTTAAAATCGACATCAATGGTAGGGGCCAGATTGTCAACGGCATTCGAAATGAAGTTAACAAGCAAGATATTCTTTCCAACTCCAGAATGTCCGATCAACAAGATCTTAAATGACAGATTGTAACTGTTATTGCTCTGTCCCGTCGTCGCCGTTGATGGACCCATCGGCGAACTCTACAAAAACTACACTACGCACTTTCTTTCTCTAAAGACTATGCAACATACAATGGCGGACAAGTGCCAAGTAAACGTATTCAGAAAGCTTATGGCATGATTCACTACAAGGAAGATACAAAATCTCTACTATCAACAAGTCAATAAGGCGTAAGCAAATTAATAACAAAAGTAAGCTATTGATCCACGAGATTGTCATTTCATATGTGAAATAGTAGAAACACCAAGTAAATTGATGTTTAAACAAAAATAATTGGATGAAAAATAAATAGATAAAGTCCAAACTTCATACATATAATATTTTAAGTGATATGAATTTTATAATTTAAACTCTAAACTTAGTTGTGGTATGATTCTTAACATTTATATTGTATTTGTTCCATTAGATTGGTTTCTATAAAAGCGTTATTGGAGATATGTACTTTTGTAAAATAATTCATCCAAATCTCAATTTTCTATTTGTTTTATTTGGTAATGAAGAAGTTAATGGCAAGAGCTCATATATCTGAGTAGCTAGATTGAGAAACTTCAGACCATGTATAGAGAAGAAGAAGAATAGGCGTTAAGGGAGCATACATATCGCCAATGAAAACAAATTTATCATAATCTGCATCCTCCATTGTTATAAGAAAATTTTGCTTTCACATTTATAATTACAAGTATTAATTGAATAGGAAAAAGGACTTGTATTTAAGTAGAACTAGAATTAGCCAAGTACAACTGTTTTTTAACATTATTTATTTATGGAAATCCCAACTACGGAAAACAAATTTCCTTGGCCTAAAGCTATGATAGATTTTTAATAATCTAACAATTATCGTTTTATCTTTTTAAGTAGCATGTTCAACATCAACAGCAGCAGCCTCGAGTGGATAGTTTCATGACTCGTTTTAAGTTTGAGGATTCAGATGGTGATATTGTGATGAAATTGAACAAGAGCCAGAGGACTTGGCGAATGATATGTCAGAAGAGGAGGAGGGAGAGGAATTCGCGAATGATGTTTGTGAATGACGTATCTCAGTCACAAATTGTAGAAGAAGAAGAGGAGTTTGTAGTTGATCTATCTGAGTGGATTCTTGATAATAGGCTTGATGAAGAAATTATATCTGAAAATATGGAAACAAGAATGGTGTTTGATGATCAGCAGCAACAACAGGAAGACCAGCTCGAATGAGAGTGAATATTAACAATGTTCGTATTGTTCCTGAAATTGCAGATGAAGACGATATTACTGAGTTTGTGGATCAAGATATGTATGAGATTTTCCAGACAAGAACATCCTATCATGGAGGTAGACGATAAGGAAGAAGCATCATGTGCCATCTGCTTTGACATACAACTTCATTAGCATTCTTTCTTTTTCCAAATGAAATTCAAAAACTTTTAGCTCGCATAGGCAGCTGTAGAGGACTCTCTCTGCAATAAAAAAAATTAATCAACAAGTCCACGAAATAGTTTTTATGAAATTAGAACAAAATAAATAAGAAGCTCACCATAAGAAGCAGCACGTTTTTAACAGTGAAAATGAAATTCAAAAAATTTTAGAAAGTAAAAGCTGGTTTCAACAATCTAACAATTAAGTAAACTTATAGAAGATAACAAAGTTGGCGTTGAATTCAATTTGCACATAGAATGCTTCAATTATTACTATCTTGGCTGACAGTAACTCCAGGCATGGAATTGTTGAAAGCGAGCCAAAAAAAGATTAACTTTTTATGAACATTCCACTCATCCCACATCAAATTCTGAAGTATTTTAGTTCAAGCAGAAAAAAAATCAAAGATGTTACCAACAAAATTAAGAAACCCGAAATGCTGAAAGCCGGCAAAATAGCAGCAAGCCAAAACAAACCAGCAGAGTATAGTCAAAATTCAAGTAACAAATGGAACTGAAGATGCTAGGGGCAAAAATTAAGAAACCCTAAATGCTGGAAGCCAGCAAAATAGCAGCAGGTCAAAGTAAATCAACAACATACACTGAAAATATCCTGCACATGGGAAAGAATTGCAGGAAAGAGAAGAAGCACCAAAAGGAAAATTGAAGAGCACCTGGATGTTCCAAGAAAACGTCGGAAAACCCAAGGTTTTCCCTCTCAGAAGCGGAGCTTAAATGGTGTTTGAAGGCTCAGCTTCTGAGAGGGACAACCTTGGGTTTTCCGACGTTTTCTTGGAACATGGTGTTTGAAGGCTCAGCTTTCAAGTCATGCCAAAACGGAAGGAAGAAGGCAGCATGCTATGCCCATGTGAAGTTCCGAGTCGGCGGAATAATACGGAGGGCACAGAGCAGCAAAGGCAGATGCCCCGGCCACGTGAAGTGCGGAAGAGGCGGAACGACACAATAAAGAATGCCTACATGTATCTCCCTTAAAATTAGTACGTGTCCATTGATTACATCCCATCTAGCTGCAATTTTCCCTATTTCAAACACCTGTATCTATTGCTTTCATTCTTATCTTTCTTCTGCTGAATTATTCCATTTCTAACTCAATTTCTGTTTCTGATATATTCTGGTACTAATTTTTAACTTTCCATTTCCTTCTTCTTAGTTCTTACTCCTGATTCTCCTTTACGGAGCTGCTCTATTTCTTCCGCCACAAAGTCTCAACAACTTATCGGTATTATTGAACCCTGCCGGCCTCTTGGATGGACGTTTCACTGGCTGAAAATCTGCAGTAACTTCTCCTGTCTCCCTCCTCTATTTAGTCCCTTGAGTTTCGTCGAACGACCAACGATAGTTCCATCATTTTGCAGCTAATCTGACCTATTACCCTGCTCCAGTTGTTTGCCTTTTGGTTTTTAGCGTGGTTTAATCACAGCAACAACTCACGCATGTCCTTTCTCTCTTACCGCTGCTATTACAAGCTTTCGCAAATGAAAAGCTTCCTTCCCACTGACTCTGCCTCTTCTTCTAAATTGAAGATGACTTTGTATATGTTCAAATGCTTTACTCTAAAAGGGTAGCATAGTTTAATGACATAAAGCTGGAAAAGAGGGAAAACAGAACATTGAACTTTGGTATACATGTCAGAGGAAAAACATATACATGTGTTAGACAAATAGACCACATAAAACTTGCTACACATAACAGAAAAAATATAGATAGGTGGAGTAAATAGAAAGGGCCCAATATGCCAACAGACGCAAGGGCAGTCTTGCGCCTGTTGCGGGGAGAAGACGTTGGAGGAACATTTAACTTAGACGTACAAGCCCGAGTACGATAGGCAATGGGACAGACAACGGGCGGAAAAGCCTTTCTAGCTTGGACAATGCGGAAAAGGACGTCAATGGGGATGTCATCTTAAAAATCGGACCGAACAACAAATCATTGAACTTCCCTCTCCTCGACAGGAGCTTTTCCGGCAACGAAATTTGCTTTTGGTGCCATTTTTCTAATTTGAGGGTTGAAAATTTGAAATGGTATGTATATGTTCGGTATGAAAAAATATGCTGAGAATATGTTTTTGTACTCTTAACAAACCAAAATATATGAACAAGCTCAACTTGAACTGATTCAACGTATGCATTTAGACTACCACTTGTATATGTGAACAAGCTCAATTTGAACTGATTCAACATATGCACTTCGATTACCATTTTTAGTCTATGTTTAACTGTCAAGTATAGCTATTTAGCTACTTATCTGGATTCTCCAAACGCTTCCACGTCGACAGTCAAGTGATTCACTTGACTGTTTCATCGTCCAGTTTGCCAGTCCAAAGGCTTCTGTTGTGTATTATCTGTGCTCTCCAAACACTTCCACATCCTGTTGACCATTCCTGTTGTACCGTTTGAATGCCTCTTTACTTTACTCTTTGCTCTGTTTTCTAAAGTAAGAGCTTCCACGCCTTCCCCTGTTCTTCCAGTTTGCAACCTTCATGACTTCAGATGTAACTGCCTGCCAGGCCAGTTGTTGTCTATGGGTCCTGCCTTAGCTTTATACAGGCCAAAAAAGGCTAAATCGATAAATAGCTATACTTGACAATTCAACATAGACTAAACATGGTAGTCTAAATGCATACGTTGAATCAGTTTAAGTTGAGCTTGTTCATATATTTTGGTTTGTTAAGAGTACAAAAACATATTCTAAGCATATATTTTCATACCGAACATATACATACCGTTAAATTTTCAACCCTCAAATTAGAAAAATGGCACCGAAAGAAAATTTTGTCGCCGGAAAAGCTCCTTTCGAGGAGAGGGAAGATCAACCAATTGTTGTTCCGTCCAATTCCGAAGATGACATCCCCATTGGAGTTCTTTTTCGTACTATCCAAGCTAGAAAGGTTTTTTCGCCCGTTGTATGTCTCATTGCCTATCGTACTCGGGCTTGCACGTCTAAGTTAAATGCTTCTCCAGCGTCTCCTCCCCAACAGACGCAAGGCCGCCCTTGCTTCTGTTGGCATATTGGACCCTTTTCATTTACTCCTGATATCTATATTTTCTCTGTTATGTACAACAAGTTTTATGTGGGCCTATTTGTTTAACACATGTATATGTTTTTCCTCTGACACGTATATCAAAGTTCAATGTTTTGTTTTCTCTCTTTTCCAGCTTTATGTCATTAGAGTATGCTACCCTTTCAGAGTAAAGCGTCTAAACATATACAAAGTCATCTTCAATTTCGAAGATGACTAAAAATGGTAGTCTAAATGCATACGTTGAATCAATTCAAGTTGAGTTTATTCATATATATAAGTGGTATTCTAAATGCATATGTTGAATCAGTTCAAGTTGAGCTTGTTCATATATTTTGGTTTGTTAAGAGTAGAAAAACATATTCTCAGCATATTTTTTCGTACCGAACATATACATACCGTTTCAAAATTTTCAACCCTCAAATTAGAAAAATGGCACCGAAAGCAAATTTCGTTGCCGGAAAAGCTCCTGCCGAGGAGAGGGAAGTTCAATCAATTGTTGTTCCGTCCGATTTCAAAGATGACATCCCCATTGGCATCCTCTTTTGTACTGTCCAAGCTAGAAAGGCTTTTACGTCTGTTGTATGTCCCATTGCCTATCGTACTCGGGCTTGCACGTCTAAGTTAAATGCTCCTCCAACGTCTCCTCCCCGCAACAGACACAAGGCTGCCCATGCGTCTGTTGGCATATTGGACCCTTTCTATTTACTCCTCCTACCTATATTTTCTCTGTTATGTACAACAAGTTTTATGTGGGCCTATTTGTTTAACACATGTATATGTTTTTCCTCTGACACGTATACCAAATTCAATGTTCGGTTTTCCCTATTTTCCAGCTTTATGTCAATAAAGTATGCTACCCTTTCAGAGTAAAGCATTTGAACATATACAAAGTCATCTTGAATTTCGAAGATGACTAAAAATGGTAATTTAAATGCATACGTTGAATCAGTTCAAGTTGAGCTTGTTCATATATAATTTCGTCATCGGAAAAGCTCCTGCCGAGGAGAGGGAAGTTTAACCAATTGTTGTTCCGTCCGATTACGAAGATGACATCCCCATTGGCGTCCTTTTTCGTATTGTCCAAGCTAGAAAGGTTTTTCCACCCGTTGTATGTCCCACTGCCTATCGTACCCGGGCTTGCACGTCTAAGTTAAATGCTCCTCCAACGTCTCCTCCCTGCAAGTTGCACACAAGGCTGCCCATGCGTCTGTTGGCATATTGGACCCTTTCTATTTACTCCTCCTATCTATACTTTTTCTGTTACGTACAACAAGTTTTATGTGGGCCTATTTGTTTAACACATGTATATGTTTTTCCTTCGACACATATACCAAAGTTCAATGTTCTGTATTCCCTATTTTCCAGCTTTATGTCATTAAAGTATGCTACCCTTTCAGAGTAAAGCGTTTGAACATATACAAAGTCATCTTGAATTTCGAAGATGACTAAAAATGGTAGTCTAAATGCATACGTTGAATCAATTCAAGTTGAGTTAGTTCATATATTAAGTGGTAGTCTAAATGCATACGTTGAATCAGTTCAAGTTGAGCGTGTTCATATATTTTAGTTTGCTAAGAGTACAAAAACATATTCTCAGTATATTTTTTCATTCCGAACATATACATACCGTTTCAAAATTTTCAACCCTCAAATTAGAAAAATGGCACCAAAAGCAAATTTCGTCGCCGGAAAAGCTCCTGGCGAGTTGAGGGAAGTTCAACCAATTGTTGCTCCGTTCGATTTCGAAAATGACATCCCCATTGGCATCCTTTTTCGTATTTTCCAAGCTAGAAAGGCTTTTTTGCGCCTATCGTACTCGGGCTTGTACGTCTGTTGCGGGGAGGAGATGCTGGAGGAGCATTTAACTTGGACATACAAGCCCGAGTATGATAGGCAATGGGACATACAACGGGCAGAAAAGTCTTTCTAGCTTGGACAGTACGAAAAAGGATGCTAATGGGGATGTCATCTTCAGAATCAAGCGGAACAACAATTGGTTGAACTTCCCTCTCCTCAGCAAGAGCTTTTCCGACGACAAAATTTGCTTTTGGTGCCATTTTTCTAATTTAAGGGTTGAAAATTTTGAAACGGTATGTATATATATTCGGTATGAAAAAATATGCCGAGAATATATTTTTGTACTCTTAACAAACCAAAATATATGAACAAGCTCAACTTGAACTAATTCATCGTATGCATTTAGACTAACACTTATATATATGAACAAGTTTAACTTGAACTGATTCAACGTATGCATTTAGACTACCATTTTCATCTTCGAAATTGAAGATGACTCTGTATATGTTCAAACGCTTTACTCTAAAAGGATAGCATACTTTAATGAAATAAAGCTGAAAAAGAGGGAAAAGAGAACATTGAACTTTGGCATACGTGTCACAGGAAAAACATATACATGTGTTAAACAAATAGGCCGAATACAATTTGTTGTACACAATAGAGAAAATATAGATACGAGTAAATAGAAAGGGCCCACGTGGAAATTTTTGACACATTATGTGTATCTATACTGTGAAATGAATGTGGCCTTCGCTCTAGCCCTCTTTTAGTGTACTACTGGAAAGCCTAGGTATGATGATTCCTTCATTTCCAAATGAAGCAACACAATCTGAACTATACAAAGGGTTACTCCAACAACAACATATGCAGTGAAATCTCACAAAAGGTAAGGTCAGGAGAGGGAAGAGTGTACGACCTTACTACTACCTAATAGAGAAAGAGAGATTGTTTCCAATTAGTCGTGCAAGCACCGGCAAAATGACTTTAATTTCATTTACTGCACTTTGTTTTTTGACTTTTTATATACACAAATAGGTGTCCATAAATAAAATGTAGTCTACAAACTGACACATCTGTATACACATTTTACACGAAATTTCTACACCAATTATGAGGACTTTTGGACCAAAAACTTTCCGGTATATTAGTAAAATCAAAGCATGTAAGATATTAACAAACCATTTTCTCAAACAAGTATAGTTAATCTTTATAGATTTCTCATGCTAATTTGGTCATTCTAAGCTATTCAACACTTATAGCCATTAATTGAAGTGCAGATTATACCAATCAAAAAGAACTAAATATTTGAATTTATGAATAACATCAAAGTAACTAAATAAAACAACAGCACTGCAGGGTAAAGTGCTGCTTTGCTACTAAAAGATTAATAGCTGGCAATATGTTATATTTTCTATTTTAATTTATTAATTTTTTAGCTCACATGTACCAGCTTCCATGTCTCTTTCTCTTCTTCATTTTTGTAACTTTTAAAATTTCACTTTTCACAGGACATGGTACTAAAGGAGCAAAAGCAAGCAGCTCAAGCAGGTAGTTCGACGATTGCGATCGATTTGGTGGTAAGGAACCACCACGTATATAAAATGTCTTATTAGAGGTAATATTGTAAAATTATAGTCGAAACAACTAAAGAAATATAATCAAGCAGCTAAAATAGACGCGTCAATAAGCAGCTATCAAAAAAAAAATTAATCAAAAACTCCATGAAATATTTTTGTAGGCCCTATATGATAATGGAGCAGAAGCAGACAAGTCGACAAAGAGCTGCCTACTTTGGAAGGCTGCAATTGGTTTGGTAGTAAGGAACCACTATATGATAAAAGAGTAGAAGCAGGCAGTTGTAGGAAACTCTCTCTGCCATAAAAAGATTTAGTAAAAAAGTCCACGAAATATTTTTATGAAAGGAATAGAAGCAGACCGCCCAAGCTGGTATATTGGGGGAGAGTTTTCCGCTATCACATTTCTATCGACATAAAAAGATTTAACTAAAAAGTACATCAAATATTTTTATGGGCCCTATATGATAAGGAGTAGAACCAGACAGCTCAAACAGGCACAATATGGA
Organism: Solanum ossicruentum; assembly: GCA_025774065.1. Lineage (NCBI taxonomy): Eukaryota > Viridiplantae > Streptophyta > Magnoliopsida > Solanales > Solanaceae > Solanum > Solanum ossicruentum. The sequence continues at coordinate 262,598 of JAOTQR010000011.1, forward strand.
AGATTTTGATTAGTTTGGTGATCGTACCTGGACGCTCAATAAGCAGCCGTCATAAAAAAAATTTAATTAAAAAATCCACGAGATATTTTTATTGGCCCTACATGATAAAGGAATAGAAGCAGATAGCTCAAGCAAGCATGTCGACGAAAAGTTGTCTGCTTTGGAGGATTCTGATTGGTTTGGTGGTGGTAAAGGGGCAAGAGGAGCGCGAAGTTCAAAGGATTTCAATCTAAGCCTGTTGCTGTGCAAACTATTGTTTTTATTACAATAGCTATTCACTGGAGATGCCACGCGGCAAGCAAAGAAGCAATCAAAAAGGAGAAATTACAGAGTAAATATGTTACGTGGCAAGCAAACAGGCAGTCAAAAAGGGGAAATTACAGAGTTATGCTTTTAGTCGGACAATCTACTGGAATGTAAAGCATTGAAACAACCATCCTTGTACATACATACCTTAAACTACAGCAAAAATAGCGGGCCAAGAAAATCATTGTCAACAACTTTGTGGCCTGTAGTATTTTGGAGGCATTGATGGGCACTTTTCATTCATATGGGGGTATATATCCATGGTATTGTATCCAGGCAATTCCATCCGGTACTTCCCTCGAATTTGACAGAAAGGAAGCTTCACTGTGTCATCCCCATTGCACCACTTAGGCAACCGATTCGTATTGTTTTCAAAAAACTTGAGTGAGTAAGCATCTTTTATCTGCACTTCAAAACAACAGAACAAGTGCCAACTTAAGACCATTACCTCCTGAAAGAAATGACAGCAGACCCTCACCAGTTCATTAGTATCTCAATGAAATTTGGTATAAGATTCTATATGCCTTTCAGTGAGATGTACCAAAAAGGGTCAAATGGGATTAAAGCAGTCGAAGAAACATCTGTGAAACAAATAAAAACTACCTCTCCACTCCCCAGCCAACTCTAAGCTCCCTAGTTCACCTCTTCACGGATATTACCGAATAGAACAAAGCACTTTCTTTCACTAACTGTTAATGCCACAAAATCATCCCTATACATATATCGATCGAGAGAAGTAGGTCCAAAACAGACAGAAAATAGACCAAGTTTTTGACAGTATAAAGGTGGACTCCTGGCCCCTCTCGTTGCCATTTGGTGATTAAAACAAAATTGCAGTAGTCAAGTTAAAGGAGGGAAGATCTCTTTTTTAAGGCAAAGTGAACCATGTACACATTTGACGATAACTCAAGCACAAAAATAGAACAGTCGAAACAGGGGAAGTAAGTTAAAGAGAATCGACTGACCAAATATATACTTGGTAGGCATATGTGAATAATAGGACAGGATAAGCAAAAGATGCTACCACCAGTGCAATGGTCAAGGATTTTTAACAAAAATATCTATATCTATATATACAGACACACACACATATATATATATATGTTCAGATTCATCCAGTTAATGCACCCAAATGCTCAGGCAAACAACTGAAAAGAAAAAAAACCACCCTACCCCTTAAAAATGGAACTTCAAAATCCATCTAATGAACTCACCGTGAATTCTGTAACCTGAATTGAACTTGCAAGTGGACCAAATAGTCCTGCTTCCTTATACATTTCAAGAATAAAAGCAATACAAGATGTTGATTTCCCATCACTATAAACCCAGTCATCCTGTTCTGCGATAGTCAACAATTCTGCAAAAGATGACCCACGCTTTTCAACTTCAACAAGAACATCAGGAAGATCAAGGCCCTACATGGACACAATATTCAGATCCTCATTCAACATTACTTGTGGATAGTATCAGATGTAGGAACAAGCCTGCACTCGCTTAGCTTTATGCAGAGAATTTTGACGGCATGCTTTTGACCAAACCATTGTGCATTTCAGGGCAAACTATAGCAATGTTATTGAGCTTTGTTCATTACCTAATAATTTGCTCAACTTAATAAACCACCAGTTGCTAAACAAAAGGAACATATCATCTAGATGAAGAGCTTCTTTGTGTATTTTGTCAAATTTTTGTCCTAATAACTAGAAACAGTTCATTACTACTTGAAAACAGACACGACCTGAGTTCCAAGTCGCTTGTTTAAGGCTTCATTCCACATGTTAGCTGCATATTCGGGCTGTAAGTGATTCCAAACAATCATGAAAGAAGCAACCTGTACCAAGCAACATATCAACAAAAAATTAAAGCTGGCGAAATTTCACAAATGCACCAAATTCATAAAGCAATACAGTAGCACTATTTCCATGCCACTGCACCCACCCTCCCACCAACTATACTCTCAACATTCTTCCCGTGTTCAACACTCTTTCATACATCTCAAAAGTAATTAAAAGTGCAAGCATCATCATATGATATTTTGATATTCTTGCACAAAAAAGCATGTGCATAACTGCGCATAAGTAAATATTTTTTTCCCACTGACCGTTGGCAATTCAGAGTCCGATTATATCCATGAAATCAACTGCTGACATCAATTCATCTTAGTCAAATTGATATGGCATGAAAATTCTGCTGAACTTTAAACTATCATAAGCTAATAGGTGAAAATGGGTCACTTGGACACTTTACAATTTGAATGGGAAAAATGATCATGCAAAGATCTCTTGTGTGTTATTTTCGAATCTCTTATGTGTAAAAATAAAGATCTACTTTTAAAGAAAAGCATAAAACTCAAATTTGTGAAAGGCTACAAAACCAATTCAACATGTTGTTCAACACATCAAAACCTGACCAGCTACTCTGAAATCCAATAAGAAATCGAGAACCAATTTTGTTTGGGTATATTTTACAATTAGTACTCAATAGTCTTCTTGGGAAAAGCACACGCAATTGATTGAAGTGTCAAAAGAAAAGTAATACAAAGTAAAGGATCTGTAAGAGGTAATGGAGGAAACACTTCAAGGTAATAAAGCAAGAATAAATTTAGTATAATTATGATCTGAAAGAATGCATGGTGCATACCAGATGAGCATCCAAGGGAGAGGGATAATTTCCGTCAATTGTATCTATCCAGCTAAATATTAAGTTATGGTAACCATATGGTTTGCCTGCCATGCTTCGTGCATATTCCCAAGCAGCTGTCTGATTAAACTTGGCACGGAGATCAGGGTGCAAAGGCAGCAATGCAATATGTGGATTCGAATCATCTTTTGTCAGCTCAAACTCCCACCATTCATCCCAGGGTAAAATAGCAATTATATCTTCTCCCTGGAAGTAGATACACAACAAGCTGGTTCATAATTTTACAGTAATCATGTTATTATCCACTTTAAGCCTTAAGGGGTCATTTTGTATGTTGGAGAAGCATAGATAGTATTGGAATAGAAATTTAGTACTGTCTTATTCCTTGTTCGGTTACTAATCCTTGGATATGTTATATCAGGATTAGTAATTAGTATCAGGTTAAGTTATCCCTATCAAAGGGTGGAATAATAATACCGGGATAAAACAATAAAAATGACAAAAGTACCCCTGAGGTCCCTCAAACCCTTTCTCTACTAAATAAGGTGAAAGGTATTTTTGTAAGCAGACAACTCATTCTTAGAAATTATCCGACGCATGTTGCTTTGTAATACAACAAATCAAATAGTCAGTGAGAAATAATACCAGAATAACCAATCCTGACACAACTTGTCTTCAAACCAAACGACCACTAACAGTTCTCTTATTTGGTTCAACCTCACACCCAACCTCCCCAGGTATTTTGGTTCAACCACTACCAGACACTACCTCAAGCTACATAATTTGGAACATAGAGTTCTTCCTACTTCATCTGATTAAAGATGGTGCATCTTTTGTACAGGGATCATGGCATTTGATATGACAGCAATACAACATGGAACTCAGCACTGTCACATAGTTGTACTAGTGCTTAAAGTTGTATACTTCGTATATGCATCACTAGGCAGTTCACAACCCCACACCCTGAGAGCATCCATACTACACTTCCCTCTGAAGTTATTCAACTTGACTTAGAGTATCAGGTAATGTCTGTTGCACCTGAATCAAGGTGCATATTTTCACTAGCTATGGAACCAATTGAACACTTCAAATCCACCAAGGCATATCTCCCAGATATAATTTGTAAAAGCAAACTAGCTAGATGATAGGCTGCTAGCTACACCTTAAGGATATCATAAACAAGTAAAAGAAAGGAGAATGACAGTAGCAAAGAAGAGTTGAATTCTAGCTACGTAGTAAAATTTAAGCTCAAATTTAAAAAAAAAAAAAAAAGAAAAAGAAAAATAGCAACTAAGAAGCTAGGGAGAAAAAGAAAGCTTCTTGACAATTTTTCTCTCTTTTTTTCCCTATATCTGAGAAAGCGACTAAGAAGCTAGAAGAAAAAGAAAAAGCTTAAGACTCTTGAAGATTTTCCTCTTTTTGTATCCTTTACCTCCGCTGATTTTGTTCTCCCAATTATTTTTTAGAACATAACGACTCTCAAAGATCAATAATGCTAACTATGTAATGTTCGATGGAAATACACTAATATCCTTTGCATCTCATGTAGGAAAAAGTAAACCTTAAATGCACAAAAAGAAGAAGAGGAGCATGTTTCATCTTCAACTTGATGAATTCCATAATCTGAATGCATGCCAACAGTGTTATCAAAGATGCACTTAAGCCCTGAAGTGAGGCTCAAAACGTATTGAGTACTTCCCAATGTCATCATCAAGGTTCTAAGACATACCTTTCCTTGTGAACCTTAGAGCTTAGAGATTTTTCTCCATTTGCGCTTTCTCTCAATAAATCCCACACTTTATCTGTGCTTTCCGCTCGCTTAGAGCCCTAACAAACCTTAGAGCTTTTATGCACTTTCACTTTTGATAACGGTATGCCACAATTAATATACGAAAAGTAAAAATATAGTCATACAAAAAGAAGCTTATATAATGTAACATATGTATTTTTATTAATGGAGGCAAAATTTCCACCTTACTAGTTACTATGACCCATCAAAAAGTCAAAAATGATATCTTAAACAAGAGACTGCAATTCTCTCAGAGAAGCCAACCCAGACACCATGATAAATTCGAACCAAAAGCCATATGCTTGCAACAATCAGATTCTATATGTGGATAATTTTAGACATACACAAAAGGGACACATTTGTCCTTTTTCATACTCCGATCATACTTGTCGTTGGAATGATTGTTAAGCATGTAACAAAAGTCCGTGGAACCGCATAATTAGAAATCTGTATTTGCTTCCAATGAAAGAAAGAGCAATGGAAAAAGTACCATCGTGTGACAGCCAAAAGCAAAAAGCTTAGTACCTTATCATTCTCATGTCCAGATTCTCCAACCCACAGCTTTCCTTCAGCATCCCTCAAGCAAACAGCACTATGGCCAGCATAAGATCCAGATACCCATTTTTCTAACGTCTCAAAACCACCCCAACGCCCTCTGATTTTTGATATTGCAAGAAAATCTCCAGAATGTATGTCTTCAGTGGTAAGGTTGCTGACCCATGGTTGAGGACGTTGGTCAAATGAAGCACCCATGTGTTTCTTCAGAAATCCAATATTTGAGTTTTCACCCCATCCACTGTTTGTGAACAAAGGAAAAACATCCCATAGTGCTCTAAGGGTTCCTAACATTCCTGCTTGCATAAGGAAAATTGAGACTCCTTTATGTTTCACCTGCATTTGCATATTAGAGTCCATTACTCTTGCATATTACTCTCATCATAACTGATGCTTATATTAATGTCCATGAAGTTCCATTTATGAAATAATTGCAACTTACATATTCTAACTCAGCTTGAGACTCCCACTCTTTGATCTGAAGAGTATGTTCACGAGATAAAGCATAGTAATCCCATGTCACACGATATGGAGTTGCAAAAATGTAAAGGTCCATACAAGTATAGCTGTGTGCATTGTTGACCTGAATAATAAGAAATATTAATTAATGAAAAAACGCAGCAGTCCCAAAGATATAAATTCGACTATATGTTGATGTGGTAAAAAATTGGACCAAGAAAATTATTAATAAGTAGATTGAGCCATTAAGCGTAAAATGGGAAGTGTAAAATTTATAGGCTTCACAATATAGGAAAGTGTCATTATCTTGGGAATAGAATCAAAAGAAAAGAAAAATATATAAATGTAACTTCATGTATACTTAGTCACCTTCTCAAAAAGATGTATACTTGGTCAATAACTCAATATTTTCATAATCAGTAAGTCAAAAACCAATCTATGAAAAGAATGTCATATATACCGAACGGTAAAATTAAAACTATTAAAACATTTGAGTTCTCATCAAAGGTGTAAAGAGATCCAAAATGAGGATAAAAAGCATAAAGCATTCTATGAATACAACCTAAAAAATTCAACTCACCAAAAACTATTCCAGTAGTTGAGTTGAACCACTCTCACGCGAAGACGCATTGACAACACAATAACTCTTCCTTGTTAGCACATTAACCAAAGTTTCTAAATGCATAAAGAAAGCTAAAGAAAAGGTCCAAGGAGACATTAATTTCAAACATCAGCATGCCAAGGGCTTTGGTCAAGTAATAAGATCGCAGGGCATGATGCATGGGACGTGAAGCTAGGTGCACATCACAGGTTCAAAACCTGCCACAGGAAAAATCTAGGTTTTTAAGCAGATAATTCCATAGCATTCAGAACCATGTGCCACTGGCCCTCATATATTTCAGTTTCACAGTTATCCAAAAAAAGTTTTAAACATTAAAGTTGTACTCCGAGAAAACCTCCCATGAGTAACAAGGAGATTATCAAAACTATACATTAAGAAGAACCTCTGTTTTCTTTTCAATTGTATTACTCCCTCCATTTCATTTTATGTGTTTTAGTTTGAAGGAACGTGGAGTTTAAGTAAAGAAGACTTTTGAATTGTGTGGTTCTAAATTAGAAAGGTATATAGTGTGCCAAAATGACATCTGAATCTCTTGGTCTAACACAAGCCAAGTGGAGTTCTGGAATTAAAGAGTTATTAAATACAAAAAGTGAAACAGCCTCTCTACTTCTATGAGGTAGCAGTAAGGTCTGCGTATATTATATCCTCACCATACCCCACTTGTGGAATTCGACTGGGTATGTTGTTGTTGTAGTATTAAATACAAAAAGTGGCATTCTTTTTTTTTAACATACTAGAAGGGAAAATAGCTATTGTATTTCATTTTCATACTACTTTTTATATGGGTTACTTCAAACGAGGTCCATAGGCAACAACTTGTCTACCTTCACAATGCAGGGGTAAGGCTGCATATGCACTACCCTCTCCAGACCTTGTGGAATTACACGGGGTAGTATGTTGTTGTACTAACAAGGAATAAGACACAAACTGAAACAGAGGGAGTACTGCATAAATTTAGTGAATATTCATCTACCACATTGGTCCTATGTCAAGACCAAACCAAAGTAATATTTAATCAAGGTTATCAATGTATATAGGAACAATATGCCAAGCTTATATTTGACCTTGGCATTCAGTTCAAGAAAAGATTATATTGTCTTGACATTAATAATTGGTCATTTCCTCACTAGTATGAGAGCACGAAGGATCAAGTAAAGATAAAACTGAAGAAAGAAACAAAAATCAAAAAATCAAATGCATAAACTATTATTTTGAGGTGGTAAATCAATAAATTTTTAATACAATCTTGTATTAAATTCACAAAAAGGCTGTGAAGCAACATTTAAAGGTAAAGGAAGCAAAAAACTGAGAGGTTAGAGGATATCTACTGGAAAAACTATACAGAGCCTAGAACTTGTAGTAAGGCCTCACTGTCTTCCATCAACTGAAAAAAACAAATGCATAAATTATTTCATTCGTAATCTATTGCACGTACATCTTCAGTGACAAACGACCACTAATTGCTAGTTATATGTAGACTGGTATAATTCAGTCCAGACCAGATGAGCTGTTTGAAGAATGAATTCTTTGATCCCACCAATAGAATCTATAAAGAGGAGGCAACCTAAGAAAAAGAAAAACTCCCTCCGTTTCAAAAGAACGAGCTAGTTTCCTTTTTAAGTCTATTTCAAAAAGAATGACCTTACATTCCTTTTTCGGCAACACTTTAATTACAACTTTCCACATGGCATGTTTCAGGCCACGAGATTAAAGGCATTTTGATACATTTGAGATAATTTTAATTTAGAATTATAAGATTGAAAAGTCTTTTTTATTTTCTTAAACTTCGTGCCAAGTCAAACTAGGTCATCCTTTTTTAAACGGAGGGAGTAAAAATTCAGAGTAGTGATCTATGAAGAAGTGCCATTATAAAGAACAGATGGTCAAAGCTTCTTAAAATTTTGGAACTTATCCACTGCTGCAGTTAATAGATTTAACGATCACGCAACTGAAAAGAGTTCCACAACAGATACGTGTGCCAAGCTAATTAACAACTGCACTGAAAGAGTTGTTTAGCATCAGAAAGGGGAAGATTTGGAATTCAAACAATAACTTGCTTAATCTTAACTCATTTTATCTCAAGGGTGGCTGGGAAATTTTTATAGTTATTAAGGGCCCATGCAGCCCCACAAAGAGAGGAAATTGACCAAATGGAAAAGAGCCCAACCTAACAAGAAAAACGGGAGGTTGAAGTGATATCAAATGCAAAAAGTCAAAAAAAAAAAAAAACATAAGCATTGTAATCTGTTGGAGCTTTAAACGCAAACCACATATAAAATGGAAGCTCTAATGAAGAAAGACATAAATGAAGAGAAAAATGAAAAATATATATAACATAAAAATAATAACTATAAATACAAACAACAATTATTTGGGTAAAAGCTTTGAAAAAATTACAATTAGCCAAAATAGTTCTTCTTAGTGTTTTCTGCACCAATACGCAACCCAAGGGTGAGGAACATATGTCTTAGCAGCTTAGTGGCTAAAGCACTGCCTAAGCAAGGTGAACCACTCAGTCTATTTTCCACCTAGCTTCAGGGCTAAAATGCACCTCAAACCAATCTTTGACCAACACCGTCAATACCAAGCAAACCATCCTAATTAATCAGCCTAGTTCAAGACATGAAGGGCATAACTAGCACCAGATAACACCATACCAAATTCCTTGCATGCAACACTTAACAATAACACATCACATCACCAACCCCATGGCACTGTTTATCATATCAACATCAATCATAACTCACTCACATGTAAGGAGAAATGACTACTTAAACACTCAATACCTCTAAAATAGTGCAACTTCAAGAGACCACCTTAAGTGGCCAAGTTGAAGCCATTTTCTACAGCCATGAGCAGTTATAAAGTCCTTTTATCCTCAACTAGCAAGAATGTAGGATAAGAGGATAGAATGACAGATCAATACTAACTGAACAAAATACTACTTGTATTCTAAGTTGCTCAGACTTTTCATTTTTGGCACCTCACCCACGTGGACACTACTTGGGTGTGGGTTTGGGATCCATACCGGGTTTGGTCAACCAATTTTGAAAATTTGACCAAAATTAACGGAGAACTTCGAGACAGATACAATGATTTATGTAATCAAAACAAAAGCTAAGGTAAAATCGAAGAAAATAAACTACCTTGTGTATAGAAATTCCTATGTAAGTCCTTTTCCTTATATCACCTTCTGGCATTCGCCTCTTGATTAATAATTTTTTCCTCATAATACCTTCAAAGTTTTCCATATAATGTCTCGTAATTTAGACACACAACTATATTTTTCAGATATTTGAACTATTTTCAGCCAAATCCACACACCAATATCCATAATCCCCAATCAGAAAATTAAAATCATAAAGGATCCGAGCTTTAAATATGCACCTGTATTGGACCCCCACAGCAGAGTCCGGGCAACATAGCTCTTATTGCGAACAAGAGCAAGTTTATCACAATAATGAACTGCTCTATACTAAGCTAAACCTAAATTCGAAAAACAGAAGTCCAACTTCAACCAACATAGACATATAACAAAACCTCCATAAACCCAAAGCTTCTACTAATTAATATACTGAAACATCAAAATATAAGGAAAACAACAACTACCCATAATTGTAAAGTAGATTTTTTTAATTGAAACAAACCTTGATATGGAGTGTGCCACCGCCAAGTCTACTTCCAGTTTTGTTGTGAAGTTCCAATGAAGCAGAGTTGTTGTAAAAGCAAGCACCTTTCCATTTCAGGGTACTATTATTAGCTATTGAAACAGCCCCAACAAAAGAGGGCAACAAGTCAACAGCACTGTAGAGAGAATTGACAATGGGCCATGACACTTGTACAGGTAACATTGGCAAAACATCTTGTATATGAAATAGTGACTTTGACCCACTTAGAAAGAAAAAAGAAAACATCAATACAATGAATAAAAAATGGGTTTTCAAGAAAACTGCCATGGCTAACTTGTGCTGAAGCCAGGGGATTTCTGGGGGGGTCATATATATGGTTAGTAAGGAAATGGGTTGCCATAGAAACAAGTTATTCAAGAATCAATTGTAAGCTAGTTCCACATGGTTTATCTGTTTTGCGTGTAAGCTATCAATTTTTTCCTCTTTTGATTCTCAATGACGAAATTTGGAAAAAAAAAACTTGTCATTAATTTTAGTTACTTTTTTCCAATTCCCAAATTAGCTCCACGTTGCTGCCACTTCTTTTTTCTGTCTTTTGTCAACTCAATTTTCTATTTGTTGCTGTCTTTCTCAGCAGGGTCCCACAAATATCGAAAATTAAATCAAATTAATTTGATTTTTTGATTTGATATCAATGTTATTTCTTGAAAGTTTTCCTCGATTTGGTGTTTGGTGCGGATCTTGAAACTTCGGTGCATCAATAATTTAAACTTTTATTTTTAAAAAAATAAAAATTACAATTTATATTAAACCACAAAAATAAAATTATATTAATATATACATATAAATCAAGTAGCAATTAAATCATTTAGGAAACAAGTCAATATAGCAACAAATTTATAATTTATATAATTAACTTGAAATATTATTTTTCAAAAGAAATTCAAAACATATTTTTGTTGATTTATATCCTTTAAAGGATGTCTTCATGCTTATATCCTCTAGCAATAGTTGGAGGCGCAAGTTTTTGACAAAGATAATATAGTTTTTTTAAGCACAATAAGTGTACCATGGAAGCACATCATCACTTAACATGATTTTAAATTTCTAAATGTCTTCTATTTTGATTTTGTCCTCAATTTATTTTTCGTTAGTTTACATCGAAAAATTATTTTCAAAGCACTGAATAAAATCGAACCGAACTTGAAAAAAATAAATCGAATCGAAATATTTCGATTCCATATATGGTGCACACTTTTTCAAAACCAAAAATCGAAGAATTAAATTGAAATTTGCTAAAACCAATTGTTATGCCGAGAAATGGCTTTTTATTTGAAAATCAAATCCAAAAAATCAGTTTAAAACTCAATTAATTTAAGTGAA
>JAOTQR010000011.1:274077-295608 GCA_025774065.1 Solanum ossicruentum
AATTGAAAGAAGCGCAGACAGTTTAAAGAATCATTTTGCTTTATTCCATCATACCCCAAAGCCAAAAAATAGTAAATTTTTGACTCCATCCGATCATAAAAAAGAAAAATAGATTTCACGTCCGAGCAAAAATTTTTCTAGAAAAAAATTGTTTTACCTTTTGTTTGGTTTCTTTTTGAAAGAAATTAATTTTTTTAACAAGTTTTTAATTCAAAATTTCCATGTATCATAAATAAGATAATAAAAAATTTAAAAATATTTTAATACATTGTGTATAATTTAAATTAAATATTATATGATTCAAAAAAAAGGTTGGAAAGTAATATTTTGGCAGCCCAATCTTCTAATTATGAATCTGCATCCACGAAATCTTCGCTTTACACCTAAATTTAAATTTTCATCGAAATTTTATAGGTAACTTAATTTCCCGGTCATTGATGTAAAGGTTCTCCCCAGACCCTACTTGGATTTTCCATATCCTCTTTCCAATTAGAAAGTATCTGGCATAGGTAGTTTGATAGTTATGTGAAAATCACAAGGAATAAATCCCTCACCTGAAAGTTCTCAGCTATTGATGTTAATATTACAGATGTTAATAAACATAGGTGAAAATTAAAAAGCTACAAGAATCTGCGCCTCAATCTCAAGTTGGGGTCGACTATATGAACTGTCATTGACCGTGTTGCTCTGTTTAACCTCATCTGAATCCAAAAACGAGTATCCGTCTATCATAAAGAAAAGAATTCCTTTGTATTCTAATCTGTAACCTGCATGTATGCTTTATGTGAACTATGCTGATATTCCTGTAGCTTCCTTTGGAATCAAGAAAAGGAAGGCCACTGGGATCAAAGTGCAGAGAACCTGTATAACAATGCCTAAAAAGAGATTGTCAAAAGATCCTGAAGAGATGTTTAGAACTGAAGCCAACCCTGCTCCTACGAAGGATCCCACTGTAGAACCTAAGTTGTTTATCGACATGAATAATGCAAATAAAGTCCCTTCAACGCCTGGAGGACAAAGCTGTCCCGATAAGATAAGAAAGGGCATGAATCTACAAAAGGAAGAAAATACTTGAGACAAATATGGAACAGGAATAGATGTTAGCTGTTCCAGATGTTCTATAACTACTTTAAGAAGACCTCATGTAAAAGAATTAGGGACATACTTGAATTGATTGATGCCATCAGAGAGAGCAGAACCAAATAGCACTGTAACCTTGTCTGAGATGCCTAATAAAACATTAGCTCGAGAAACCAAAACCATATCTAGAACAGTCAGAAGGGCCAAGCAAACTTGAGTAAACCTGCATGAATTATAGATGGGAAAATAAGTATTTGGTAATCTAAGTCGATATTCCTTCATAACATCACATTCGCAAGTCAAAAATCTACTTACATGAGAATATGTCGCAATCTCATCTTTTTTAAATAGCGATTGTATGTCAAAGTCCCGATCATGAGACTCAACCATCCAAGAACACGTGCTGTTCCAAGGAAAGATGCATCCAGTTTTAAGAACTCTGTCTGATAATAGAACATAACCGTCGAGAGATTTGGAACGGTCAAGTGAGCCAAAAAGAACCAAGCCATTGGTCTGGACTCCAAAGAAAAATTTGCAAGAGAATAACCACAGCAACATCAGTCATCAGTTCATTAAGGAAATGCAAACCAAAAAAAAAAATGGTATTACAAACAAAAAGTTAACAAGATGGGAGAATACAGAACAATTCACAACCTGCCATGAGGTCCAGATTGCTTAGTGAAACATGGACACATGGAACTCAGCGAATGGAAGCACTAAGAAAGTGATGACTTGGCCTGTGATTTAATCTATTGAAAATAACACTGCCACTTTACCCTTTCTTAAGAATTGTAATACAAGGCCAATACTGATGAAAGTGTTCTTGGAATCACAGTTTCATTATTTCAGTTAAGGTGATGCAAGTCCATTTTTATGCCAACGAAGCAGTCCCCTTAATGGTCCTATTACTCCTTCAAATATGGTACAAGAATAAAAAGAAATAGCATCACCAAAGGTAAAAAAGAAGGCTGAGAAAGACTTTCAAGACCTAGGTCCTATCATGTCATAAAGATACACTGAAGCTGGTAGTGGTCTACCAGAAGCTCCAAAAGGAAAATAAATTGATTCATGATTATTAATCAAAAAGCATCAACACATAAAGGAATTTAAAACCTCCTCACAAGTTACCTCAAAATGGCTGGCTGGCGAAAAGCCCTAAATAATGTGTAAGTGGCCATTTTCAGTGATTGATACCACGGAGACAATGATGATTCATTTTTGTCAGGAGCCTGAAATTTATTTTCCAGAGTTGGTGCCTTTTTTGTATTTTTCTGGCTCTTTTTTCTCCTCAAAGTACTACTTTTTGATTTTTCACCAGAGAACTTTTCTTCATCAATAATTCCACTCATCATGTCAGAACCATTAGATGCAGAACCTTCAGGGAATGCTTTACCTTGTACAGAACCCTCCTCAACCAAACCACACGAAAGGAGCTGCAAAGCAGGTAAGACGGAGAAAAGGAGGAAAATCCTATCTATCTGTAAATTGATTAATGCATATCCACCTAGCAAACTACCACAGATTCCTCCGAATGCCATAGAAAGCCAAGATATTGACTGAAGATCACCAGCAAATGATGCCCTATTGACAAGAAAAGATAAATTAAAACAATGTGACAGCTTTCAGGCATAGGTAAATTAATCGAAATCTTTGGTGCAAGCTGTACATGACAGAGTCTGAGCCTGTCGAACTTGCATGTAAAATGAGATCACAATTAAGTGACTATTAAGAATTCAAATACACACAAACCCTAGCATTCCATCATCATAAACTTCAAATGAAAGCAAAAACCTTTTTATATAATTACATTTGATCATGGACTGCATAGACAAGTTTACCCATGATATCATCTGCTATTTGATCTGACTAATAAGACATTTATTGTGTTGTCAAAGGCTTAATTTTGGTCCAGATAGAATTTAAAACTTTGTGTTTGTTTCTACAGCTACATAAGATGACTCAGATGTGAACGTCCCTTTATTAAATTAGAATGACAAAAATAGTCCCATGAAGAAGAACATACCTCTCAAATCTTACTGCCTCAGCAATCATTGCATCAATTACGACATCAGCCATTGCAGAGCCCAGGTTCTGCACTGTCAAAAGAATCATGAGCTCTATTCTTGTATTTCTCAGGAAAGCACTTAACCCTAAAATGAGCCATGGCAACAGCGAGAGCAAAGTTGCAAATGTAAGGTACGGGATTCTTTTCCTTCCTCTAATTGGAAAGCAATCGGATAATATCCTGCAAACAGCATATTGAATATGGTTGATGGAGCAGAAGAGCAAGAAAAGAACTATTTTTCCAACAAGGTTTCATGAGAAACGAAAAAAACAATCTTAGCAGAGTATAAGTCATGAACAACACACCAGCAGTTGCAGACCATCTTATAATAAATTTATTGTTTAATGACCATTTCCATTATTTAAGAAAATCCATCTGGTTGTTAAGCCATATTCTTAGGTCTTCCATACTAAGATGCTAAAGTTGATCCCATGATGTTTATTAATTATTATAACTCCAAGCAACTGTTGAAAGTTTCTTCCCGCAGCTCTTTTTTTAATATGGTAAAGCGACTAAAGTCTACAGCATATCTAAATACCACCTAGCAAAGAACATTTTTCTTAATATTATTTCACTTTGACCAAAAAAGAATACTTGGAGTGCAAATTCAATGTTGCGAGGGATGAAGTGGCCATCAAAGTGAGGCTTGTCACCCAACCTATTCCCTAGAGAGAAAGCTTTAAATATCTTGGGTGTATTATCTAGAGTAGTGGTGATATCGATGATGATATCATGCATCACACTGGGACAACATGGATGAAATGGAGGTTTGCCTCTGAAGTATTGCGTGATAAGAAGATACCACCTAAACTTAAAATGCAACTTTTACAGAATGGTCGTTAGACTGTCTTTGCTATATGGGGTGGAGTGTTGGTCAATCAAAAACTCGCATGTTCAGAAGATGTAGGTTGCAGAGATAAGGATGTTGAGATGGATGTTTGGAACATATTAGGTGTGATAAGATCAGGAATGAGGTTATTTGAAAGAAGGTAGGGGTGGCCTCTATGATAGGCAAGATAAAAGAAATGAGGCTAAGATAGTTTGGGCATATGCAGAGGAGGAGTATTGACGCTCCTATTAGGAGGTGCAAGAAGTTGAATTTAGGGGTTACGCAGAAGGTTAGAGATAGACCGAAAAAGTATTGAGGACAAGTGATTAGACAGGACATAGCGCAGCTTCATATCACCGAGAACGTGATATCAGATAAAAACAAATGGAGATCGCGTTTAGGATAGAAGGTTAATAGGCTAGTAAGGGTAGGATGTTGTCTTGCCTTGTGATGTAATAGGTTAGTAGGATTAATCGCATCCTTATATACGTGGTATTATTGACTTATTTTCTTACTTTTATTTTATTCATAGATTTTCATTGCCCTTCATCTTATTCACTATTCTATATCTATTATTTTTCTTCTTTTGGGGCTGATATATTCAAGTCGAGGGTCTTCCAGAAACAACCTCTCTATCTCTATGAGGTAATGGCAAGGTTTGCATATACTCTACCCTCACTAGACCCCACTTGTGGGATTTCACTGTGTATGTTGTTATTGTTGTGTGTTACATTGATCGGCAGCTCCTTTTTTTGTTTCCGGTACTGCTAATCAGAGCTGCAATCATTTGGTATGAAACCAAACATCGTAACAACTTTTTTCTTTTGATATGTAACATGACACTTAAATGCTTTGGATAAATGGACTAATTCGGTAGGATCATTAAATCCTCAGAAGAATCTGATATTCAGCTAAAGCCTACCTTTACCTGACATTTACATAAAAGTTGAGCTTGCCTGGAAGTTGGAAAACCAAATGAAGTTTGCATAGTTCACACCAACTTTGAGTCTCATGTTCACAAAAACCAGGAAATGTTCATTCCATACACAGAGGAACTGAAAATTAAGGAGAAAACAGAAAAATCAAATCCCCCCAATTTCTCATATTTAGGATAATTACACCATAAACGAAAAGAAAAGAAAATCATCATACATACATACAACAAGAACAGAAGATCAAACTGGAATGAACTTCTCTTAAGACCATTGAAGATTTACAAAAGTATGTAAGCAAAAGGAACAACATTGAGGTCAAGATGTCGTTTCGCAGAGAAAATCGGATTGATTGATAGTTGGATAGGTTTAAGTAGTATTATGTACTGTCATATTATAATTAGCTAGGGACTTCATGAAACAGTAATAGTTTTTTGCAAGTAGAAAAAAATTATTACTGGAACAGTAATAATTTTCTGACTTGCAAAAATAAAACAAAGATGCCCCTAAAGAAAAAGAATGAAAATGGAAAAGGACAGATAATTTCAGTTTGAGGTGGACTGGCTGTTACCAGTATGATACAACCATAGAGATGAGAGGAGGCAATCATTCAAAAAGATGAACTTGACAGGATAGTGGTTGGACCACTTAATCCTAATCAAAGCCAAGAAGTCCTCAAGTCTGTTATTTAATCCCAAAGGGCTAATAATCATTGACCTAAGCCACAATGTGCTGGAGTGAGCGGAAGTACTCTGTGAGCTATACTGCCAGATACTACAGGGGAGAGGTGCTTGCGGACAAAATTAGGTATCCAACACTTCGAATTTATGATGTAAGAATTGAGGTTAGATACATGAAGGAGTCATTTGATAGAGTGTATTAGATGAAATAATACATGCATTAGCTTTGTATATTAGTAGTACTATATTTGGTATACTTTTTCTGCACATGTATAAGTAATGATTGCATAACTTTTACACTCTATTGTAGATTGAGGAGGGTATACTAATTCATGGAAATCCGTGGTATTAGTAATGCAAGGGGATTTAATGCATGCATTAGCATGGTTAAAGACTCAATTGCCACTCAAAATCTTTTTTACATCTTTTCCATCATATTTGTGGAGGGTTCTTCATAAATATATATATTTTTTAAAATTATGCAATGCATGCTATTTTAATATACCAAACCAAACAATGCATTAGAAATTGTGCAAGCATAACTAACACAAGTATTGCTAATACAAGCATTACTAATATACTCTATTTAGCATTAGAATTATACACACCACCAGTGGCGTAGTTAGGATTTTCAGTAAAAGGATTCAAAATCTGAAGAAGTAGATACACGAACTAGTCGAAGGGGCTTAACATCTACTATATATACATAAAAATTATTTTAACCACGTATAAATATTATAATTTTTTGTCGAAGATGGGTCAGATGAACTTCCTAAATATAGTGTAGCTCCACCCTTGCACCCCACTAAACGACCCTGAAGAGAGAGGGAGCAGAGGACTACAAGGAATGGGGTAGGGGCAGGGAAGATAATAAGGAACTGTATTGTCGATTACCTCTCTTCATTTATCTTATTTCTTATTATTTTGTCAATTATGATTAGGCTTAGGCTCTACATGATGGAAATCGTAGTTTAACATAGGATATAAACTAAACGATAACCATGAATTTGTTAATACATATTTTATCCTGGCTGATGGACCTATAAGGTAAAAGTCTATGTTTCTAAAGCTCAAAAACTAACATCAAACGTCTAATATTCACTCAATTCAAGCATGACGATCCACCAAACCATTCAAGCATGTTGATTGACTGAATCATTCAAGCATGTTGATCTATCAAATCAGATTGAACTCATCCAATTTTGGTCTGAAGGTTTGTTTAGCTTAATTTGTTTTTAGTTCTTTGCTTGAGAATAGTTTCAAAGATATCTGTTTAGACAATACTGAACAAGACTCGAAACATATTGCTAGGACACCATTTTCTGATCATTCACAAGTATGCACTAGAGAAGGTCACAAGGGTTGAATATTCAAGATAGATATATATACCCATATAAAGGTTTTATGCTCCATGGAAAGAATGCTATCGAAGTGATAAATTGGGAGGCTGATGGTGATAACTTCAAGTTGTCTTTCAACTGATAAGAAACTGCTGTCCAGACAAAGGATCTGAACCCCTGCTTCCAATAATTGAGAATGGTGTTAATTATACCAAGGAGAAAATAATAGGCTTCCAACAAAAACGTACAAATTGCAATTACAAGATACTCAAATGAAAAACAAAAGTGAATGAAGAACCAAGAGGTTACATGACTAATCGCTTTCTTTTTTCAAAAAGAATGTTCAGTTTCCTGCCCCTCTGTAAATATTGTTTAATTTGAGGAACAGAAGAGCAACACTATAAGGGAGCATTCTTAACATCAGAAAAGCTACCAAAATACTCTATCAGAATGTGAGAGGTCACATAGAAGACAAGTGCAAGAAGACCTTAAGGGTTCAGTTCATTCAAGTACTAGTTATGCAGGAATTACAATGCAGTGAATAATAATACAGAGAATGTTATGTAGGGATACCTACTTAAAGAGCATTTTGAACTTTAAATACTTTTATCCACGTATTGCTAATATACATTTTCTTATTTCCACATTATACCCGCATAAAAAGAAATTAAGATCCCCTGCATAAGCTATGTCGTATTAATCTTAATACGGCCAACCAAGTGATGAATTACTTGTGCGGCCAACAACAAGCAATGGATTACTTATAGCCAATCAAATGATCCCTAAGATATCTTGTTGAGATAAACAGTCAAGATAACTGCTATACAGCAAAACTTATATTTGCAAGATAAGAGAACAATCATGTTGGTTCAATTAAGCACAATTTTGATCAAGCTCTGCTGTAACACTTCATTCAAAAAATTTGACGTACTGATGTATAACAAAATAGCTTCATTCGAGCAAATAAAAGAGGCAACAGGGTGAAATAATTTTGCTTATGGACAGCAGCATATTGAGTCCAAGATTTTAATATATTGGATTTCTAGCTAATGGTGTTAGGATCTTGCAATAGATTTTCCACATCGGGTCCTGTACCATATTTTATCAAACCTCTATTGAGGAGTTTTTCTCTGTGTTCTATTGAAATTGAAGTGCTTAAAGAGCACATTGAAGACTTTTATTCCTCTCCCACTCAACCACTAGGCTACCGATAGAACAAAAAGCATAAAGCTTTAAACAATTGCTGAACAAAAAGCATAAAGCTTTAAACAATTGATTTGGAGAAGATCTCAAACCATCACAAATTCACAATCATTGATATGTTTTATGTGATTAGCGAAATCAGGATTTATTTATTTATTTATTTATTTATTTTGAAAAAAAAATAAAACTGGGAGTAGGGCCAAGAGGGAATGGGACAGGTGATTACAAAGTGGTAAATCGAACCTTTGAAAAACAAAGCAAGTTCAGATAGCCAACCAACTGAGTTACTAAGGTTTCCTAACCGAACTAAGTTAAATTGACACCCTGATGATAAATTTTGACGGCAGACCCAGGAAAAGTTGTTAAAGGAGCTTAGTAGCTAAGAAATAAACTTTGAAGCATTGCTAACCAAGGTTGTTGATTTGCAAACGATAAGAAGAAGTGATCTATAGATAAAGATAAGAATGGAACCTAATACAATATCTATACATCAATTCCACACTAGTTGATTCGTTCTGCTCCATTTAACCCATTTCTTATCACCCCTCAAGTACAACAAGAAATTCCCAAGATACCCAATTCAACAAAATTAACTCCAAATGCTGAAATGAGAAACAGACGGCATAATTGACATCTAAATTCAATAAAAAGATGGGAAACGGAGAAAGAAATCACCTGTGTGAAGTAAATGAGACAAACAAGCCATAGAAAGGAAGCCCCAAAAGCAGTGCGTAACTGCTTAAACCAACTGATCATTTTGGAATCGATCGATTAGATTTGTTGTTTTCTCCAGTCGTTCGTGTTAACGGGAAAGAAGACTGGGGAATTGGGATTACATGGATCCTTGTTAAAAGTTCCAAAACTCCCTTCCCACTCTCTTCTTCGGTTATACAAATCTATTAACGTTTACCATTTTTAGTCCTCATTTTCCATCTTTTTGTCGTTAAAAGTCCAGCGCCTACATTGACTACATTTTGGTATAAAAATCCATCCAAATTGACAAATTAATTAAATAAATTAATTTTTATTTTATTTTATATTTTTTAAAATTGATACTAATATTTAACTTGGTTTTAGCTATCATAAATAATTTGTGATAACTTTGTCAATTTTTGCTTCAAAACACATCATTCTCGGTATATTAAACTCTCTTAGTGTTATCCAAAAAATAGGTACTAATTTACACATTCCAAACAGGTAAGGGTGTTACAAAAAGACCACTTTATAATTGGATTTACCGTAAGGAATAACACAATACTATAAATATTTATTTGTCATAACATAGTTACAATACAATTACAAACGGCCTAAGTTTAACTATACAGTGGATGGGAGAAACTCACTTTATAACATGAATGCACCATTAAAAGGATTAACAAAAAATTGTATTAAGAATTGGAAACTAAGTGCAACCTTTAACGTTCGTATGATATGAGTGCAGAAAATATTATACTAATTTTTAAAAATATATACTACATAAAATATCTAATTTTCACCATATGAAGTCAAAAATTCACTATCTTTTGGCTCTAAGATATAATAGAATAAAACAAAATGATTCTTTAAACTGTCTACGCTTCGTCCAATTGTGAAGTAGCAGTTAGTCAATGCAACTTTCGATGCTCATCATGGGTCATCCGGAAATAGTCGTTCTATGTTTTAAACATAAGGGTCAGGCTGCCTACATCTGAACCCCTTACCCTGCAATAGGCGGGAGCGTTTGAGGCAATTGAGTAATGTTGTTGTACCATCAAACTGGACAGATAAGTATTACCAGATATATCCAAATTGCTGCTGGATTTTCAATAAAATCAAGGCAACCAGGACACAATAACAGTAAGCTCAGAGAGCCAGTAACATATGATACATTATATATTTGTTAGATGCAGTACGTTGGAACATTTCTGGGACGATATACAAATGGTCTGACTGTGTGTGAATGTCCTGAAGGATGATTATAGCTGAACTTCACCCCCGAGTTGCTATCTCCCAGAAGTGTGCAATGCTCGTGGAAGCTGCTGATAGGTCTCGCTAGGCATGCATCCCAACGATCGCTCTCTGGCATTGTCTCAGCCACTCTATATATCCCCTTGGAGTCTGTGAATGCCTGATAATTCAGAACTTCCCCGGCCTTTGTAATGCAAAGAACAGCAACCTCTGCACCTGCAACAAGGAAATAAGATAAACTGCCTTCAGATACAATGAACGAGGAACTGTTATTATTATTATGCGTGTATCAGTACTAGCACCAAAATGGGGATAGTATCCCCGGGATACGATAGTCTTGCATAGCGTGTTGAACCAGCATCAACAGTACAAGAAATTATTAACATTAACCAGCAGAAACACAGTCGAGCTAATATACCACACACTTCTATATATGTCAGATATCAAATGCCAGATGACCAAAAAGAGTACAATTTTGCCTAAGTTGCTGCCAAAAGATGTCCTGAGAGAAATTTCTATCACACTAACATACAGGTACAGCATTGCATCTATTATTATGAGCTAACATTAAAACATTTAAAAGTAATCATGCACACGAGCACCTAATTACACTTGGACTTTATTCCATACGACTATAAAATAAAAAGTTTTTTTCTCTGTCCCAGTCTTAAATTTTGATTGGTTTTTGGTTTGATCTTAAACCTGCCACAAACCAGAGCATATTCTAGACAACAAGAATTGCGCAAAAGGTCAATCTTCCCATGAAATGAAGTGTCTGGAACCAAAGGTGGGGAATGAGGATAGCAAAACTAGGACCTACCAATTAATATTGCCTGAAAGAAGAACACCAAGCAACTGCTCAACACTGTATTCCATATCTAGCTACAGATGGTTAGGAAAAAGGAAGGAGATAAAACGGTGATAGACATTGGCGCATGTTACCCTTCTCACCATCATGGAATTATCAGTGGAACAACCAAACTATCATGGTACCCACGAGTAAAATTAACACCTTCGAATAATCCAGTCATGCCCTTTTGTTGAGATTGTTTTTACTTTTTGATAAATTAGGAAAATTTGATGTGGAAATTCTCGATAGACCTTAGGAGTAGGTTAATAAGTGAAGCCTAATAGGAATGAGTCATAAATCATGTTTCCTGACTTTCTATGACATTTTGGCACCTCTTTTCTATAATGCCCAATATCATTGGAAAATACCAAACAACATAAGTATATAAAACAGCAAAGTCCATAATCAAGGTAGTCTAAGTGATGAACTAAACAAGGCAGAATAATCAAACAGAGCATACGAGGTAGCAGACAGACCGACGTAGAGAGTATTGTGCACTAGGCATCTAGTGATGCAATATGATTCTCTTAATTTTTTTAATTCATAGATGAGATTAAGGTGAGCTTGAACATGTGTATGATAGTGTTTCGCTAGTGAGATTGTGTTAGCACCTGAATACACATTCCAAGATTTGTCGTGTGCTTCCAAGCCCATCAGCTTTCACCTTAGCATTTACAAATTCAATAGAACCTTCTAACACGAGAGATTCTAATCTATACAGTTCCAAGAAAAGGAGATAGATTCATGGCGTCAATATTGCTATACAGTTAATTCTTTCCAAGGAGCATACAAAGTATAGAAGGTTGCTTAGTCTATACTTCTATGTAAGTGTGTACAGATAGGTACACAGGAGGAGAGGAAACAGAGAGCATTATTTAGTCCTCTTCAATATTTCAAGAATCCGTTTTACTTCGCTACATATTTGGCATCGAATATCAAATAAAACAAATAGTCCATCAAGGTTGAAATCTTATTGGTTAGCAAAGAACATGCTATTAAATTCCTTCTTAAAGATTCTTATGGAGCGGTGGTTAGACCGCTATGTTGTATGGGTCGAAGTGTTGCCAGTCAAGAACTCTCACATTCGAAAGATAAAAGTGTTGGAGATGAGGATATTGTGATGGATGTGTCGATCGACTAGGAGAGATATGATTAAAAAAATGAGGATATTTGAGACAAGGTGAGAGTGTTTCGGTGGAAGACATGGTCCAGACATGTAATGAGGAGATACATGGATGCCACAGTGCGAAAGTGTGAGAGGTTGGTTATGGATGGATCCAGGAGAGTAAGAGGTAGACCAAAGAAATATCGGGGAGAAGTGATTACATAGAACATGGCATAGTTACAGCTTAGTGTTTCGGTGGAAGACATGGTTCGGACATGTAATGAGGAGATACATGGATGCCACAGTGCGAAAGTGTGAGAGGTTGGTTATGGATGGATCCAGGAGAGTAAGAGGTAGACCAAAGAAATATCGGGGAGAAGTGATTACACAAAACATGACATAGTTACAGCTTACTGAGACATGACCTTAGAGCGAAAGGTATGGTGGATACGAATTAAGGTAAAAGGTTAGAAGGTATGAGTGTTTTGTCTTGTTGCTCTTACTAGTAGTCGTAGGACTATTCTTGTAATTTCTTTTTTTTTCGATTTTTGTTACTATCAATTGTTTTGTGTAGTTCAATTGTAGTATTGTTCTGCTACCATTTGTTTTTCTATGACTATCCATTGTCTCTTGTACTTTTATTACGTCTTTTCTATACTTTTTTTGCCTTGAGCCAAGGGTCTATTGGAAACAACCTCTCTACCTCACCTCCGAGTTAGAAGATCCCACTTTGTGGAACTACATAGGGTATGTAAAGATTTTTTACAATTTTACCATAAGATTCCCCAAAGTAGGTTAATTTCTATCATTCGATGCACTATTTACTAAAATGGAATCTTCTTGTGATCTTTTTATTACATTTATTGTCTAGTCAGTTACTTGCACCCTTCATCCCGAAGCACTTGTTATGTTTCGCTTCTCTAGAGTCAATTTCACTACTCTTCATAGCTACACTGGATTAGATTAATTAAATATTTTAAAGTTAAATTAAAAATTTAGATATTTGAAAACTATACGAAAAGTACATTGTAAAACTACATCTTAAAATGTCACTCGAACTCATATAGATTGAATCTGGAAAAGTGAAAGGTGACAAGTATTTAGGACGTAAGGAGTAATAAGAACTCAATGATTGGGATATCCGATGCTTAAGCTTTACTCGTAACTTGTAACTAGGTTCATGAACATACTGCTTTGGCTTTAATGCAAAATGGGTGAATTCATCTCGTTTTAACCAACATAGAAAAATCATAAGAGTAATTAAATAGAAAGGGAAAAATAATTAACTTCCCCAGATAATAACAAAGTTGAAAGTTTGGAACTTTAGTCGATCCATTGGGTACAAAACCCTATATTTGACTTTGAGAATTCTTTATCATACCAATTTTTCTGAAACTATCAATAAACATCCATCATAATTCATAAATATAAACAATCACTTAATCAAACAAAACAATGCCCAACATGATTCTGAAAACACTGCAATTTCGAGAATTATAGTAGCTCAGTTGATTGACTATCTGAATTTTAAAGCTCTTTGGTAAGGGTTTGATTCCCCATCCTATATTCCCCTAACACGATTTTTCTGACAATTTATCAAATTAGTAAAACTCTCAAATATCATCCAAACTACAACAAAAACTAGAGCAAACGTATAACAACAGATTCGAAATTGTAACCAAGCATTATCCCTGGGTTCTATACCCTATTCATTTAGTGGCTGTTTAGGCATGAACAATTTTAACCTTTTTCTCAGGGTTAAATTCCAGTAATCATGTTTAATCAGAAAATTCTCAAAAAATTCATTCCAAATCACTCACAAAATTTCTAAAACAACTTCAATTTATATATTCATACTCAAACACAAAGTCAATTTCCAAATACCATTTTTCACTTTCAAAACAAAAGCTACTTTTTTTTTTTTTTTCAAATTTCACAATTTTCATGGCCCTAATTTTGTTAGTTTTATTTTCGCTCCGATTAAGCTTCCTTCCAGTTAATCTGGAAGTTCTTCTCAGTTCCAAAGCTAAAAGATCGTAGTTAGAAAATCGAAAAGATTCTAGAACATATACCAGTACAAAAACTAGCAATATCAGCTAGAAAAAAAAAGCTCAAAAAACAATAAAAATAAAGATAAAGAGGGTAAAGAAGGAACCTTCTAGAACATGGTCTTCAGGACCAACAGAAGAATCCCCACAGACATCACAAACAACTCTTCCATGAATTTCTCCAGTCCAACCTCTTACACCTTGTAGGGTCAAAACTGTAATTATCATACTCAAGCAAAGTACCCTTAATAATACCTTTCTCCAGCTCGACTCCATTTTTTCTTGCAACAAAAGCTCACTGGTTTGATTTCATTTTTTTCAAACAAGAAATTGGACCGGTGAATTGTTTTAATCAGGAGGGGGTGGTTGAAAATGGTAAGACCGGTATCTGAACCCGGTTCATCCTCGTGTCTCATTGTACTCGGTTCGTTTCGTCGGTGACTCGGTACTTTTCGAATTTGGAGTATCAAGTACCTAATTAATAATTTATACAAATACAAATTTAACTTGTTACTAAAATTTAGGGGTTATTTGGTTGCTAGTTTGGAGGGTGCATATATGAAATTAGTATAACTAATATGGAGTATTATGTCTAATAGTTTTTTAGTTATTTTATATAAAATTCAGTACATCAAGTATGATATTTGATTATTACATTTTAATCTCATATAAATAAATATATACATATAACTATAATAATTTATTTGATCGTTTTGAATCTTAGAAGTCCCTAATTGAAATTCGCTATATGTTTATTTTATATTTTATGGCTCATGATATAGGTAACATGAGTTTCGAGACACATATGTATTTCAAGTACAAAAATAAAAACTAAAGTTTAAATTTTTGATTAAGCAATGGTCAAAGTCATTATTATGGGTTAATGGACTTAAATTCATGACATATATATATATATATACACACACATACACTAGACATCGGAGTCCGCATTCACGCATATCCAAAGACAAACAAGTTGCAACGAAAGAATCTTAAAAAATTACGGATGTACCCTTAAGCTGCTCAAACAGGCATGTCGATCTGTTGTCTACTTGAGCAGCTGCAATCGAAATTACTGAAGTAGCCCTTGGGCGGCAAGCTGGCATGTCAACTGCCAACTGCTTCCTAAGCGGTTTCAGAACTGCTGTTTGCTTGAGCAGTTTTAATTATCATGGTTAGCAGTATTTTTAACACAAAAGATAAGATAAATAAATTACGACGGAAGAACTATGAAAAATTATGAAATATACCCTCAAGTTGCTCAAGCAGCCACGTCGGCCAGCTATCTGCTTGAGCAACTTTAACTATCACGATTAGAATTATTTTTAACACTAAAAATAAGATCACCATACCATAAAAAATTATGGATGCACCCTCAGGCAGACTGCTCAAGCTAGCATATTGTTATCATGATTAACAACATTTTTAGCACTAATAACAAGACAAATAAGTTACAACGGAAGAATCATAAAAAATTACAGATGTACCCTCAAGCTGTTCAAGCAGACACATCGATCTGTTGCCTACTTGAACAACTACAATAAGAAATTATTAAAAGTAGCCCTGAGCGGCAAGCTGACATGTCGAGGATCAACTGTTTCCCATGGCTCTTCTATAATATAGTAATGATTTAGGACAAAATATTGTTTGTACAATGTACTTGTTTTGTTTCTTTTAATTTCTTTTTAATCCCTTGCAACACTTTTAGGGGATCAATGTTACCAAATATTATAGGGGGAGAAGATAATTTTCATGAATTAATTAATCAAAGTGATAATAACATTAATATGATAACCTTCTTAATAACAATAACATATACTATGAAATTTTACAAGTAAAATCTAGAAGGATAGAATTAAATCTTCTTAGTTGGACTCTGCACTAATATGAGAGATTACATCCTTAATTATAGACATCATATTTAAGTCTTGAAATGAAAAAGCATAGTAAAAAATCTTTCCAGTTAATTGGACTCTAGCTACATGAATAGAATCTGATGTAATCGACTCAATGAGTTTTGAATTTCATATAATTAAATACCAAAAAGGAAGATTTTATCTGACCTAATTGTCAACTTAAGAAATACTAGTTGATTTAAATCTAATGGAAATGCTCACCGAGAAAAGATCAATAATTTACTCTTTAAAAAATATATATTTTTATTTGATTACTCAAGTATATTATATTTTACTTTTTAAAATTTTATTTTTAATCAAATCAGTAAATTTGAATTTCGATTCAGCCAATTAATAAAATGTATAATTTGACATAATCCTTTCCCCCCCCGAAATAGTTGGATCATTCATGACTAGGCAGCCAAACCAACAATTTGCTAAATAAAATTAGAAAGTAAAAAAGAAAAAAGTTTTTGATTCCCTGGAGGACCAAAAAGGAAAGAAAAAAAAAACAAAGATTGTAACTCTTTCAGGGGATCAAAAAAATATATATATCAATTTTTATCTTTTATTTATGAGTATCAAATTTTTGAATATATGGTGGAATCTTCTCTAAAATTTATCATAATCACCTTGTTTTCTTGAGCAATTTCCAGATTATTAATTTTTTGTTGTTGATGATGATGATTGTGTGAAAATCATAAGATAAGAATGTTCTGTTTTTCATGTTGTGTGCCATCATCAGACCAGGACAAAATTAATCAGAAAGATTATGTGGCAAAAAGTATTCATCAAGAACAAGAAAAAGACACCAAATCTATAGCCTCATTTGCAAACATTTCTATTAAAACAGGTATGCATTTTCTTTTACTTTTTTTTTTTTGCAAAATTTGAAAAATTATCTTTTTTATGTCCTTAGATGGAGCCAAAATCTTTAGTTTATGGGTTCTAAACAATAATTTTCTTTTGTTTATTGGGTTCTAGGATAGTATTTATATTTACATTAAAATTTAGTAACAAAATACAGGGTGTGAGCGAAAATTATGATCAGATTTTGGCAAAGACTCTAGAAATTTGGTTCCTAATAAGAAAAATGAAATGAATAATAAGGGCTTGAAATGCTTTCCTCCAAAGAGAGTCAAAGTGATTTTTCATTTGGAAAATATGTGATTTCATCATTCCCTCCAAATAATGCAAGTAGTCCAAAAGCATTGCCAGAATTTTTAGTTTATGAGTTGTGAACCATAATTCCTTTAGTTTATTGGATTCTTAATAGGTCATTTATGCACATAAATAGATTTTTTAAATAAATACAGAGTTTTGAGTCAAAGTTATTGAATTTTACCGAACTTGTAGCCATCCAGCATTGTGCCTCCCCCATTGAGCAGTGCTTCTATATTATTTATTGATGGAGAGACATGGACAATGAAGATTCATATGATTGAGGCATATCGCGTGTATTTTGTGCAGATAGCAGCAGAAGGAAATACATAGCTGAAGAAATAGAAAAGTATGGAAAAACAAGCATTTCAACTCAGACAATCACATACAATGACTTGTGTCTTGCCACTAACAACTTTGATTCTGAGTGTGTGCTTGGTGAAGGTGGTTTTGGGAAAGTCTACAAGGGACACATGAAAAGCAAGAACATAGTATTACCTCTTATTTCCACATTTCTTTAAAATCTGCGTATAGTTAAACTTCTCTGTAACAACATTTTACTGTAACAGTCAAGTTTCATATTATGTGTTCTCTATACCAGCATCTTGTTGTTATAGAGAGGTTTGACTGTATCCAAAATTGTGTTATATGTAGTCGTTTTAGTTTTTTACTGTGTATGATTTCTTTTTCTCCAGGACGTGGCTGTAAAACAACTTGATAGGAATGGATTCCAAGGAAATAGAGAGTTCCTTGTGGAGGTTTTGTTGTTGAGTCTTCTTCATCACCCTAACCTTGTTACTTTGATAGGATATTGTTCAGATGGCGACCAACGAGTATTAGTATATGAATTCATGTCAAATGGTTCACTAGAAGATCATCTTCTTGGTAAGAATTACTTGCACAAAATTTGTGTAAGTTTGAACCTTCTGCCTAAACTTATTGACATATATATCTTTGTTTGGCAGATCTTGGGCCAGGACAAAAGTCACTTGATTGGATTACAAGGATGAAGATCGCGGAAGGAGCAGCTAGAGGACTTGAATACTTGCACGAAACAGCTAATCCTTCAGTAATTTACCGCGACTTTAAAGCATCCAACATACTTCTAGATGAGAACTTCAATCCCAAACTTTCTGATTTTGGACTTGCTAAGCTAGGTCCAACTGGTGATAAGACTCATGTTTCCACCAAGGTCATGGGAACCTACGGTTATTGTGCACCCGAGTATGCTTCCACCGGTCAATTGACCACTAAATCTGATGTTTACAGCTTTGGAGTCGTCTTTTTGGAAATAATCACAGGAAGAAGAGTCATCGACAACTCATTACCGAGCGAAGAACAGAACCTTGTTATTTGGGTAAGTTACAAAATTTCAATATGCTTTAGTTCTACGCTATCAGATTGCTTAACAGATAACTACTGGTAACAGTTGATAAGTAATGTTAAATTGTTATGCAGGCAACACCACTGTTCAGAGACAAGACGAAATTTCACTTAATGGCGGATCCATTGATGGGAGGGGATTACCCAATGAAGGCATTGTACCAAGCACTAGCAATAGCAGCTATGTGCTTGCAAGAGGAAGCCAGCACACGGCCTCTGATGAGTGATGTGGTGACCGCTTTGGAGTTTCTATCAGGTAACAGGAAAGAATTATTTGCAGAGGACGAGGACGAGGAACAAGATGAAGAGAAAGCTGCAGAGGAAACTTTGAAATCCCCACCTGCATTGCAAAGTTTTACGAGTAGACTTGAACGTGCTGAAAGTCAAGATACAAATGGCATTAGAGAAAGAGACTAGAACCTTCTTGTGCATAATCAAAAACCTTTTTTGGATCAAGATTTTGAATATTATTTTGCCAGCTCCCCGCAAAGCTTTACATGTATATATCACAAGTATGGAAAGAATGAAGCCAATGGTGTCTAGAGACTAAAACCTTCTGTGAATATATAAACCTTTTTGTTTGCTAAGTTTCTCAGATTTGCTAAATTAAACCTTCCAGCCCTTCCTTGGGAAGGCTCTCAGGTGCACTACAATATTCAATTTCCACACTCTTCAAAGTATTGAGATCACCAGGCTGGTAGACAGCTCTTTGAGATTGTAGAAATTAGAGATCGTCAAAAGGCTTTTGAACATTTCTTCGGGGAGTGAAGTAGCTTCTTCGTTACGTCCAATATGGAGGAAAGTAAGAGCTTTAAGATTAGATATGGAGCACAAAACTATTCCATTTGCCTCCCAACGGAAGAAAGGGCCGCAAAAACAAACATAATGCATTGATAAATCTCCATGTCTTCAAGCATGGGGAATTGGTCTTCTACTTCCTCTGGGATTGCGAAATTTGTCTATATTAACTAGTCTCAGAGATGGAAACCTTACTTGTGTGGGGAGTTCGAAATGAATTGCTATACAAGGCAGCTCAACCAAAGGGTAGTAAGCACGAGCAGAGTACTGATAGAATAAGTTATGTTAAAATTATTTCTGTTTGATATGTTGAATAAATTTCAAGAATATTATACTTATTTACAAAAATATTCTTCATTTTATTAGTTTTTAATATATTTTCTTTGCTAATTTAGTTATTCAATATTCATTTTTAAAATAAATTTCTCTTCTTATTTAGCTTAAATATTTTTAGATATACATTTCCATAATAATATCGTATGCATTGAAAATAAAAAAATTTTAAAAAAATTAATTTACAAATAGAACTTGTATTTTTAAGTTTATTAAAGTAAAAAAGAATTTATGAAAAAATTAAAATATAAAAAACATAATAATTAGTGTGTAATTTTTTAATGGAAAATATGAATTAGTATATAAAAATAAGGAGTGAAAGTTTTTAATATTATTATATATAGTGTGTAATTTTTGTTTCTTTCTAGGTAAGAATAACACAAATGAAGTTAATGTTATGAAGTTAAACTTGAGAGGCAGTTCTATTTTAGTATTTTTACACTATAATGATTTTGTGGAAAAATTAATCTAACTTGAGTTATTTTTTAGAAAATTAATTTACATTAATTAACTTTATTGAAATAAAATAAACATAAGTGACTTTTAATGAGTAACTGATTATAATTGAATAATCACATACTCCCTCCGTCTCAATTTATGTGGCATCTTTTGACTTGACATGATGGTTAAGACAAAAAAGAAGATTTTTAAAACTTATAATCGAAATTCATTCTTAGATATTTTGTGTGGTTGAAAATTATTTCATTAAGGATAAAAAAAAATTTGAAGGTAAATTATTTGCAATTAAAATCAGATCACTTTTTTTATCGAATAAAAAAAAGATAACACATGAAATGAGAAAGAGGATAAGTTATTCACTTCAATTTTTTGTTTATGCGATTGCACCTTCAGTGATTAATTAACAGCATATATTTATGGGTCCTAATTGGTCTGAAAAAATGTGTTCAATTGATAGAAAAATAAAAAAGGTTGATATTCACAGCTTTGACCGTTGAAAAGACAACTGACAGTTGGTTCAGGCTAGTGATGGTCAACATCTAATAAACATTGTTAAAACGTATACTCTAATATTTCAACTACCATAAAATAATGCCTTGCTATATTTTGAATCTCCAACATACGTATGTCTTTTTTTGTATATATATATTTAAGATAAATATATTAATTAGAGTGTCTAATTAAGAATATAATTGAAAGTCATTTATTAAGAAGTCTATTTAATTAAGGAATTAAAAATCATTAATTAAAGAGATAATCACACTTATAACAATTTTAAAGGATATAGCATATCATAACTCCTAAAAAATTCAAAATCCTTCTTTGCTTTTCTGGCAATAAAACAAAGTTTAGATTTTTTAACTGAAATTTATGAATTATTATTTAGATACATGTGTATATTTTGTCATATACACTTTGTTGGTGTAATATACGACAAATATAATAAATTACAGTTGAAAAAACAAAATGACAAAATTAAATAAAAATTCATTTAGGCTGACGCATGAATATCTCGCTCTCTTTAAAGAGATTAAAATACATTATGACATAATCTACACTGATCCAGTAGTACATCTCTTGACTTTTCTCCTCCTTAATACAAAATTCCAACAATATTGTATGACTCAACAAATTCGAATTAGTTGAAGAGTCGAAAGCTCTTCACAAAAACACCTTTCTTCAACATATAAATACTTTCTTTTATATAGTGATTATAGTTGAAGACTTAAATTTTTTTCTCAACTCTCTCTTTCACTACACTAACTTCATTACAAACTACAATATTTATTCACATTTCTCTTTTTTTTTTTTCTCTTTCATTCTTAAAGAAAGAAACATCACTATTTAGAGGCGAGAAATTTATCCTTATCTTGAATAAGATTGATGTCAATGATCAGGTAGGTAAATGAATTGAGGAATTATG
>JAOTQR010000011.1:307157-325305 GCA_025774065.1 Solanum ossicruentum
AAATCTCCGTGACATGCCTCCTATAATAAGGAAGTTATTGAGATCTTACCGGATGAAGGGAAACTACTAGCAGCTGGTCCCACGAGCCTCTTATCCATTCTCATTGAACGACGGCAGGGGAGCAAATCCAACTAGAAAAACTCACATTGGGCTTAGGGATAATCAGGCTCGAACTGATGACTTAAAAATATCTTCTTGGATAACTTATATAATCTCAATTATTAATTTTTTATGTACCTTTTCATTATTAGTAGTTTTTTATTATTTTTTTTTCATATGTAGTATGTTTTATTTATGGGATTTGATTTGTGAGACGAGAGTTTTCCAGAAATAATCTCTATTTGGTAGTGGTAACGTCTGCGTACATTATGCTTTCCTCATACCCCACTTCTAAAATTTCACTGGATATATTGCTGCTATAATATAACATATTTAAAAAATGTTTATTTACTCTATTATTTAATTTAAAATAAATATATATTTTTTCTTTTAATATGGAAAGGCCGACTAAAAATGTGGTAGGAAAGTTCCTCCTGTTCTTACACCCAAAAAGAAGCAAAACGGGAAAAAACTTCATCGTATAACAGTCGCCGCCGTCCAGAAAATATTTTCAGGTAATATCTCATAACCTTCCTGTTTCTTCTCATTTCTTACTTACTTAAGCTTTTCTCCAATAAATTGTCCTATTTGTTTCTTTTTTGCAAGTTATTTTTAATTTGCTTTCTATATAGTTTATACATTTGTGAATTTTTTCATTAAATCTGTTCCTTGTCCACCAAAATCTATCTGTTCCTCTTTATTAAGAAGGTATTTGTGACTTTTTTTTTGGCTGTTTATCAACTTCCTGAGTTGTCTGTTCAATAGAATTTACTTTCTAAATCTGATGGATTGAAATTGGTCTTTCCTGTAATTTCTTTTTCTTTTTGAATATATATTCTAATATGTTTGAGGTGAGGGTTCCCAAAAACAACTTCTATCTCTATGTAGTGGTAAGTTCGTCGCATATTTTACCTTTTTCAGAGTCCAGACCCCACTCGTGGGATTTCACTAGGTATGTTGTTGTTGTTTATATTCTAATATGTTCTATTGTGCAAGAAACTAGAAACCCGATTATGGGTTGGGTCGAACCCAATAGTAAGTGTGTTTGAGCCAAAATTGTTTTTAACCACTTTCAGAGTGTTTGAATAAATTAGAGAAGTGTTTATAAGCACTTCGATTGAAAGACATAAATTACAATTTCTAACTTATGATTTTTGGCTTATAAGTCAAAACTACTATTAGAACCTAGTTGTAATCACTAAGGGGTCATTTGGTTGGGACAAGTTATCTCGAGATAATGAATCTCAGAATAAATTAACCTGGAATAAGTTATTCCACCTTGTATATGATAACTTATCCCATCACTCAGGCAAAAATTTAAAATCGATAATTCAAGACCGATAAACCTGAAATTTTGGCTCCGACTTTGGGCAAGATGGTCTCTGTGGAAAGACAGATCCTCGATTAAAAGTTTATGGGTTCCTACGACGACCTAAATTTAATCTACAATTTAACCACTAGGTTCACAATCAAGTGTTTGCAGATTTTTATGGGACTTCTTAATACATATACAAGGTATGCGCAAAAGTCACTGTGCTCACGTGAAGCAAATAGCCTTTTCATGCTACATCTGCTCCTGCCACTATACTATGACTTCATGCTTGTAAGAAGTTATATTGTTATGATTATACATGCTATTGTGTTCCTATTTAACAGATATCCATTTCTTTTTATGCTGTTTTCTTTAGTTAGGGGATTCAGAAAGGGGGAGGTTTCGGGATTAATTGAGATGGAGATGCTGCGAGTTTGAATCTTGGTGTTTACTTCACTTTATGTATTCATGCGTTATCTAGTGTGTCTCGAAAGGGATTTAAAAAAGAAACTGTGTTAGATGATGAGAACGTGTCAGGTTTTTATGCAGTGATTGTTTTTGCAGACGTTACATCCTGAACTACTTGCTGCAAGCATAGCTTATTGTTACAACGGATAATGGCTGTTTGTGGTTCAAGAACTTCTCATATTGGCCATTTTGTTGGCAATATGGCTGCTTGGCGCCTGCATTATGGATCTGCGGTAAATAATAGCAGTGTCTCTTACAGAAATAGGAGCATTGAGAATGTTAGAAAAGCCAACAATTTTTTGGGAAATAAAGGCCAACTCTACGACTTCATGTTATCTCAATATGTTAGAACTAGCCCTGCGACGAGGCGGGGACATTCTAGTCCATATGAAGGATTTGGATTAGAAGGTTTTCGCATTTCATCACATGCACGTTTCTCTTCTGGAACTGCTGCTCCCGGCAGCCTGTCTTCTGATAACACTAAGGGAAAGGAGCAAACTGTGAATACTGTTGGTTCGGAAGGAAAGATACACCTGAAGCTGAATTCGGGATCATTTTACTTGCCTCACCCTGCTAAAGCCAACAGTGGTGGAGAGGATGCTCATTTTATTTGTGATTCTGCACAAGCTATAGGTGTAGCTGATGGGGTCGGGGGATGGGCTGATCTTGGTATTGATGCAGGGGAATATGCCCGTCAATTGATGTCTAACTGTATGTCAGCGATACAAGAGGAACCTAAGGATTCCGTAGACCTTATGAGGGTCCTGGAGAAAGCTTACATGAGAACAAAAGCAAGAGGTTCTTCAACTGCTTGTATCATTGCACTCACTGATGAAGGCCTTTATGCCGTTAACTTAGGAGACAGTGGATTTATATTGGTTAGGCATGGATCCACTATATTTAAATCCCCTGTACAACAGCACGGGTTTAATTTTCCATATCAACTAGAAGGCAGCAGTGCTGGTGATTCGCCTAGCTTGGCCCAAGTGTTTAAGGTTACAGTAGCTCCTGGAGATGTCCTAATTGCTGGTACTGATGGACTTTTTGACAATTTATATGACGTGGATATTGTGGAAGCTGTGGTTCATGCTGTGGAAGCTGGCTTAGGGCCACAAATGACAGCTCAAAAGATAGCAGCATTGGCACAAGAAAGAGGAATGGACCCAACTAAACCATCCCCGTTCTCTGATGCAGCCAAAGAGGCCGGATTTGAGTACCATGGGGGAAAACTTGATGACATAACCGTAGTTGTTTCTTATGTAACTAACAATACCAATCCATAACGTGCTAGAGTTTTGAAGACGTGGGAAATTTGGAATGCTGACACATCAGGATTCTTAGTTTGAGCCACAAACTATGGGGTTTTTGAAGTAGGTGTGCAGCTGACTGTGAATGATTACTCTGACTAAAGGAGCAATTCGCCTAGTGGTGCTCCTTACAGGACGGAGGCATGTTTAGATGTTGTAGACGATGACATCATTGATAGAAGTGTTGAATGATAAATGGCCTAGACAAATTGTTCTTGTTGACACTGATGGCTTCTTAAGACACTGCTCTTTGAAAGCAATTTTTCTGTCTGTATGGTTTTGTTTTGTAAGCCAGGAGGAGTCTTTGTAGTCTTAGGCATGGTTTGGTTTGATATAAGTTATGTTGAGGTTATATTTTATTGAGTTTTTGATTTGTTGGATAAATTTTAAGAATATATTGTTTCCTTACAAAAATACCCTTGACTTTATTAGTTTTCTTTCAAACTTTCTTCTAAGTAAAAAGTATTTATGAAAAATCAAAATATAAAAAAAAATTAAGAATTAGTAAATAAAAATTATATTATATAATGCAAATTTTTAATAGAAAAATATGAAGAAATACCTTAAAAATAATGAGGGAAGGTTGTGAATGATATTATATATCGTACTAAAAATAATATAAATACACAAATATTTAAAATGAGATATAAAAAGGGTTTAAAAGGGTATCTATGTCATTTGTTCATTTAGTCCCGGGATAAGTTATCTCGGGACTAGTATACCCTCCAAGAAAAGGGATAACTTATCCCGATACTATTTATTAGTCCGGGGATAAGTTATCCCGGATTTGTCAACCAAACATCAAATTAAAGTTCACTATATTTTTATCCTGAGATTACATACATTAATCCTTCGCACCAAACGACCTCTTGTAAAACTAGTTATTATGACTTCACTTGAGGATTTTGAGAATATAGTTTGTATGTGACTCATTGACATCAAAATTTCATCCATATGATCCGAGACTCGGATTTCATCTAAAAATTTAAACGGTTGCAGTCGTTTGGTTATTCTTTCAAAGGGAGTTTAATGTTTTAAACTAGTATAGCTAATTCAACGTTGGATAGTTTTTTTTGTATAAAATTAAGCACAATTAAGATGCTTGATAAGTTACGCGTCAATTTATAGATTATTTTGTAATGCAAAAAATAATGGTACATCAATAACTAAATAATGTTAATTATATACCAAAGATGTCATGCTGAATTTTGTTACTACCTTTATTTACTACACATAAAGGTCATTTAGTTTGAAGATAAATTATTAGTTATATTTTATTTTAGTTATCATGGTAGTACTATTTTTTATTAACTATCTGATTTATTGTATTAAAAATAATATATATTACATCTTTTTTAAAAAGAAGTTATTTTTGTTTACGAAAATAATCTCCATCTTACTTGGAAAAATAATGAGGGACCTCATTTATCATTTCACTCGTTTATCCCGAACTAAATAGTCCCGATACTTTCTATCCCAGTGTGCTACAAAACAAAATTATCCGAATACAAAAAGGAACACAACACCCCTGGTTGAAATAACTTATCCCGAGACTAATTACTGTCTATGAATAAGGTTGGAAATTAAAATAATGAATGATATTAATATTCATATTATTCCTGGATAACAAATGTCATCCACCACATCATCTTCATCTTATATTCTTATTGAATGGAAATGGACCTTCCTGTATTTACTGGTATTTTTTCTACTTCTTCTCAGGAATTTTCTCTAACAACTCTGGAATGACATCGAAAAGATCACCCACGAGTCCATAATCAGCGACCTGCAGTTGAAAGAAGGCAATGTTTTCAACATGGATCTCATATAATTCAACTTCTAGACGGGGAGGATTCAGTGCCAGTTCAAGTAGATCGTCAAAAGCATTAAGATATTAGGCCTTGTGACATGTATGGTAGTGGTGGTTTTACAAGCAATGGTCAATTAGTTATTTCTCAAGTACATTCTCCAAACTATAAACATCACCCCCGCGGTCCAAACAACATAAATAAGTTATCTTCCTCTTTTTGAATGTGCCACATGATTCTGTGCCTTTCAGCCAACTTGTTATAGTTTTGTTTCTGGTAAGATATGATACTTGGGTCTAATTCAAGCCCAAAAGCTAGCTTATTATGGGAGAATTGCTTTAGTTCATATAAGGAGACCACTGGTCTGCTCACTAACCAATATGAGACTTTAACTCACTCGTAACGTAAATAGCCAGATTAGGTTGGGTGAGAGGAGGGTACTCAGTTATTTCCGTTGCTAGCTAAGGTAAATGTGGATGGCTTGTCCACTATGTCAACTTTTTTAAGTTACTCCAAAATATAAAAGAAATATATTCTATTTTACTTATCAGGAAAGTAACTGATAAATCAGAACTCCATTGAAAGCAGTAAACCGATGAGTTAGTAGTATCTCCTTCACCACCCCTTTTATGTGAAATAACATAAGAGCGAGAAAAGGAATCATGTATTGCATGTGAGAGAGAAAATAAACAGATTGATCCTTACCTGGAATATGGGGGCATCTGCATCTTTATTTACAGCAACAATGACCTTGGAATCTCTCATGCCTGCTATGTGTTGAATTGCTCCAGAAACACCAAATGCCATGTATAATTCTGGCGCAACAATTTTCCCAGTTTGGCCAACCTGAAATAGAGAAGAAAAAACAAAAACAACATTCAAAGAGATGACGAAAATGAAAAATGACGGGTTATCATTATTTAGGCACTAAAAGCATGACCAATAAGTTCCAGTTTCTTGAGGACGAAATCTCGGAGAGACAAAAATACCACCACTTTAAAACTATTTCAAGTATT
The DNA here is from genome assembly GCA_025774065.1 of Solanum ossicruentum. NCBI lineage: Eukaryota > Viridiplantae > Streptophyta > Magnoliopsida > Solanales > Solanaceae > Solanum > Solanum ossicruentum. The sequence continues at coordinate 313,168 of JAOTQR010000011.1, forward strand.
TTAATTTATAATATTTTCGTGTCTGACTTGTTATAAACATGACTTCCATAGACGAAAGAAAAGATATTATCGGCAACAGTTTACTACACAAGTGAAAATCCATTTAAGGTTTCTGAAAGGCAAGTACTTAAGTCCCCTGAAACGACAAGTATGTCTAGTGTTACCTGGAGGTCATTGGGAACAAATCCAGCATCTACTGCAGCACGAGTAGCACCAACTGGACAACAGAGGTAATCCCATTTAATGAACAGATGAAAGGCAGATCGAAATCAGAATCATGCAATGTGTCGGTAAGAAATAGGAAGTCCTTTTGAATTTGAAATTAGTGAAGGATAGATTCATAGAGGACATAAAATTGCAGAAAAAAAGCATAAGGTGGAACACTACAGAAGTCATGGAAGAGGGGAAACCTGCGGCACCAATTTTCTCAGCAAGCTTATCTATCATTTTGAAGTTCTCAGCACTCTTTACACCTCGTCCACCAGTAACTACAATACGTGCATTTCCAAGATCTGGGCGCTCCGAACTTTGGGAGGAAAGCTTTACATATGCTGACTTACCAACTGAATCATCTGTAAAAAAGCTCACATAATTTTAGGTCCAACATACTGAATTTTCTTTACAATAGATGCAAACAACAGTGATATCGACAAGATTGGCATAAAGAGCAACATATGGTTAACCATGGGAGATATGGGCTCATCTCTTAACTGACTGACCTTCATCCAAGGTTGAAAGATCAACCTGATCTATTGACGCAGCATTAGATTTCAAATCAGCTGGTTCTGAAGCAACAGGAAAAGATGTAGCTCTAATGCTCAACATACATGGGCTAGAACCTGTGTAACGAACAGTGGAAAGAGCATTTCCTGCATATATTGGCCTGTCACATTAAAGATAATCCAGTTAAAGACCAACATAGCTTATACTGGAGCTGAGGAGATAAAATGATTGATGTAGTTAGCACTGCAACTTTGTAGCTAAAAGGATCCCAGAAAATGGGTTAATCATCCCTAGACGATATTGCTTTGTAACTACGTTTACACAAATGTACAATCTTTAATGACCCAAAGTACATTCTTCACTGTCATCATACAAACATGCTATAAAATGGCCATGCTCATGAAACAAGATGTAATAGGAACATGTATCATCAAACCTAATAACAGGAAACTTCCCATTGAACCATAGCTGGGTAATGTCGATATTTCAATATTACAAATCACAAAAACAACAACAACATACCTAGTCAATCCCACATGTGGGGTTTGGGAAGGCTAAATGTACATAGACCTTACCACTACCTCATAGAGATAGAGAGGTGATTTCCGAAAGACCCCTCAACTCAAATATATCAACCCCAAAAATAGAAAATCACTTTTTCCCATCTACAAGAATATCTCTATCCATTGTAGTGTTTACAGGATAAAGGGAAACACTAAAAATCACCTAATAAAGAGATTTGATCCAGAAATCTTTGTGACATCAGTAATCGGAGAAATGTCCAGAAGAGCTGCTGCACGCGGTAATATATTTTTCCCAAATGAACCTGATGCAGCAATTATATGTGAATAGCCACCACTCTGTTGAACAAGATGGACTAATTTGGCCCATGGTTCAGCCAAAGGATATGTAAATTTGTCAGAATCAGCAATAAGGACCTAGAAAGAAACAAAAAACAAGAAGAAAAAAATAGTGAGTTTCATTAGTTGAATTCACTCAAGCATCCTCTACTCTGTGTGCTGAATACATTATCTATTCTAAATGCTAGTTAAAATTATTTGTCTCTACATGCTAAGTGCATAATGCTTGAATTAAGTTAATTCCAAATTTTCAACTAGCATGTCACATCACATGGAAGCACAAGAGTGAAAACCATAAAATCTTTGAACAAAGCCTCTTAACAAGTAGTGTGCTTGGTCCTCACAATAGCTTAATTGAAGATGAAGAGGAAACCAGCAGTATTGTATTGTCAGCATGATCTATGAACAACTTTTCCGTTTATAGACACACATTCATATGATATCTCTGTGTATTATGTGGAGAAAATCCATACAAACAGGTACTGTACCACTTTCTCCAAAAGTGAGAGATATTGTACGTAACAATGAACAAGTATACTTCAGATACTCTTGACAAGATCACCTATATCCTTCCTGGATTTTGTTCTATGGCATGCTTACTGAAGTTCAGCAGTCAATTGAAAATAGCATTTCCAAATTTTTGTTCAAGAAGACAGAGAAAAAGAAATATCATCCTTCCATTTCTCCTCGGTCGGAAGATCATTCTCTCTCTATCAAAGTAAAAATGTCTAAAGATGCGTCACACAATCACTAAAACATGTCAATAGAATACAACTAGTCTTCTTTCACGCTGAACTAGGGATGTATTCGCTAAGATGTTACAGAAAAGCAAACAAACCAAATTGCAAGGGAAACGGCAGGAGCATAAAGTTAGTATTCCATGGGCAACAGGCTGAAAAAACACCCCAGCACCCAAAGAGGATTACCTGAGAAACGGAAGGGTGGGATGAGGCAGCATGTTCTGCAGCTTCCTTCAGGGAATGACCAGATCCAGCAAGTAGCAATGATATCGAATTGTCCCCACCTAAAGATTTTGCAGCCTCCACAGCACTTAATGATGAGTTTTTAATTAATCCTCCTTCATGTTCAGCTAAAACCAATGTGCTAAGCTACACATACAAGAAAGCACAAGTGCACATTTAACCACAATCATTTGACGGTTTTGAAGAGTCCAAGCAATGTAGTCTAAAACTCACTCGGGTAAAGCTGCAATTAAGATGTACAACAGGGACACAAAATATTTTGCTGCAGCAATACAAGGGACAAATGAAAATAAGTAAGATTAAAGTTGAATTGCTTCGAGAAAATAATGTCCATTCCATTATTTATCTTTCAATAATCAAAGTACACAACACAACAACAACAACATCATGCCGGTGGAATCCCACAAGTCGGGTCTGGAGAGGTAAAATTACACAGACCTTACCACTACCTCCTCATAGATATAGAAAGGTTGTTTCCGAGAAACCCTAATCAAGTCCCAGAAGGTACTAGATATGGAAAAAAGGAACAGAAGGGAAATTAAAGTAAACAATAGGTACATAAAACCCAAACACGTTTATTCTTGTTATTTCAGAATTCCAGAAGATTCATCTGGTACAAGCTATTATGCTCATTCCTTTACACACTAAAATCACTATGCCTGGCTTAAAGCCTAAAACCTTAATCACTTGTATCAACCACCTCGAGAATTTTGAGTTTATGAGCCCTAGATTCTAAATAAATAAAAGAATTTTGATATACTACATATTAAGTGGATTCTTAAACATTCTTCAAACCCCTAATCAGAATGATAGCTACACATCTAAGTGCAGAAAAACCAAATTGACTTGTCAATTATGAAGTTATTCACATTCTTTACATTTTCCATTAAAGATGTTTGTTTCACAAAGGGACTTACAGATCGAAAAGGGGTTACGCGGGAAGTGATGGAGATGTTTCTGAATGCGGAGAGCATCGTTCCAATGGCCATATCCAGTTTCCTTCAACTTGTGCTCTTTTGGGTCAAAAATGTCTATTAAAAAAATGAATAGTTGCGTCTGTGTGTATCTTTTAAGCGTGGCGTCTCTATCAATTGCATGCCGCAGCACCTCCATCATCGCCTACGAGGAGATTAAAACCTTCATTATTACAAAACAAATCCTTTTTAACTGTAAAAGTATTTACTACTTTCCCCATCCCATTTTATTTTATTTTTACTTGATATGATATTTTATCCAAAAAAAATTAAAACTTATGGTATAAAATTATTTTTAAATATTTATGTAACTAAAAATTATTTTATTAAAAATAAAAAAGAAATTTAAAAGATAAATTATTTTTAATTTGAATAAAGAAAAAGATTCCACATAAAATGAGACAGAAAATACTTTTTAAATACAGTTTTTACTTTATTATGGAGGTATACTATATTTTAGAAATACTTACTATCATTTATATCAATTATTATATAACTATGTATTGGAAGCAGGTTAGAAATATATTTAAAGGTGTTATACTTGTTTTAGCCCAAAAAAAACTGTATTACATATTAAAAATAAATTATAGATGTAAATAAATATGTTATACCGTATATAAAAGCAATTTTATATGTAATATAGATATATTATAAGCGTTTTAAAATGAATTTGACTTGTTTTAATAAATTCGATATACAAAAAGGTTAATTTTTCAGTCATCAGACTACGAACAATGATCTATAGGTCATGGAATGATATACGAATGGTAAGCTATCTCGCACATATGCCTCAGACTTAGGAAAATTTCACCAAATCACAAGGTCACCTACGAGGCCTCATCTACGGACCGTAGATCACTCTACGGGCCATAGGTGGCCTTCGTAATTTCCTCTAGTGACTTTTCTGATCATTTTTTTCAAAACATTTTCTCAGATTACGTAGAATGAATTGGGGGGGGGTGGTGTTACACTTAATTCTAATTTTTCACTTAACATGTTTAAAATTAGAAAATCAAAAAATATTTTAATATATTAGACATATCTTTAATTTAATACCACAATAGTCTTAAAGATTGACTTTTTATCAACTTAAAACAGGCCAATAAAATAAAACCAAGACAGTCATTTTTATTTATTTTTGGAGTAGTATCAAAAATCAAAGAAAAAGTTCTTCCCTTTGAGTTGACCCCAAACCCACGTTTGATTTCTCAGTCAAACAGACCAATCCACCACCCACTACACAATTTGGAAACACGCCCCCCCCCCCCCCCGCACCTACTCTGAAACATAACAACAAAAATCACTTTTTTTTTTTTTTTTAAATGAAGAACTTTTTCTACACTTTTCCGTTTATCTGCGTGTTTAAAGCCCAACCAGCTAAGCATCAAAAGGTACAATAATAGGTAGGTCCCCACTTGTGTTCTTGTTGAAATTCCTGATCAAGGTTGTTGGGTATTGAATTGTTGATTTGAGGAACTTCCAAGGTAGGAAAATATTTGAACCATGTGGAGGAACCATGGAGCTTCTGCTGATTCATTCTATCAGGTATATTGTGTCTCAGTCTGAATATTTATTTTATTTTCGATTGTAATTTGTGGTATATTCACCAACAGGTGCGTCCTGAATGTGCTGATGATGTTCCTGAAACCAAGTTTAGAATCAAGGTAATTGTTTTTTTTCTAGAAACATATTCTCAGTTAGATGAGTTCAACCAATTATATGTCTAAAGATTTTATTTTTTGTAATTTTAGTAGATTTGTCTATATATGAGTTTATGTTCTGCGTCAAAAGTATTGGATTCAGACGAAAGTAAAGTTATCAACATGTCTAAACCTTAATTCCTAAAATTATGTGGAAGGAAGTTGACTAGGAAGTTGAGTTTTGATGTTCATGCTCCAGAAGCTACTCCCTGCAAGTCAAATTTCTTGTCTGTCAGTTCCTTTAATCTTGTCGAAGAATATTTGGCTTCTCTCAATTATTGAATTCACTGACCAAGAAAATGCAATCGGGATGACTCTTCTATAGTTAGGAGCTGTGAGGAACATTTCACGAATTGCTGGCGTGATCTCTAGGAAAGATCATCAGCTTCTCAGTTATTTTGATTGTACTATGTAGTGTGGACTAATAACAACAACTATTACGATTCAATCCCAAGCAAGTTGGAGTTGGCTATATGTATCCTCACTATCTATGTCTCTTCAGAAAACAACCTCTCAACCTCCATGAGGTAGTGGTAAGGCCTGTGTACATTCTATCCTCCCCAGACTCTACTTGTGGGATTCCACTAGGTATGTTGTTGTTGTACTATCCATGTTTCTCCATTCAATCTCATCTTAGCTAGACAATTTATGGTTAATCCTCTAAATACTGAATACATGTGGTGGAAATCAGTCTAGAAATTCTCTTGTTACACAGTGGGTGTTTTCACTCTACTTAAATGGTGTAGACTGATTTCAAGAGTGCTCATAAGTCATAATGTACCATGTAATCTTCAGGGGGCAAGGGTAAAGCCCCCTTACCAAAATCTGGTGTAAACATGGAATAACGAGGATACGAAAATATTACGAAGGGGATGACAAGAAATATAACAACAGAATAAACCAAGAATTTTGTTATCATTTTAAGTACTAATCTTAAATGTCCTAGAAAACTAAAATACTCCTAGTTACGCCAAACATAGTTTTCTAATATCCAATTTCGTATTAGAGTTGTTTTTTGTTGATTTTCTTTTCTCTGTGCAAAGGCAATCTATCCTAGTAATCGGATCAAAACATTTAGTTGTATCTCAATGAAAAGATAATCCTGACATTTGACGAACCTCTAGTTGGAGATAACTTCTGAGTTACTTTGCAATGAATGAGCCAGAATAGATCATAAGGAAGGGGATTCATATAACGAACTAAACTTGGTTCGGAATTGATGCATGATTGATTGATGGATTAAATTGAGTCCTTTTCACCCTTCATTTCTAATGTTTTGCCTCATGTTTATTATCTAATAATCCACTTATTCAGGTTGGGAGAACCCTAAGCTCAAGGAGATGGCATGCTGCATTTACCCCGGAAGGTTATCTTGACATGGGCAAAATACTTAGTCGAATTTGTCGTGGGGTAAGGTTAGCTTCATGATACTAAAGTTACTTTTGGTTTATGCGCCATATAATTTAGGAATATTGCAAATCTGCATTTTTATCATTTTCATCAGTGTAACAGAATGTTAAGTATTGAGTATTTGTGGCTTTTTAGGGAATTCATCCATCAATTAGAGGTGAAGTGTGGGAGTTCTTACTGGGTTGTTATGATCCAAAGAGCACATTTGAGGAACGAGAGCAATTACGACAACGTCGAAGGTATTTTACTTTCTTTACTAAGCAAGTATAAATATATCCAGACAATAATTAAATTTTTTCAAAGTATGTGCTTCATCATCCTTAGTGAGTCACTGTGAGATTACAATAGAACTTATTGTTGGAGGTGACACAAACATGTTTGTTTTTCAGCTGCTTCCGTCATCTAGGCATTACATGAAATACACATCATTAATTTAACCCATCATTTTATCCAGATGATAAAACCCTGTACGAGATGCTAATTTACAGCTAGGTGTTGAAACTTAAACCCATATCTGTATACCTAATCGTAATGAGTATCGCTCTTTTCATCATAAAATATGCACATTGCTATCTCTCATGATTCAGAAACGGAAGAATTCATCTTCTCATGTGAATTTGATAATACTTTGCCATTAAACAGTATAATTTGTTTTTACCCCTCCCTAGGAGCGCCCACCCTGTTGCTCCCTTGGTGACTCAAACTTACAACCTTCAAGTTGAAAGTGAGGGTGGTTACCATCCAAGAAACTCCCTCTTTTCGTATAAATCAATACCTAATCCATATCAAAATCACATTTTCGACACACATTTCCGTATGCATTCAGGGTACAGTATGCTGCAATGAAAGAAGAATGCCGCATGATGTTCCCGTTGATTGGAAGTGGCCGTTTTATTTCTGCACCCATAATCACTGAAGATGGCGACCCTATTCTGGATCCTATAGTTCTTCAAGAGTTGAATGCGGCAAAAGAACCAACTTCTTCTGGTCAAGCTGGTAATTCTTAATATGTTCAGTCCATAAGTAGTGGGATTTCTCTTTTTCTTCCTTTCTGGTGGAAGGGTTCTTCGATGTTGTATACTGTGATGCTTTTCTTTTTGGTTATTGTGCAATTACAGGTCCTTCTGATGGTTTTGAAATGGTGAAGGAGCACGACAAAAAAGTAATCCAGTGGAAACTCTCATTACACCAGATAGGTTGGTTATGTATACGGATTGCATGCACTTGTTTTTTATCATGCCAATCTATATAATGCATTCTTCTATTTTTTGGTTTTGGCAAATCGAGTATTGATTTGAGATGTGGATTTTTCTTATTAATTTGGCAATCACTTCTTCTTTATCATCACATTTATTTTCTTTATTTGTATGTCATCTTTTTTCATCCTTGTTCGTATTTATGCTAGGACTGGATGTGATGCGTACTGACCGGACACTTGTCTTTTATGAGAAACAAGAAAACTTATCAAAGCTTTGGGATATTCTGGCTGTTTATGCTTGGTTTGACAAAGAAGTTAGTTATTGTCAAGGTTGGTTATTCTATAGTATCTTTTATTTATTGCTTTTAGCTTGTGCTGAAACTATTTTAACATTTGATAATGCTGAACAGGTATGAGTGATCTTTGTTCTCCCATGATTATTCTACTTGATGATGAAGCAGATGCATTTTGGTGCTTCGAACGTATGATGAAGAGACTGGTACATACTTTATTTGGGCTACCTGTATATGCCTAATTTTGTCAATTGATACTTTTTGTACTAATATGTGCTATCTTAATATCGCTTTACTTCTTTGATGCTATGTTTCTCTAAAAATGTTTGCTCCACTTGTGTCGGATTCTTAAAAAATGCACTACTTTTGGAGAATCTGACATGCATCTGTCATTATTTTTGACGAGGATGAGCACATAGCTCTGCTGCTTAATTTCCTGAATTTTCATGAGTACCTGCATCATTTTATAACAGAACTCCTTTGGCTATCTCAACTTGAATTCCAGAATACATCTGGATGTAAATTAAAAAAGGACGTTTCATTTTCGCAATCTGTCAGAATGCTTTCCATGAAAATGGTTTTGCGCTGTATTTTTAACCAAAGGAATATAAAAATGGTTGGGGACATGTCTCCCATGAGAGATTTATTGAAGGTCTTTCATTGTAATAGCATGTATCAACTAGAGCTATGTTGCCCGGACTCTCCAAAAATGATATTGCACCTGCATTAGATCCCTCAAAAATACACTTACTTTTGAAGGATTCGGCATGTACCTGTTAACATTTTAGAAGAGTCCGAGTAACATAGTACAGACCAAAATAGTTTCTTTTCGTTGCGGTTTGAAATTCCATTAAGCTTTAATCTTCCCCACAGAGCTGAAAGAAACACTAATTTGTGTTCATTTATCCTTTTGATATCTAGCCTTGCCGTTCTTAGATTCCGGTAGTTCCATTGGCAACCGTACCTACAATCAAGGCAAATCCTTCATCCTATATATTTTAGATGAAGTTTCTTCTGAGATCATAATACTACTCATACTAATAGAGGGCAGAAACAATAATATATTAGAAGAATATCTTACTATACCATAATATTACTCATGATAATATATCTGGGAAACATAGATGAGCTAGAAAATTTCTTGCATGACCAATCACCGGGTTACCGAATCTTCATTTCTTAATTATTAGATAGACATTTATAGTTTACATCTTCAGTTGCTGATGTTGACATATACTATATATTTCGTAATTACTGTGGCTAATGCTAATACTAAGTTCTCTGTTCAATTTCAAAGAGAAAAAACTTCAGATCTACTGGGAATTCTGTTGGAGTGGAGACGCAGCTAAGTAATCTAGCGTCAATAACTCAAGTTATCGATCCCAAACTTCACCAGCACTTAGGTACCACCTCTCTACTTTATTCTTAATTACCAAGTCCACTATCGAATTTTACTTCTTTTTTCATGTACAACTCTTCATATTGATGCAAAATTTGTCCGCTACTTGAGTATTCAAAAGAGTTAATGATGCACCATACCATATGTCCTAGACATTTTTCATCTACAACCCCATTTCATCTAGAAACTTGCAAGTGTCTCATACCTGCACTCAGACTTTGATAAAGGACAAGCTTTGCAGCGAATTTGACGTCTTTTGTGAACTGTCTCTCAGTGATATCCTCTTCCGATATAAATTTTTATGGCATAATACATAAGTGTGCCCTTTAACTTGGATTTAACTAGCATCTATATACTCCAACTTCGTTTGTTCGCAAGTACTCACTTTAATTTGTATAAAATTGAGCAAATAGATACATGTTTCCTACATGACGTTTTATATGGCAATTTATGTCCTATGTAATGTCTTATATATATTATGCCACGTACGATGCATGTGTCTATTTGTTCAATTTTATACAAGTGTCTACTTGTGTACACTCATAGTTGGAGGGCTTAGCTGTCAACTGAAGCCAAGTTTAAAAGTGCATATTTATATATTATGCCAATTTTTAGTTATCAAAAGTAGTCAGTGATAAATTACCAGTTTCCAAAAAAAAAAAAAAAGAAAAGTAGTCAGTGATTCTCTCTTTTTTTTTTCTTCATCTTGTGAAAAATGTCATTGAATTTCCTTGTGATCTTGGTCCACAGAGACATTAGGTGGAGGTAATTATGTGTTTGCTTTCCGGATGCTCATGGTTTTGTTCCGTAGAGAATTTTCTTTTGCTGATTCGTTATATCTTTGGGAGGTAAGATTCATTTCCTGATCTGCAGCTGTTATTTAGATAGCTTTGCAACTGGATGCCTGCGAAACCACTAGAAAATTTCCCCTCTCTCAAAGTTTACGATTTAGCCATGATGTTCATATTCTCTAAATTTTCTCTTTGCGTGGTTTATCCCCATTTTCCAACAGATGATGTGGTCTCTGGAATATGATCCGGAGTTGTTTTTCATGTATGAAGAAGACCCTGACTTGACTGCTGAAAAATCTGAACAAGCAAAAGTTAAGTCAATACGTCAGTATGGTAAATATGAGAGAGAGAACATGAGAAGTGGAAGCAAAGATGCAGAAGCTCCCCTCCCAATTTCAGTTTTCCTAGTAGCCAGCGTCTTGAAGGACAAGAGTGCCAAGTTAACAGAAGCTAGAGGACTGGACGAGGTTGTTAAGGTTGGTTTGACAAATACATAAATTAAGTGCTATGTCTTTATTACTTCTCTTTTCTGATGAACTTTATGAAACAATAAGTTCAATAGAAGAGTCTGCCGTAAGAGGAAGCTTTTCAGAAAAAAAAATGTTGACAACGCTTAATTTTCTTTATTATCTGTTAATGACCCTTTAAATAATAGAGATAGACACATAAAACAACTAAACCACTAACAAGTTGCACTAACCCAACTCTCCTAAACTTTAGGAAGAACTATCTGCTACTAGGAAAACTATAACGTAAAAAAAAAATTTAATAGCCTAACAATTTGTAGCTAAAAATTAGCCTATTGCAGACTTAGTCAAATTTAAACAAAGTGATGTCGTATAAATTTAACACCTCTTCTCGACATCAACTTCCAGTCTTAACCATGCCTAGCTGCTGGCAGAAACTTTCCAACTTGTTGGCCGTTAGACCTTTTGTGAACTAGTCTGCAATTTGACGTTCTGTTTTAGTATGCTCCAAAGCTTATCACAGTATAAAGGCACTGCATAGTCCATAGACTGTTGTAAGTCCTTCATCTACCGTATGAGCCATGTACATTCTTGAGCTGCAACTGCTGCTGCTCGATATTCCGCTTCTGTTGTTGATAAAGACACAGTTGGCTGCCTTTTGCTGCACCATGAGACTGCTCTGGACGCAAGCATAAATACATATCCAGTAGTTGAGCGTTGAGTATCATGATCTCCTGCATAGTCCGCATCGCAATAACCAAATAACTTGCAGTCTTCACCTTTTCTGTACAGAATGCCATAGCCAAGTGTACTTTTCACATATCTCAAGATTTGACGAACTCCTTCCAAATGAGACTTCTTTGGATTTTGCATGTACCGACTCATAACACTAACTGGATAAGAGATTTCGGGTCTTGTTAAAGTTAAGTAGATCAAACTACCCACCAATTGCTGATACATTGTTGCATCTTCCAAGTCTTTCCCTTCGTGAGAGCACAACATTTGGCTGCAGTGGTGTTGAGATTGGTTTGCAATTGACCATCCCAAACTTTCTCAAGAGATCTTTGGAGTATTTTTGTTGATGCAAACAGATTCCTTCATCATTGCGATCAACCTCCAAGCCAAGAAAATGATTGAGTTGTCCGAGTTCCTTCATCTGGAGCGGACTGACAAATTCTTTTTAGTTTGGAGAACTTCTTCTTCACAATCTCCTGTTAGGATTAGATCATCCACATATACTAGCACAATAGCTAGTTTTCTGCCAACGTCTTTCACAAACAGACTAGAATCTGATGGTGCTACTAAATAACCACTTTGAGTAAGAAATTCAGAAATCTTAC
>JAOTQR010000011.1:325405-339699 GCA_025774065.1 Solanum ossicruentum
TAGTAATATACCATGTCGACATATATATATATATATATATATATATATATACCATATCAGTATCATATAGTATCGAGCTTAATCATCTGTGATACCCTGTATATCATACAAGTAGATGCCGACGTTATGCTGATGTCAATAGACGAATTTTAATAGTATGGGGTACAAAATGTAAAAGGGTATATGATGTAAATACTTTCATTTAAAAAGGATACAAACTTAGCTTTCTCTTAATTTATTGTATATATTTGAAATCATCCAAATTTTGTAACCCGTTAAAATAATAAATCAACTCGACCTGACTCATAAAATTCAAAAATCTATATAAATTAGTACAAATAAATTGGATCGGCCCATAATAACAGCTTTACCAAATTATCTCCCGTCTCTTCCTGTTACATGATGAGACAGGATGGGACCTTCCATTCGTCCTGATTCGACCCAGATTGGTCTATCCCGGTCCCCCACCGGCTACTTTACTATTTGTCCCGTCTTGACACAATTCAAAGTATATATCACTAATGGTAAAATTTAAAAAAAAAAAATAATCAAACCCTTCTAATATAATGTCACAATAAGATAGTAAAATACAAAAGAACCCCCACTTTCAACCCCTATGCAAATTTTGCCACGATATACACCTTTTTAGTGGCTGACCCCATTGACTTCAAAGGCTACCAATTGGGTGCTCATTTACAAGAAATTCTGAGATGCTCATTTACTCATTTACAAGCACTTGCCGAAAGCAGAAAGTGTAATCTCTTAGATCCTTCTTTTAACCTCAAAATCTTTTACTTCTCAATAGAATTGGTGGCCTAAAGTCAAATTTTAGTATCAATTTTGATCTCCCTTCCCATTTCTGATTTTTGAAAAGCAATTTTAACAACCACAACATGTCTGACCATGGATCCGACGATACATGCTGCTATCGTTGCATCAAATTCATATTAACTGCAGGCTTAACAGCTCTCTTTGTGTGGCTGAGTCTAAGAACCACCAAACCATCCTGCTCCTTAGAAAAATTTTACTTACCTGCCCTTAACATATCTAATAATTCCAACACCACAAGATCCAATCATACTCTGTCTTTTCAGCTCAATTTGAACAACAAGATGAAGGACAAAGGTGTTCGTTACGATGACATTAAATTAACCTTTTACTATGGTACAAATACCAGTTTCCCTATAGGTAATTGCACAGTACCTGGATTTTACCAAGGGCATGACAAAAAAGCACATAAAAAAGGGATATTGGAAACTCAGAAAATGCCTTGGGATGCTGCTTTAAAGATGGTTTCAAATAATTCAAGTGTGGTTTTTAGGGTGGATGTGGCTACAAGAGTAAGGTACAAGGTTATTTTTTGGTATAGTAAAAAACATAATTTTACTGTGGAAAATAAAACAGTGGAAGTGGATGGTTCAGGTAAATCAAGTGCACAACAACTTCATCATTGCTGTCTTATGGCTCTTGGTTTTTCCCTAATTGTTTTGCTAAGCTTGATTATTTAGTTGTAAATGAATTTGTCTACATAGTGGATAATTAAATCCCAAGTAGAAATTGGTACAATTCAATTCGATATTTGTTGGTTTGAATTTGATTATAGCATAGTTTTATAATTTGGATTAAATTTTGTTGTGGGATGAACTGGATTATTGATACTGATCCCCCAAAAGACGATAGGCACAATACTAGGTCGTGTACGTTCAATCATCATATTGTGAGAATGGAATAGATTTTGAGATTTAAACTTGATGCATTCAACAATTTTATATTTTCATTACTGAACCTTAATTTTGCTATTATGGGGTCAGGTTTTAGCATTTGTTAAATCTTAGTTTTTTCTTTAATTGTACTTATGTAATATTTTTCATGTGTATAAAATATTGGATTCAATTGAACATGTATTTTAGATAGTGTCTGCTTCTGCTTGTTGGTTCTAATGACACTAGTTACTATTATCTTTCTTTTCATATTTACTTATAATAAACTATTTTAGTGTGCATGCCTTGCACTGAGTTGCACGCTTATCTAACTTTAATTAATAATAATATTAAAAATCAAAATTATATATATATATTCGTGCTTTTATAACAATATAGATATAGATAGATTTTCACTAACTTGTTTAGTTTTATATTACTTGACTCTTTTTAAAAATGTTATCATAATTATATCAATTAATTTAAAGATATAACTATTGCATGTGATATTTTTAAAGAGTCGTTATATTAAGATATATCCATGATCTCTTTTCTTGGATATCATTGTTGTACGCATTCTCTTTACTTAAATAAACGATTCATGTTCATTGTTTCATCATTAAAAAGTGGCTATATCATAAGTCCCATCTATTTTTTCTAAAAAGAAATTTAATCTTTCTTTTTAATGAGCCATGTTGGATTTGGGCCACATTAAATAAAGGAAAAGGGATAGAATATGATTCGACGCTTTCTGTCCTTAAATATCGCATTCCACTAGGCTTGTCCTAATTATTTACCTAAAACAGATGGATGAGCATTTTATGTAAACAATGGCTACTAATTAGGTTTGAATCTTTAGTATACTAATTTAGAGCGTGCTTGCAGAAACTTTGCCATACCTCGGGAGGATACATTAGGCGTGGTTGGCACTCAAAACAATTATCAATTTCCAAACGAATCATTTGGTCTAGTCACGTCATCAATCATACAGTGAAAGACTCAATTTAAGAGTAAACAAGTAAGATGGGCTAATTAATCAATAATCGAAATCAAAGTCGTCTATCGATAAATGATTTTCAAAGGAAACAAGTTTAAAAATAGGAACACCCAATTTCACACCATTGATGTCTATGAAGTTTCTATCCCTAAATGTCTAGATATTGCTAATGACAAATCCATGGCTAATTCATTAGAAAATAAACAAATCAAGGTAAAACGAAAATAAGTGGAATACCTCTGAAAACAAAGAGGTCTTACCACTGTCAGGCATGGAACAGATCTCAATGGAGTGTCTGTTGATGATCTCTAGTACCTATATCTCTATTATAAAACGATGCAATACCAAAAGGGTATCAATACCTGGAATGAATAACATGTACAATATGCAATTTTATAGATGAACTTAAGCTTTGAGAAAGACTCAACATTATGCAATCAAACCAATCATAGCGAGTACTATTATGACCTATTTGAGAGTTTCTCTAACCGACAACCATCACCTATAAGCCGGTGATGATATAGTGAACCAATGTTATTGCCATATCCATCTAATACTTTGCCAAGGTAAAGGATGAGTTACAATGATTGAATCCACAATTAATCAAATCAAGTTCGTTTTTGGGACAAAAAGAATTATCCAATTTTTATGGTTCAATCCTCTCCTAGCTACATAGTTTATTGAGTTTGAATTGTTATTTACTCTCACTCAATTCGATGCTCGATATTCCTCTCAAGACTCAATATGCTCATACAACTTTAATCAATTCATTCGGTTGAGTCATCAAACTAGTCTCGTTGGACTCTTATCAATTCAATTATACTCTTACAATTAATCTCTTCAACTAATCATGAATTTAATCCACACACATAGTTAAGAAAATAAACTCTACTTTTAAGATCATGGTTTATACTTTAGATGTTCAAGTTATACATTTATATTTAACTCATCTCAATCCAGGACATTCGCAATTCTAGCTTTCAAACTCAAGCAACACAGATAGACAATATATTATGTACAACATTAAATTAGGGTTCATAGGGAATATGATGTATACGGTTTCTCCAAATACTTAACTTATAAACACATCAATGTAGATAATGACATGCAAGAATTTACTAGTATTAGGATAATTTTCAAGAATTCTATCATTGGAGACTCATAATGACATAAACCCAAACTTGACATCAATTCAACGGAACCAAGAAATAAGGCATATGAATAAACTCAATCCACGCTTTAATGAGTCTTACATACATGGGATAAAGATAAAATTCTTAAAAATGAAGAATTACTTGATTCTCCAAACTCTAGCCATACTATTCTTAGCTCTAGTTCTTGAGTGAGTGAGAGGGGAAAAATATGTTTGGAAACTGATATGGGGTTATTCTATCCTTAAAATGACATGGAAGAAAGATCGAAATGTCTCTCATAAAAAACTGAAATTGGATACTATGCATAGATATAACACGTGAATCACATTCACTGAATGTGTTTTTTTAACACCCCCTAGTTTATTCTACCTAGTCTGAGAAACTCTGAGTAAACTGAGAAAAATGATTCAGAAAGTCACTGGAGGAAATCACAAAGATCACCTACAGCAGTAGAGTGATCTACAACGTGTAGATGAGGCCTCGTAGGTGCCTTTATGACTTGGTGAAATTTTTCTAAGTCTGAGGCCCATGTATGAGATAGCTTATGGATCATATATCAGTCTATGGCCTGTAGATCATGATTCGTAGTCTGATGACTCAAAATTTACTTTTATGGATATGGAGTGTGGTTATCAGATGGCCTGTCAACTGACTTACAGTTTGTAAGTCTTGTTTGTAGATTGAAGTTCTAGAAAATTATGATTTCTGAACTTTGAGATCACTAGTTATCATACGACCCGTAATACAACTTACAAGCAATAGGGAGTGGTTCATAAGTCCCCAAGTCTAATTTTTAGTAACTCTATTTTAGGCACTTCCACCTACGAGAGGTATCTTACGGCCCATAAGTTGACCTACGACCTGTAAACAGGATCTCGTAGTTCCACTCAACAATTTTAAAAAGGATAATTTCATCCTTTCCTATCCTTTTTAGTTAAACCTATGATGTTTTGGACCAAATCCAGGTCCCTTATCAGTACCCTAGGTTTATTAACTCTCATTACACACTTAGAAACTTAGAGAGCATTGAAAAAAGGAGAAAAATGAGGGTTTTGAGTCCAAGCTTGAGGATCGTCAGAGAGTAGGCTATTCTTCCTAAATCCAAGTATGTAAGGCTAACTAGAACATGAATTATCTTCTTCCATGTGCCCCATAACCCTAATTACTGGAGTTGTAAATGAAATGAGTCTTCCATGAATGTTTCTTGAAGGTTTCTCTTAAATCCTAATGTATTCTTATATAACCTTGCATGAATTACAGTTTTTATGGATTAAATACTCGAAATAGATGATTTTACTTTTCTACATGAACTCTAGAATAAGTCTTGTTATTTTTACATATCGCATTGAAATGGGTATGAACAAGTATAATTTGACCCTAAAGAGTCTATAGAATTCCTAAATGCTTTAACTCTACTTTCGTTTCCTGAATGCTATGAGTTGGAACGATGCATGCTAAAGAGTCTTTATGATTCAAGAGCTAAATCTTAAAAGAATGTTCTTAACCAAAGAGTTGATAGTTGATGTGATAAATTGAGCTGGCAAATGCCCAATGAGACTAGTTGAATGAGTTAACTCTACATATAAATATATTTAAAAAAGAATCTTCAATAATATATATAAAAAGAATAAATTATTATTTTTATATTATAGTATTAACTATAACAATAATTTAAAAATAACTTAAAACTTTTAATATAAATTATTGGATATAGTTTGATTTTTACTCTTGGATTTGTCGAATCTATTGTGGAATATTAAGATTATGGCTGATTTGACCAACAATTAATGATGGTATATTCAATGTTTTTTAATTATGTTTAGCTAAATCCCCCATAATTAGAGGTTTGTGATGGATGAATTGTAGTGTTGATTTGATATGGATTCAATTGTTATTTCTTTCATTTAATAACTCAATCTAGAGTTAGATTAGCTAAATTGAGAAATCTCATATAAAATTTAGTGATAAATGGAAAGATTGTCATTAATATCAATAGCCTAACTTACCCAATATTATCAATTTGTTGAATCAATATCAATTATCCACTTATAATAATACAATTTATGCTAGCACATCCCCAAGATCTCTTAATACTTGAAAACAATCTCACAAGTGAAGAATCGTAGAGCAATCGTTGAAATTTAATATTGAATTAAAAAACTATGTTGCTTATGTAATGACCTCGAAGGCCATTTCTGTTATTTTCGATCAAATTATCATTTTATTTTTCTCGAAAGTTGCCTTGGATAATTTTTTTAGCGTAAAAGTCGAATTTTGAAAATCTTGTAAAAAGTTGGAGTTTTGCAAAAGAAAAAGTTTTTAAAGGCATAAGTTGAAAACTTTGGATTTTTAGGTCATTTTGAGTTCTAAGTGTCGAAATTCGATTTCGTCGATTTCCTCAGTTCCGAAATGTCAAATCTGACCCAAGAGAACTTGCAAAACTGAATTCAGAGTTAAAACGAAGATTTTAGGCCCAAAGTTGCATTTCTAGTTTATTTTGGAGCATAGATTTGATTTTGGTCACCATTCGGAGCTCGCGAACTCATATCAAAATTTCGTCTGTTTCAGTGGTTCCGAGGAGGGTGAAACTTATGCTTGAAATATTGTAAATTTTAGCTTTCATGAATATTTTAAATTTTTGAGTCCAGAACTAGTTTAAATGATTTTTCTCAGGTTCTGGCCAGAGTAGACTTGAATTTTGACCCGGACTCATTAAGTCTGGATCATTGTTTTTGGTAGGGTTCCATATTTGGTTTGTATTCACGGGGTTTTAAATGGATCTCGAAGGTTTAGTTCCTAACTTAATTATGTTGTGTGTTGCTGGTGTAACTGTATTTGGTGCATGTCCCATTTACTCTCCGCGTTTGCGAGCTTGAGACTGCGTTCGTGGAGTATGGGTACATTACCCTCCGAGTTCGTAGACCCCACTTCCGCATTTGTGGAGTACATTACAGTAGATCTCCATGTTTGTGGACCTCATCTTTGCATTTGTAGAGGGTTAATTCTCCCTTAGCCTCCGCATTCATAGAGCATTAATGATACCCGAATAGTTTCAGTTTTAAAGGACGTGACTAAACCCTTTTTCACCATTTTTAACACTCTAAGCTTTGTTTGAAAGAGGAATTTCAAGGCTTTTCAAGGGAATTGGATTGGGTAACTATTTTCTAACTTATTTCATTGATTTACATTGATTAATTAGTGTTTTTAACTTATAATTTTACGATTTTAATGGTGGAATTTGGGGATTTTCAGACTTGGTTTTCCTAACTTTAATTTATGATTTCTCCCTCTTCTTAACTCCGTTTTCGAAACTATTTTCACGTTGAACTCCTTGTCACCTTGGAAATATTTCATGCTTTAATTTTCAAATTCCTGTTATGTTTTTCGGTATGAATTTTTTTTTCATTTTACCTTTTTCATTTGAATTAATTGATTTTAGTGTCATCAGATTCGTTATGTAATTGTGATGTTATATTTGAATAGATTGTGGTGATTTGAATTATCGTAGAAGGAGAAAAGTGGTGGACTTGAATTGATACGAGATTTTAATTGAGGCAAGTGGACTTCTAACCTTTTGTTAAGTGTGAATGAACCTTGTATACTCCTATATACATGTAATTGAGTGTTTTGGGGTAGAATTGTATCATCTTAGGCTTTGATCATGAGATTCGATTTAGGTGTTGGCTTTTATAATGATTTCTTATCTTGTGGGTTAGTTGTAAATTGCAATCTATATAAGATCTTGTGAACTATTTGATATTGAGATGGAGGTGGATATTATATTGTGATATGATTGATATGGTGTTGAGGCATTGATGATATTGATATTATGAAACATTGCTCTCATTATGGTGTTTGCACTGTAATATCATTAAAATCATACACTTTGCATCTTCTATTATCTGTGCATTTGATACTTGTGATGACTATGTCCGAGACATGAGCAAGGTAATATGTGGATTGGTGATCAAGCTCTCTATTAGTCGAGCCGAGGTAATATGCCAGTAGTCCTAGGTCATTTTCGGATGGATTCGAGGTCATTTTCAAATGGATGAGCATTAGCTGAGGTCATTGCCGACGATGTTTACGAATATATGGTCTATGCGAGACCCCTATGAGTTCTGTCTAAGACAGTCATTTGGTCAGCGAATGTGTATTGTAGGACAGACATGTATCACGATTATTTGACATTACATCGTTATTATTTACATCTCATGACATCCACTCTATCTCATATCATACCTGTTATCATATTGCCACTGTATTGCATATGGAATTGTTTACTTATTTTATCATTGACTTGAGTAACTATTGGATATATCTATATAAAAATGTGTGTTGAGACATTATGCCAGGTGATGAATATGTCTACGTTATTGTTGTTTGTATACTGTATTGTGCTAGGACTTTTCTAAGTGTAGGATTGTAGTTCAGTGGTTTGTGGTTGGGAGTTAAAGAGTACTTGTGTTCTTCATTGCTTTACTTTAAGTTAGTTCCATTTCGCTAAGTACACCTATTGTTTAGTGCTCACCCCCTTGCTATATTTTTGTAGGTTGTGAGTCTGATCCACTTTGCTAGCTTTCTGATTAATTTTGGATCGAGCTTTGGATCTATCGAGTGGTATCTACTTGTTCCTTTGGCACATTCGGAGTTTCTATGATTACGTTCCATTCTATTTGAGGACTAGCCATTATGACTAGTATTTCGTTTGAGTATTCTATACTTAGAGGCTTGTACATGTTACACTAGTTCTTGGGATGGTTCTATTTTGATTTCTTCTTATCTATCTTATTAGTCTGTTATCTTCCATTTTTACTATTATTGTTAAATTGTTAGGTTTTGGATTAACTTGCCTTGGTGGGTTAAGTGAGTGCCATCACTCAAATTTTTTATCGTAACAACTTACTTTTAAACAGTCAATTTACTTTTCTCGTAATATTCAAATGTGCAAATAGCTATAAACCAACAACAATCTAAAGTAAAACTAAAACAACATTTCATATGGGATCGACGCCAATACTCTTATTAGATTATTATAGGGGTGGCAATTAAGGTAAAAAGGAGTTCATTTAGCCCATATTCATTTTAATGGATCACTAATATTTTCAAAATGGGTAAATATGGATTGATTTATTTTAAGAGCTCATACAAATATGTTCAAAATGAGTAAAATATAGACCCATAGATTCATAATAAAGAAAATTCTTAATTGCACTAAAAAAATTGTGTGCGGAATTTTTTTTTCTTGAAAAATTTTTGGAGCGGGTGTGGGGGTAAGGGAATGGGGGGTTGGGGGTGTGCATCAGTCGGTTCAGTTCATTTTGATGTATTATGGATTCAATTTATTGATTTTCGATTTTTAAATATACTAAACCAATAACAAACTAATAAGATATTTTTTATTGGTTTTTGATTTATTAG
This sequence comes from Solanum ossicruentum, assembly GCA_025774065.1. Classification (NCBI taxonomy): domain Eukaryota; kingdom Viridiplantae; phylum Streptophyta; class Magnoliopsida; order Solanales; family Solanaceae; genus Solanum; species Solanum ossicruentum. Next base: position 334,678 of record JAOTQR010000011.1, read on the forward strand.
TTTTTGGTCCTTAATGGTTCGATTTTCGATTTACCCAATAAGAAAATAAATTAAAAAAAAGACTTCTCTAACTATTTGATGCAGTACGATGAGATACAGTAAAATAAACAAATCAATTGATCACATAAACTTAATAATATGCAATATTTGACCTCATATTCTAATTTACTTTCCAACGGAAGAGTTATACATTGTAAACCAAACAAATACATGACTTACGAGTAATGATTTAGTATCAAGTGATGCTAAATTATTAATATTTAATATTTATGAAAGGATAAAGTAGTAAAAAGTTATCAGTTTACCCAATAACCCAATACTAAAAATTGAAATCGAACCGATAACTCAATATTTTTTTTAAAAAAAACTATTAAAAACATTTTAACCCAATAATAATAAACTGATAATATTTTTTTCAGTTCGATTTTTACATACCCCTATGGGGTTTGGGTGGAAATGTGGGCGGAATGATGGAAGTGGGAAGGTAGGGTGAATTTTTTTTTAAATTTAAATTTAAGTTTTGATATTGAAGTAGAAAAAATTAGATTAAGGTTGGGGATGTGGTGAGAGTGGGTGGATGATAGGGTATTGAAGTAGATTTTTTTTTTATTTTCAAAAATAATTATTTGGGGGTTGGGATTAAAGAGGTTGAGCATTAATATTCAAACTTTGGTTTAATTTTCTTTAGGTTTAAGAGATTAAAGTGGGTTGGAACCATTTTTATCCAAACCATATTTATTCGTACTTTATATGAATGAATTGTGATGCAATTCATTTTCACTTAATCCATATTCAATCTAATCCAATCCATCCATTTGTCATCTCTAATCTACGTATTGTTCAAGAGGTTATGCCCATGGTTGCTATTGAATATTAATGGAATTTCTTTCAAGAGCAAAGCAATTCCTCTTGATGGACATCTTTAAAGATTAGGTGCTTGTTCGTATTTGTCATTGAAGGTTTTAGTTGTTTTATAACCATTATTGTCAACTTATTCCTACTTGTATTTATTTTTCTACATTTATTATTGTTCTTAGTTTTAGTGTTTCTAATTTTGTAATTTTGTATGTATCATCTGTCAGTTTGGATATATGAGAAAAATTCATAGAACTTTTTCTCTATTGATATTTGAAATCGAGATCCAATGATCGCTGTTACACGCATATAAGTAGGATTTAATATTAAAGGTAAAAAGGCACATATAATGAGATTGACTAGACATGAATATAATATATCATTAAAAGGACAACAATAACATAAGTAGATAAATACTGATTGATAGACAAACAAATTCAAACGACAGGTACTAAAAGACACAAAGACCAAATACTAATAGAATTAAAAAAAAAAAAAAGATTTCACATGTTCAATGGACATTCTAATGTTGTCCATCATTCTCGTATCCATTAATGTCATCTTCAACATTCTCGTCTCCATTAATGTCATCTTCAACATTCTCGTCTCCTTTAATGTCATCTTCAACATTCTCGTCTCCTTTAATGTCATCTTCAACATTCTCATTCAGTTGTTTCAACCTTTCTTCAAGCTTGGTCCTCTTAGCAGCAAACAGCTTCAATAAACTTTTAGTCTCTCTAACGTCAAGCTCATCAAATTCTTTTCTTGCGTAAACAAGTTGTTTGAAGAGGTACTCCATTTCCTTTTGCTCAGCCATTTGCTCTCTTCCATAAACACGGCTTTCTTGAGCATCTGCTATTTTCTCAAGGTACTCATCATGTCTCACCATCTTCCCTGGATTTTCATTCTTGACGCTTGTCAAATAGTTCTTTACGATATCGTTAGCTTGGGCTAAAGATGGACAAGCATAAACATTGTTTTCTTCTCGATTGAAAACAACGAGACCAGTTTCAACATCACATAGAACAGACAAATCATTTGCTTGCTTGAATAGGGTGTTTACTTTTTTATTAAAAATGAATTTTTTCATTCTCAAAGATAGATGAATACCTCTTTAAGAGTATGAGCTTGACTTATATATACACACGCCTGGGAGGAGTAGATAATAAAATAATTTAAAGTTTGGCAAAATTGGAAAATTAATTATTTGCAAAATCTGATTTTAAAGATACTCTGTAACTACTTCCCTAAATACATTTAGTTGAAATCCTAATATAATCTTTGAATTTAATTAATCTTATCTTCACAATAATAATACCCTGAGCTTGCAAGTGCAAATTTCCTATTTTTCACACAAAATCCAAGGCATATCAAGAGCGAATTTTAATATATTTTTTATTGCTGAAAGATATCGAATATTTTATAAAAGTGAAAAAAATACTAAATCTTTTTTTTTTCTTTCATTATATCAATGTATTAATAATTTTGTTATTCACATAAATTTGTGCTAATCATCAAAGCATGATGTAATCATTTAAAATTTATTAAATGTAACTTTTATAAAATAATTTGAATTATATTAAATTCAATCCAAATAAATATTATGGATTAATATAGTTCAATAAATATGAATTTAATCAAAAGTTTAATTTTACTGGACTAGTCCATTTATTTGGGCTAGATATAACCCACTTTGTTAAGCACAATGTCATTTCATCCTAGAGGTCCAATTAATTGAGTGTCGTGTATCAAATGGCGTGGCATGTCAAGTTAAACAAAGAAGCCGGCCAATGATTATGCCATGTGTCAAAATGAAATGACATTGCCATCCAAATCAATGACCAATAAAAATGTGTCATTGTGCAAGTGACGTGTCATTGTGCAAGTGACGTGTCATTGTGCAAGTGACGTGTCCCAACGAAGCCCAATAAAACTATGCCACACGTACAAGTGATATGTCCCAACAAACCAAATATCTCCAAATCACTTGGAAGGAAACCTATTCTAATCACTTTTTTGCGTCATGTTACTTAAATCTGATTGGCTGAAAGAAAACAAGTTCCTATCATAACTCCTATATTCTACAACTATATATAGAGGTCCTCATAAGTAAGACATCATATCAAAATTCCTACAAGAATCTAGAGATAATTCATGGATCAAATGCTACAGATTTCTATATAAGCTACAAGTTCAAGAGTTCAAGCATTTAAGGACATGAGTAACTCAAGATCAAGCGCCAGATTCAAGAACAAGCTCAAAATCCCTCGAAGTCAAGTACAAGACAAGATATAGTTCAAGAAAGAGTTAAAATCAAGTTCAAGTCCATATCAAGCTCATCAAATCCACAAATAATATCAAGACTACAAGATTCAAGATCAAACTCCAAAACCCTCGAATTCAAGTATTAGTCAAGATCAAATCTGTCAAGTTACACAAGATTCTAAATCAAACTCAAGAGTCCTTGAATTTATATTTGAGAAGAAAAATCATAAGATCATAGAGATTGTAGCAATCATATCTTGAAATAAAACACTATGATTATTGCGATTCTAGCACGCTCACTGAGACAATCTCTATCTCTCATCTCAACTTTTAAAGCATCAAAGAATATTGAAATGGTTTCTAAGAAGATTAACTCCTAATAACTTTCTCTAAGGCTACTGATTTTAAGTTCTCTGCTAAAGTAGATGGAATCCTTGGTGTTACTTTTGGATGGGTTGGAGCTATTGCAAGAAGAAAAGTCACTATGCTGGGAGAACAAACACTTTGAGTGTTATCCACATTAACTCCTGATTTTGGATCTTCAACCCCAAAGGAGCAAGGTCCTTTATAAATGCTTCAGAAGGAAGAAGTAATGCTTCTAAAAAGATCATGAAGACTTTAGCTCTACTTGAGGTCTCTACTTCTAAGAACTCTATGCAAAGAAAGACGATGACTTAACTAATGAGTCTTCTGTATATGCATCACATAATGTGAACCCTTTGAAGATCAACTTTCATGATAATCCATGCTACTCTTCAATACCTCCAACAATCATACAAGCAATGACAACTGATGCTTCATCCTTGGAGGAACAACTAGCAAATATGGTAACGATGATTGAAGGGTTGACCAAACATGTGCAACACTAAGAGTTTCGCATTGATAAGTTAATAGATAGGATGGATGTCTTGCTAGATGGGGAATCTATCCATGCACCTGGGAAGAATATCAAGGTTCAAGAGATTAAAAATCCTATTAACCAAGCACTGCCTATCAAGGAGATGGTAGTTTCTTATTTCACTTGATTAATTAAAGGAGTTCATTGAAGAGTCTATCAAAGATATGTATGAAGTCTCCACCGAGTTTTCCTATATGTGTGAGAGGGTTGCGATCCACATGACATATAACTCGATAAGAGCATGGTATTAGTGATATCATTCATTATGTTGCAGGCAAAACCTGGCAAGTTATGTGACATTTACTTCACCTTCTGGTCCTTCTTAGATATATATCATTCATCGTCTCTTGGTCTCAAAATATATGCATATTAATCCTTGCTATTGAGTTCAGATTATCACCCCCTCCCAGGATCAAGTAATTTAGATGAAGGTTAATTTCCCCCGAATTTCCATTATGATTATCTTTTCCTAATTACTAGTTCCCTCTAGGAAAGTAATGAATACAAGAAAGTTCTCAATGCGTGCACTTATCAAGAAACATTTTTGGACAAAAATAATCATAATAAATGCAACACAAATCCTAATAAACACCTAAGTTTGCCTACTTTCTTATAATGTCATGATGTCCAAAACCGTAGTTGTGGGTTTAACTACGCTGTACTTGCAAGAATCAATAAATAACTCATGTTTGTATAACTTACAAGAAAGAGATAATCAAACTTGAATCACACGAACAAACAAACAAAAAATGCTTTATTAATCCGTATAATGATAGTTACAACCACAAATTAGTTGTGTGTTCTTCACAAACTGCCCAGGAGCTCCATTTTATAATAATCAGTCATAAAACCCTAAGGAAATATTGTGTCATGAGGCATACATTCCACCCCCACCCGTCGGCACCGCTGCCCCCCCCCCCCCACCCCCGCCCCCCAACTACAAAAGAGGGATTGGGATTGACGGATTGTACTTGAACAACCCACCAAAGAACAATAAAACATAT
>JAOTQR010000011.1:346947-363477 GCA_025774065.1 Solanum ossicruentum
AGAAATTTTCTTATTATAATTTAATTCATATATGAAGAATCTTTTTCTAACTAGAAAAGTCTTGATCTAAAAAAGGAAAAACTAAAAACTTCCCATATAATTAACAAAAAAAGCTTTGAAAAATCATCTCCCATAAAAATAGGTAGAAAAAAAGAAAAAAAAAAAAAACACGTTCCAACAGAGTTAAAAAAATGAGTATGAGAAATTCATGTCAAAGAATTCATTAGATTAAAGATAATTCAATTTTTCTTAAGTATTCTCTTAATATTTTCATTAATTAGTTTGTCAATTTTTTTTTCGTTTTCCCTTTATGACTCTACTATTCAATAAAAACTCTTTTAATTTCATCATGAATCCTAATTATATAATGAAATGTTTTATCCTAAAGATGATAAAATATTATTTCCTATTCTTTTTTATTTATGACTTCTCTACTTTTATAAAATACTTTAATGTCAACTTTTGATCCAATGGTCATTAACAATCAATAATTCGACTTGTATTTTCTTATTTTACAATTGCAATCAATTTATTTTCTTCGCTTTAATTGATTCATTCATGGATTTGTGCTAAGTGGTGCTAGATCTTATTTTACACTTTTCCCGAACTTCAATTTGATTTTCAGGTTTATTTATATTACACACTTACATTCTTTGTTTCATATTCTTTTCCCTTTCTTTTTCACTTTTTTGAATTTGAAGAAAATGATATTAAGTGTTATGCTAGATTAACTTGCTTGAAAATAATATTAATTGTTATGCTACCTTAACTTGCTTCATTCAGATTATATTATGTCCTTAGTTTAGTTAGTTGAGTCTAATAAATTTCTTCTATTAAATTTTTTTTCTTATTTTGAAACTAACATCTCGCTCGATTCACAAGTTTCATTTATTCAGGTAAAATAATATATCAAGTAAGGTAATACTTTCTTGTTTTAGACAAAATCGTCTTTTACTATTTTTCTTAATTTATTATTTAATTTTATTATATTTAGTTTCCAAATTCACTTTTGAATTAGAATTACTTTACATCTAGAATTCACTTTTGATTTAGAATTATTCTATGTAAATAATTAACAAAAATTTTGACTATCAGATACTTTGTTAATAAAAGTGTGTAATATAACAAATTTAAAAATAAAATTATATTGGAAATATTAAACTACTCCTTTTATATTTTAGAATCTTTTTGTTATATTAAATTTTAGTCAATTAATTGTTTAATTTCTAACTATTCAACTCTACATTATTATTTACTAGAGCGTATCTATAAAATAAGCAATTGTATTGAATTTTTTTCATCTTTGCTCTATTATAATAGACTAAAATATTGCTTCAAACTCATAATATTTATTTATTTTTTATTTACATGAATATTGTATTTGATTTTCTCATCTTTGTTGTATCACATATACTAAATTATTACATCAAACTAATAATATTTATTTAATTTTATTTACATGAATATTATCTATATTTTATAATAATTATAAATTATATATATAATTTTTAAATTAATGTGTCTCATATGTACAAGGCACGTACACATATATAATAAGTTGGAAAATTGCTTTTTACCTTACGAAGGATTCCTTTCCTTTATGTAATTGCAAAACAATTTGCAAATCGGTTAAACTTCAAATTATGGCTCTCCATCCGTTACCCTCCGCCATTATACTCAACACTCTCTCTTTCCCTTGCCGCTTTTCCCCCAAATCTCTCTACTCCATCACCGCCGCCGCCACCTCCACCGGCAGCATCGCCGCAGCCTTACCCCAACACCTTTTCTATGGCCCTTCTCTCTACAAAGGCCACCAAAGTTCGTACCAAAACTCCGATGAAGAGAACTTCACTAGAGTCTTTGATATCACTGCTTTACGAGTCCCTGCAGAACATTGTTTCTCCCTCGAGAGAAAATTACGCGGACACCTTTTGAATTGGCCTCGCATTCGTAACATTGCTAGGGTTCCCGGTGACGATATTGAAGACGAATTGAAGGAGTTTATCGGAAATAATGACAATACTGATGATGAAAACCTAGCGGTATTGGAGCGGAGAATTTACGGGAAGGCTGAAGGTGATGGGGAGAAATTGTATTCGGTGTTGTATAGAGATAAGCTTTCGAAGACTTTCAATTCTACTGGATATGTGAAGTTTCAGAATTTGGCTAAGATATCAAGGCCGAAGAAAAAGAAGAAGAAATGGAAGAGAGAGGAAAAAGAGGGAAATGGAAGAGATAGGAGAGGATATGGGAAAAGTGATATGTCAATGGTGGAGGTGGTTGAAGAGGAGGGGAGTGGAGGTGAGGATTTCAGTGGTTTATTGGGTGATGATTTTAGAAGAAGAAAATGGAGTGGATCGACAAGGTTATTGCTATTGGATGAGAGGTACGCGAACAAAGGGATAGAGGAAATGCCCGAGGCAATTAAGGTTTCTGTGTTGTTTTAGCACTAATGTTATTTTATGAGTTACATATGCTTTGAGTTTCATGAGTAATGTCTTGTTGCTTTGAGTTTCATGAGTAATGCTTGTTGGTAGTTGGATTGAAATATAGAGTGTCTTTTGCTTTTCGTTTTACGTGTAATTATTCCCCTTTCCGTGTGTCGATCCCCATTTGAGCCCATCACAAAGGTAGTGCAGCAGGGTATATGTATTAAACACACTTCATGAGTTGAAATAATTGTATCTTGTTAACCATGTCTGATATTTAGGTGGAGAAAGGATAAGAGTGGCTGGTCAATTACAAAAACAGATCTTGTTGTTTGTGATTTATTGGCAAGCGCCTGTGTCTGTCATGGTTGCAAATTATGAGTTACAACAACAATAACAACATACCCAGTAGAATCACACAAGTGGGGTCTGGGGAGGGTAGAATGTACGCAGACCTTAGCCTGGGAACCCTCGTCTCAAAAACCCATAAGCAAAATAAACTAGATATGACAAAGGAAAGGAAAGGAAAGGGAACAGAAAGAGCGACTAATAGCGAAAAACACATGACAGTGAGTAAATGCGATAGAATTAACACATATACGACAGATAATGACAACACATCATATAAAACACGACTATTCTTGCCACCCTACTATACTCCAAGGCTAGACAACCACCTAAACCTACCAATCAATTAGCCCGCTACTCTAATTCGCGACCTCCACTCCTTTCTATGTAAGGTCATGTCCTCGGTGAGATCAAGTTTCGCCATATCTTGTCTGAGCACCTCCCCCCAATACTTCTTCGATCTACCTCTACCCTTCCGTGCAAATTATGAAGTATGTTACGAAATTTGTTGCAGAGCTATTATCTAAGAAACTAGAATGGAAGGATTGGGACTTAAAATATAGTTAGGCATTCATTAATTGGTCTACTCTTCATATAATACATATCAAGACTGTGTTGTAAATCGATATACTTTCATCCTTTTGTCATAATTGATTCACTCTTCCCACTGTAGTAGCAAATAGCATTAGTTGAATGATATGAGTATCATGTAGTCTACTATATGGATTATGTCTAAACAAATCTTGAGGAGCATTTGTTTTCAGGGTTTTCATCTTGATCTTAGTTTCATACTTAAGATGCATCAACATGTGCTTGTATCTTTTAACTCTAGGATGTGTCAACATGTATTTATATCTTCTAACTCTTAGATGTGCCAACATGTATTTGTTATCTTTTTTTTTTTTTTTGAAAAAGAAATGGTTAACATTGTCAACACGTATTTATATCATTTAAACAAGTAGTTTGATAATGGCCAAGGGAGATGTGGTGATCATGGAATGCTTGTTTCTCATTCTAAGTAGAAACTTAAATGCTTAGATTCAAATTCTTGCATATTTTGTTGGCTAATGGCTCCTTTGTTATGGATTTGGACTATGCTTTGCAGGCAGTCCACAAAGAGCACAATGAGGAAAGTACAAGATTAAGTTTTGAAATTGTGAGATGCAAGTTGACATTATTTTATAATTATTGGCAGATGAATGAGGTATGTTCCATAGATATTCTTGATCATGTGTCTCAGTTTTGCCATTAGTATTGCCTTTTAGAAGGGATTTGCCTTTTAGCTGTTTAAGCCAATCAAATTTCCTATTTCCTGTGGAGTATGGAAGGTTAAAGGGTAAATCAACATGTGCTTTGTCATTTACCATACTTGAATTTATCATTAGTAGAGCTGTCATGTATAGTTGGATGGGATTTAGAAGGCTTTGATGCATTTGCTTTGTTCCTATTTACTATTACGTTCATCCATTGTGAGTTGTGGTTTGTGGAAAAACTATTATTGGAACTGTCATGAATTTGTACAATTAGCTGGTGTATCTTGCAAAAAATGAGGGATTTGCAACTTGCAGGTCTTAGAGGCGTTGCTTCCACAAGGTATGATTGTTCCTTCAGCTTTTGAGACAGTTGGGCATATTGCCCATCTAAATTTGAGAGATGAGCATTTCCCATACAAGAAACTTATTGCAAAGGTACCTGGTTTATGCACATCGACCGCATTTTTCTGGTTCTATTAAATTTCACCTTATTTCTAAAAGTGCTGTTGGCGACTAACCCCCTTCTTCCCTTCTTTGGATCATTTTTTACCAGGTAGTTCTGGACAAGAACAAGCCAAAGATACAAACAGTTGTCAATAAAGTTGATGTCATCCACAACGACTACAGAACAATGCAGCTCGAAGTTTTGGCAGGAAACCATTCTCTTGTTACTACTGTAGTCGAGAATGGACTCTATTTTGATGTTGATTTAGCAGCAGTGTGAGTGTAAGCTAATAAAAATAGAAGTAAAGATGAAAACCTACTACTCACAGAATCTGATATTCCTTGTTTCTTTTCTTTTATAAATTGTCATTTTTTGGTAGATATTGGAATTCTAGGCTGGCAACAGAAAGACAAAGGCTTCTTAGTTACTTCACCCACAATGATGTTGTTTGTAAGTTTTCTTGAATACTGTGGTACATGCATATTCAAGTTCCAGACTTGGTATCTCTATGATTCCACCTCAATTTCTTTTTTCAAATTTTTCTCTTGGTCTTTCCACTACATTCTCACACTGTTTGGCCCATCATGGTGTCAGTAGTTTCCATTTTAAAAGTCTTAAAAGAATTAGCCTACTTGAATTTATACTTAAATTTAGCAATATGCATGTGACAGTAAACAATTAAAAGAAAATGACACTACTTTAAGAGTACCCAAACAAATACGGCTGAACTGGTCTGTTCCAAACTGCTTTATCATTTGCTTATTATCTGAATTATTCTCTGTGTGGTTCCTCTTCTAACTTGCTGTTATATCCTGGTGTTCTCTGTTTCTCACAGTATTTTTATATCTCTATAGGTGATGTTTTTGCTGGGGTTGGTCCCATTGCAATATCTGCTGCAAAGAAAGTCAAATATGTATATGCTAATGATTTGAATCCTAATGCTGTTGAATATCTGGAAAGAAACTGTGTCCGCAACAAACTTGAGAGGAAGATTGAGGTACAAATTCTTCCATATGAAAGTTGTATTTTCTATTGTATGTCACTATCTTTTGAATAATACATAGGATCTACATGACTTATATATAGTAAAAACAGTGATTTTGTGGGTATGATGGAATAAAGCAAAATGGCTCTCTAAACTGTCTGCACTTCGTTCAATTGTGAAGTAGCAGTTAGTCAATGTAACTTTCGACGCTCATCATGGGTCATCCGGAAACAGTCGCTCTATGTTTTAAACATAAGGGTCAGGCTGCGTACATCCGACCCCCCTTTATCCCGCAATGGGCGGGAGCCTTTGAGGCAATGGGATGTAATGTTGTAGTGATTTTGTGGTACAAATTCACTGGGACTAGTTCACTTATTTTACAACATTGATCTTGCAGGTGTATTAATGATTTACATTTAACTCTTGATTTCCTGAATTCATTTATCCTGTGATATATGGTGACACAAAATAGTGATTCTGTTTATTTTTAGATTTTTAACATGGATGGCAGGAGGTTCATTGACAGTATTTTTGCAAGTGAGAATGCTAGGCCAATTACTCAAGTAGTAATGAATTTGCCAAATGATGCTGCAGAGTTTCTTGGTACGCAATCTTTTGATAATTTCAACCTTAAAGTTTTGATATACTATTGGATGTTGTTAGTGTTGGTTCTACTTGGCAAATCTTCAATTCTGAGCACCAACAATGTGGTGTGATTTAGTTGAGGAAAGCTGCCCTTTGCTTCTAGTTTTTCTAATTACTCTCCCGAGTGTAACTCTGAAATTGCTAGATTGAGAAGATGACTTCTTGATATTTCAACTGCACTTTTTTTTGACTCCTGGAATCTCTTTTCCTGTATTGTCATTTAAATTGTCTTTTAGCATCTAAAATATCTCCATAGTGCCAATCTCTTGGGGGTGCGTAGGTTGGGGGGTGGAGTAGCCTGCTTGTCGAAATCTGATTTTTGACATCTCCCATTGTTATGGAGTTAGAGGCTAAGGATTACTGTTGTCCGTGATTATCAGTTTATTGTGGTTGAACTATGGCCCCAGAAAGCTTTTAATTAGAAGATATTGTTATTTTTGTTAATGCCAACATGCATGTAGCAGTGTAGTTGCTTAGCATGCCAAGGATTGATAGTAATTCTTGTGATGATAATTAAGCATGAGAAGATGCTTATTAAAAAAAATAAATGAAGCATGAGAAGCTTCAGTTTTGAAAAATATTGATAAACAAGCTTCTAAGGGCACCAAAAAGCTTATGCAGAGCACAAGGAAGGGTAGGGATTTTCTTGAATTCATTGATACAATTATGTTTCATATTTTTTCTTCCCTTAATTTTGTCCCATCAATGTCTACTAGCATGGTTATTAGGCAAGAGTGATGGGTAAGACCTCATTTTAGCGTTCAAGCAGATCTACTATGACTTCTGCGGAATTATGTTTTTATGGATGATCTGGTGGATAATTCTTTTCAAATATTTCTATTAACAATGTCAAAATCATTTTCCAACACTTAAATTATTGCCTTGATTAGTTATGTTTATATGGATTAGCTGATGGATAATTCTTTTCGAATATTTCTATTGACTAACAATGTCAAAATCATTTTCCACCACTTAAATTATTGCCTTGATTAGTTCTCTTACTTCCATAATCTATGTTGCTCGGACTCTTCAGAAATGTTGACAGTTGCGTATCCGATCCTGCAAAAATAGTGTAATTTTGAAGGAGCCGACAAGGTGCGGCAACATTTTTGGAGAGTCCAAGCAACTTAGCCCATAATTGAAATGTATAGTGTGGCATGGCTTCTTTGGAATTTCTCAGAAGGCAATCTGCTGCATTGCATTCGTTTTTTCAGTTCATTGTAGGAGCGGAGGTGTTCAAAATAAACGTTGGACCTTCCATTCCATTTATCCTGACATATAGCATACATAAATGCTTTTTTGATGTTTGCAGATTCATTTAGAGGAATTTTCAGAAATAAGCATACGGATAAGCAATTCACCTTGCCAAGGATCCATGTATATGGGTTTTCAAAAGCTCAGGATCCTGAATTCGACTTTCATGAGGTCTGCTGTTAGCTTGTGCGCGATTTCTTTTCATCTTACTGAACTTTTTTAGGCCATGTATTACTGAGAGGAATGCTGAATTTTTCTTCTTTAAACTTGAACAGAAAATCAGGATTGCACTGTCTGAGGTGGCTTTTGAGGTACAGATGCACAGGGTTCGGCTTGTTGCACCCGGAAAATGGATGTTGTGTGCATCATTTGTTCTACCGGATACTGTGGCATTTGCTAAATAAACTCCCTAAGTAATTTTGTTTGGGTAGTTGAAGCCTTTTTCAACGATTACATGTTAGTTGTTACTTGTTACCATACCATTTTCAGATGTAAAGAAGTTTATTGAAACCATATAGAGGAGAAAAATCATTATGAAAAAAGTTGCTAAGTAGAGTATCTTGTTCTGTATTCTGTTTTCACCTTTCTAGGTCTTTTCTAGGGGCTACTTATTAGTAGTTCACAAGCCTTACCTATAAGACTTTTTTTTTTGGTTTTTTAATTATTTTGTTGTGTGTGTACTATTGTTGCTTCTTGAGGATGCTGGACTATAAAATAAACTGCTATGAGGATAATAAATTGAATTTTATGTCGATCGGAATTTTGTGCAAGAAGCTATTTGGCTTAAGCAATTTTTTGGTTCACTTAGGAGTGTGTAATAATGTTGTTGAGCTTGTCACAATCAATTGTGATAGTCAGGCTCCTATAGCCTATACAAAGTATAAGAAATATCATAGAAAGACGAAATAAAGTGAAAGTGAATGTGAAATATGTCTACTCATCAAATGATAGTAGATCTCTTAATGAAACTCATTGCATGTGATGCTTATGAGAAATATGTGAAGTCTTTGGATTTACGTAGCACCATATATATATAACTTTTTGTTGTGTATATAAATTTTGTGAGAATAAAACATATATCAAACCTATTCGCACAGGCAATTACCTTTATTGTCTAAGAGTGACAAGGAAAGAGAGAGACATTTATAAACTACTCCCACTATTCCAATTTATATGATTTACTTTTTTTTTGGCAGTCCCAAAAAAGAATGACACATTTTTATGTTTAGTAAATTTAAATTTTAAAATATTCATTTTACCTTAATGAAATGATTTATAGCCATGCAAACATCTACACTTATTTTAGATCACATATTTCAATAGTCTTTATTTCTTTTTTAAATTTCATACCAAGTCAAAATAACTCACATAAAATAGAACGGAAGGAGTAATTATTATGTGAAGTGATGATAAAAGAGAGCTGAAAGTTTATAATAAGAATGTTATTTGTTAATTTTTGTTTAATTATATGTGATTAAAATGAGTTAATTTGTTTCTAATTCTAGATATGAGTTCTGAAGAATAAAATAATGAGTAGATTTTTTAACTCAAAGTTAGACATGAGTCGTCTAAATTATAATCTATATAACATTTAATTATTAGAGGACATACGCTCCAAGAAAAGGAGTTAGTACTGTGATACATGTTTCATACGATATATGTATACGTTGACCCATATGGGTGATACAATTTTAGTCTTTATGTGCTATCAGGTGAAGCCGTGAAAATTATAAGTAATTTTCACATTGTACACTTATGACTTTAATTAGCTTATTGAAATTCAATTTAATGTTTGTTATCTTAAAATGTTGCCAAGAGATCATATTTGATTCAATTTGGCGAGGCATTTCAAGAAAAGCATATCAAGCTGAGATTAAGAGATTCATGATATGAGGAAATTTATCAAGTATTATCATATTACTTTGTGTTCATAGACCGGTCTTTATGATGAACTCAAATTTAAGAAAAAGAAAAAGACAATGAGAAATATAAATAGGATAAATGATCTAAGATTCTACATACTATAATCTACTCTAAATTTCATTAATTGAGATGATGTATATTCCTAATAAATGTGTAGTAATGCTGCTCTCGAAATATGTACAAGTTACACAGTCTAGTCGTTAGTATGAAGTTACTGAACATAAATGAGAGTTGAACCACTATATATATATATCGAGACACAACTATTCAAATTGTTTTTAAATAGTTGCATCTCTTTGGAATTATAAAAGGACTCCTTCAAAATAGGAGGATACTGAAAACTCTCTTTTTGTGAAGATTTCTTCTCCAAATAGCGAACAAACTTCTGTAAAAGGTATACAATTATAGATTGTGGCTTTTTTAGTATAGTCATTTTTGTATGTGATTATACTTTCTGACTAGTGAAACGCACATAATGATCCCACAAACTCAGTTTTTTTAAAAGATTCTTTACAAGGCTAAGCTAACATCGCCAAAAAGAACAAAAGAATTAAGGGTATAAAAGATTGCTCTTTGCAATGAGGAATTTACTGGTATTTTCTATCTGGCATCTAATGTTGTGATGGTGATCTCATTCCCTGTACTATGTGCATATTGACTAGAAGAGAAATCGTTATCCGGTCTATTTGTTTCTATGAAGAAACCTGGCTGTTTAGCAGGAGGTAGTACTCCTTCATTGTTTAACATCATAACCACCGATGACATGCTTGGACGATCTTCTGGACAATGTTGCACACATAATAGACCAACATGGATTGATCGTATAATTTCAGGTGTAGAATGAACATCAACGGGGAAGTCCCCGAGTAATTCCATTGATCTACCTTCTTTATAGAGTTTCCATGCCTGTAGATTTTAGAATCTTGTTAGCATGACCAGCTTTGTGACATATTTATTGATGGACAACAAAAAACACAAGGCTTACATGTCCAAGGAGGTTAAGGTTATGGTCTGGATGAGAGAATCGTCTATTCCCTTTCCCACTCACAATTTCAAGCACTAAAACACCGTAGCTAAATACATCTGACTTCACCGAGTAGACACCATGTACAGCATATTCCGGTGAGAGGTAGCCACTGCATAAGACACACACAGAAATAGCATAATATGATTATCTCAAGTTTCTTCGTCTATTCCAGTTTCGAATGAATCAGTAAAAAATCATCTTAAGATTCTTACTATGTTCCAACTACTCGATGTGTCTTGGCTCCAAACTTGTCATCTTCACAACTTCTTGCTATACCAAAGTCTGATATCTTTGGATTCATGTCATTGTCTAGTAAAACGTTGTTAGCTTTTAGGTCCCTGTGAATGATCCTCAACTGAGAATCTTGATGCAGATACATAAGTCCCCGAGCTATTCCGTTGATGATGTGAAAGCGCTTAGGCCAGTCTAATACCCTGCTTCGTGTGTCATCTGCTAAAAGAATCATAGTCGGGTCATTAATTCACACCAATCTGGCAGAAGTGA
This sequence comes from Solanum ossicruentum, assembly GCA_025774065.1. NCBI lineage: Eukaryota > Viridiplantae > Streptophyta > Magnoliopsida > Solanales > Solanaceae > Solanum > Solanum ossicruentum. The sequence continues at coordinate 357,761 of JAOTQR010000011.1, forward strand.
GACGGAATGAGAACATCAACTTAAACCAGAACTTCCTTTATAGGAGAAGTAACAAGAAAAACATAAACTTAGGGCCAAGAGGATTAATTAGGTAGTCCTACAGGGAATCTATTATTAAGAACAATATATTTTTGAGAAATCCTTACCAAATATAAATGAGTCAAGACTCCCGTTTGGCATGTACTCATAGATCAACATTTTTTCTTCTCCTTCGATGCAGCATCCAAGAATCTTCACCAGATTTCTATGCTGAAGTTTCACAATATACATAACTTCATTCATGAACTCATCTTGTCCCTGTGTAGAAGTCCTAGATAGGCGCTTCACAGCTATTTCCTGTCCGTGTTCAAGCACACCCTACACATCACTCTGTGCTCAATTATGTGGTCCGTCAACTGCATATTTCATGTAAACAGCTGCAAATTTTTATAAGTGATTACCTTGTAAACAGGTCCATATCCACCCTCTCCAATTTTGCTCCACACTGAAAAGTTGTTTGTTGATCTAGCTATTGTAGATAAGTCATACAGTGGTAACTCATATTCTTCACTGTGGTTTCCGTTGTGGTAATCCATCTTGTAATTTCCACTTCGCCTACATCCTGCCGAAAGACCAATGTACCAAATTCAGTTTGTCAAATACAAGCAAGAAAGATTTTCCTTTGAATTTGAATTCATCTACTATTTATCTTCCGAACAAAATGACTTGTCGAGGTTACCTTTCTTTTTCTCTGAAGCTACATCCCTTCTTCGAATCCAGATCACTAGGCTTAGGATTACCAAAATCGCTCCAGCTGATAACGGGATAATCCAGGAGAGTAGTTTTCCTTTGTGTCCATTTGATTTATCCTGACTAGCTGCAAGTATCCAATCCAAAAATAGGTAATCAGTTCAACTTTCTCCATCAGCTGGTTAGACAGGACTATACTAAAGCTCTTTAATTTGTCTAGACACCATTTTTACCGGTGCAACATAAACCCACTCTAACTCTTTTTTCATAGTATTTTGTTATGTTAAAACTGTGAGTTTTACTTAGTTGTGCAAGTACAACATGTTTGATAGAAAATAATGGTCAAAATTGGAATCTTGACTACCCATTCAGAAGGAAATGGAGTTTTATCATTTTCCCTTTCAAGAGTTCATATGCATTTCCATGCCCATTTGACACCCCAAAAATGGATAAACTACTTTTCTTATGGGCACATAGTCAGTTCGTCTCCTACTATTAACTACTTCATTTATCTGGTAATTGGCAGTGTATACACAAAAAATCAGTTTTCTTCATCTAGAGCTCCTGCTACACATAAATTTTTTACCGAGAAATCAATGTCAAACTATTAACTTTATGCTTTCACAATAAACTTACATAATTCAGAGGCAGCCATCCTAATGTAGATATCTTGTCCTTGGTTGGCTAGTTGTCGAATATCAAGCAGATCTTCAAACCACAGTAAGCAACCGCTTCCTCCATTGCGTATGTCAAGATTTGCGTATGCCATACAAGAGCAATTTTTCAAGCAAACTTTCCTGCATTCTTCAAGGTTCATACTCACATTGAACCACGAATTCCGCGTGTCTGGTAATTTCAGCTTTGAATACTTCAAAAACACATCTCCCTTGATGCAATTCAGCTCAGTCCTCCTAACACAACCACTTGACCAATCTGCCTTCCCCCAATCTTCGACATGTTTAGGCACGAACTTGTCCAAACATTCACATACCGGAGAATCCAAACTATTACAACTACCATATCCTCCACACAACTTATAAGTATCACAATTGTCCGTTGGTAACGATAGGTAAAGTGCCCAACCTTGATTCCTATCGCCCCACGTCCATCGTTGCAACAGACCATTCGAATTCAAACAAAACCTAGTAATAACCGAAGCTAGAAGGTGATAAGTAAAATACACTTCGTTTTTAGTTGATACTACACCAAATGTATAAAACGGACTTTCTCTTGAATTTGTTGCTCCACTAAACCTTAGACCATTCCATGGCCCAGATCTGTATATCTCCTTCGAACCTTTCTTCAAAACGTTCTGAAAGTAACCAGAAGGATCACAATGGTACGTGTAATCCCCCGGAGCTGGATCCTCCTCGTTCTTCCACGACGACAAATACAGCTCTCTTCCAGTAACAAAATTCCACCCAATTTTCATCCCGGGCAAAAGGGTATCAGTTGGGTAATCAAAACTCTGCCAAAGAAAATCCCCAATTTCATTACCATCAGCGTCAGCATCAATAACAACAAGATTTCCGGAATCAAGCAACTTGGCAACGGGGTTTTGGGCAGATCTCGAGGTATTAGTAGACCATATGATGTGATTAGTATCATTCACTATGACAAGTCTTCCTGGTTTGATAACTTTTAGGGTACCTGAATTAGTTGCCAGAGGTGCTTCTCTATTGGCAACCCAAACAACAGTAGTTACAGATATGTTGCTATACCATATACCTACGTAACGATTCTTGGAATTACCTGGACTGAAAAACCCCATCTGGAAACTTCCACCAGATGAAGTGATGTTGGGTTCACCATCTTTGAGAAAGTGGGTTGTTGTTATGGTATCAGCTAAAATTTGGTAAATGGAAAATGAGAAAAGGAAGAAGAGGTGAATAGTTGGGTTTGCCTTCATCGTTGTAGTTTATTTCTTTCCTTTTGTTCTCTTCCATTTTCCATTTTCCATTTTTGGAGCTGTTTGCAGCAGAATGAATATTTGTACTATTACTATTATTAGCTCGTTTGATCGGAGACGGCCAAAATCGCCCGTCAACTGGGAGTGTCCCACGTGGTCGGCTGGTTGCACAGATTTAGTAAAAGACGAAATAATATGATAATCAATGTCGCTATTTTTGAGATATTCAATAATATTTATCTAATTTATGAAATGAAGAGATAATATTATATTTATTTCTCAATTTATTCTAATAATTAATTATAGTTATTTTTCTATTATATTTTTCAAAATATTGTATTTATTATATTCAAAAGATAATTTGATAAAATTATTTCATCATTTACTATTTCTTCATTTTGTGTCAAGTCAATAGGAATAAATTAATATGAACGAAGGGATTAATATTTTTTACATTTAATATTAATTTGACACACATTTTAAGAAATAATAAATGTCATGATAGTTTTATTATATTATATTATATTATATTTAATAGTATTTCTTTTTTTTAAAAAAAATAACAATAGTCAATAGGATAAATTCTAAATTATATTTTTATTTTCTAAAATATTCCTCCCCCAACCCTAGCAATCACACCCTTAATAATGGATTCTTTTACTTTTTCGTATTTATAAAAGTAATTTATTCTTTTGGGGCCATAAACGTAATTATGTTCAACTCATCAATCTTATACGTAGCGTAAAACAAATCATTCTGATAAGTCAATTTTTTAATATACAAAACCAAATCAGAGCAGCCAATAAGGCAAATGTTTGCAGTTTTTTTTTTCGATTTTTAAAATATTGAGATTAACACAACTTTCTGTATGGATTTATTCACTAATAAGTTTGACTTTGTTCTGTGATTACGTGGAATACCCTGTATTGGTTACAAGATGTTAATTAAGTGACGTATTACATCTACCCAACACAACTGCTCCATTATATATTGGATATTGGAAAAGGAAGTTAATCCACACCAAATATTTATATTAAATTGACATATATATATTTGATGAATATATATAATTATTAAGTATTTAATTAAGATTAATTAATATATACTTTTGTATTATTAATTACAAATTTGATCCTGAAAGCTTAACATATTGAAAAAATTACATAAATACACGACTTTATTATTCAAAATCTTTAATATTTCTTTTCTTTTAAAAAAATTACAAAAATCTTGACTTTTCCTTTCTCTCACCTTATTTTTTATACTTAGCTGGTTAGCCTTTTACTTCAAAACTATTTTTATGCCTAATTTATTGTACAGGAGTATAATCAATGTCAATCACCATTAATTTCTTATTCTTTCACATTTAATACATAATTCAAATTTATTCTTTTTTTTGTTTGTTTCTCTGTCCTGCATTCCATACGAATTCATCTTCTTCTCTTCTCCAACTGTGGATTGAAATTCGTTGTCTTTTTCTTTTTTTGTAATTGCAGCAATTAACAGTGGAGTCTTTACCGTCTTTTAGTTTGGATCTAACCCAAAATGTTGCGGAATTGATCATTCTTTCTTAACCATCTATGCTAAATACCAATTATAGTTGAACAGTCAGAAAACCAACCCAATAGGCACAGATTCAACTTTATCTACTTATTTTTGTTATGACAACTATTTAACCTTTTTTGTTGCTCTTCATTGATACCATCAAAATTATGTTTTATTGAACGTTTAATTAATATATGTTTTTCCTTGCACATGGTTTTCCCCATGATGTGGCTATTTAATGCATCTTTTTATTGTGAAATGAATTCAATAACGATTTTATCATTATCCTTGCTGCAAAGGCTACATTTATATTAAATACACTTGTAAATCATGTTGTCTACTGATACATACACATCAAGCATCAGCTTTTAAGTCTTCAATTTAACGATGCTTTGCTTTTTTACTAAGCGTAATCTAAATGAAACATATCTTTTTTGAAGATTTGTGTACATTGATACACATCACATAGTATCTAACATATTGATACCTTCAATTCACATAGTATCTAACACATCTAATACATAATTTAAATTTATTCATTTTTTTCTGATACCAACAGTGCTCTATCCTAAAACACTTTCTTTTATCTAAACATCAACATCTTTTTGAAGTATCAAGCATGGTTGATACGCTCATCCCATTTTGAAAAACGGTATCAACATTCTTGAAATCAAATAAAAATAATTACGCTTATAACTTTGATTATTTTAATTTAAATTAAATATAATTATTTTAGCCCATTGGCTGATCCCAGCCCGGCCTCGGTCAAGCTTCAAGGGCCAAGAGCTTAGTTGGGCCGGCTTAAAAACTCTAGTTCTTAATAGGCTTGAAAAATCACATGTCAACCCTACTCCAATAATGAATAGGGTTGGGCTGGCCCTATAGGCTAAGCCCATTTTGACGGCTCTAGATGTCATGATCCCAAATTAGCCAAGAGTGACACCCAAATTAGCCAAGAGTCCCATGTTTTTAATAAACAGTCGCTACCCCTTTGGTATGTGCTACTTTTCTAATCAAAAGATAGAAGAGTACCCCTTCTTTTCAAAGTTACGAGGTTATTTTGCCGAGTTTTTTTGACATGATTCTCTCAAGCGCTCTATAAGATTAATTTTCTCAACATAGTTATTTAAAGACTTTATTCTTGGCAAGGTTATTATTAACGAAAATTGTTTTTTTAATTTATATATTTTTGAAAAATCACTATAATATGAAAATATGATAATATAAAGAATAAATATTACTGCATTAATAATATCAAAAAACATGATCCATAAAAAAAATTAAAACAACAAAAATTAAATTTAACACCCAAGGTGTATGTTTTTACTCCAGGGTTTTAAATATAATCTCTACCATTTTAAAAAATTACAAAAATCTCTTATTTCTACTCTCTCTCTCTCTAACTTGTAGATGCCTAAACTACTATTTTTCTCTCCTTCTTAATTTACCCTAAATAATCTCTCTCTCTCTCTCTAACTTGTAGATGCCTAAACTACTATTTTTCTCTCCTTCTTAATTTACCCTAAATTATCTC
>JAOTQR010000011.1:397547-408461 GCA_025774065.1 Solanum ossicruentum
TTGGTATTGATTTGATGACACTTGATGACTTAGAGAAAACTTGATAAATTGTAGAACTTTCCCATATGACTTGAAAGTGGGATAAATGAGGATTAAACTATCATAAGTTTTGATCATAGAATTTTCGAATAGTGTAATTGTGAAGGTTGTGAGTTAGGTTGTAGTTGTGGGCTTTTAGTGGGAGTGTTGGAGGATACCGGTATTCTATACTACTTAATTTTGTGTTTATTAGTTCACTTACTGAGTATCGTGTGTTTGGTACTCACCCCCCTTGCTACAATAATTTTGTAGGTTGTGAGTCCGGATTGTCGTGATACTCTCTATTTTCCTTGTCCGAGGCGTCCTGTGGAGATTGTGAGGGGTAGCTGCTTGTCAGCCCAGCTGACTTCTTACTCCTATTTATGATTTTGTTCTATTCTAGAGACAATATCATTTGATACTTACATTTTTTTTTGAATTTATTGTAATACATTAAAAGCTTGTGTACGTGACAACCAGATTTTGAGAGATTTTCATTAAGTTGACTTATTATCCGTAATTGAACTTTTATTTTTATTAAAATTCTGCATTTTTAATATTATAGTTGGGTTGTAGACTTACTTGTCTTGGTGGGATAAGACGAGTGCCATCACGCCTGAATTTTGGGTCGTGACAATGGTATACTATGATTTAGTTGCTTGATTTTATAACCATGAAAATCCTCACTTTTGAAACTATCAATTTGGTGATATTCATTGTTTACTTAATTTATTTTAAAAAAATAATTGTGCCCCTACATTTTCACAATCATATTACTTATTCTCCTCTGCATAAATTGTTGAAGCTTCTTTTCCGCTTCTAGTCTACTCTCCCGCATTTCTTGTTTTTTAAAAGTTCTTATTTTTTTCTTGTCTTGTTTGTATGGATTGGACATACATTAATTTGTTTTTTCGATTGATTCTAAATATTTTTGTTTTAAAAAAAATTGGTAAATTTAATATGTATAATAATTAAATACTCCTTCCGTTTCAAATTAATTGAATTTTTTAGTCTTTTTTTAATGTTCAAAATATTTGAATTGTTCAGAGTTCAAAAAGAATGTTTGAAACTTTTTTCATATTTGCCCTTTCATTTATTGAAGTTTTATATTTTCTACAAAATAAATTACATTATACATTTATGATTTCATAAAGGACAACAGTGGAAAGTATGGTGTAAATTTTGTGTTTGAATGATTTTCTTAACATATGTGCATTGTCTCACAAATTTAATTAATATGAGATGGAGGGAATACATTTTTGTAAATTTATCATTTTTTTTGTTTTCGACCTGGTATCCTATGCCCATATTATAACCCGACTATATTTGAATTCGTGCCGCGTGAATCTTATTTGGAGGAAACACTTCTTACAAAGACTTATTAATTACAATATAATATCATACAATCAAATCAAATAAATAAATTATCATTAAACAATAGTAAATCATATATCATTTAAATATTACGTTATACTATATACATACATTAGAAAATCATGGCATGCCAAACCAACATCCAAAAATTGTTTGGTTAAAATAATGGACAGTTGATATTTTATTTCTATATAAACCCCTATTACTTTTTCGTCCTCCTCAAATAAATCTCTCTAAAACCCTGAGAGTTTCTGTATCTAAACCCTAAATACTAAAATGGCCTTACGAGCAGCGGCGGCAGCCACGACTCCGGTAGCGTCCCGAGGTATCCGGGCACTTTTCTCTACATTTTCTCCTAACTTTCCGTTCAATCAACCGCAGGCGCAAGTAGAGAAGCCGCCGCCGGCTGAACCATCCACAAATCTCTTTGTTTCTGGTGAGTTAGTTCCTTATTTACTTTTGTTTTCCTTTTTTCCTAACAAGTTTTCTTCGGTTTCTCCTTGCAAAGTATTAGTTACTGAGAGTTTTGTTACTCTATGTTTTCTAAGGGGATATATCGGTACAACTTGGTTAAAGGTTCAATATGAGCTCAGAGGTTTCAATAGAATGGGGATCATTCTATGTTTTTGCTAGAAACTATCATGAATTTGCTGTATTAGATCTTCCATATCATTTGTCGTAGTAGGTCCTGGCCGTTTCTTTATTCTGATTCTTTAGGAAGAAGGGAATTTTATTAGATACATGGCGATGAACCGAAAAGTATTTCCTTTTAGCAGATTTTATTCTTGTATGTAATAAGTAGTATCTAACCTAGTTGACGAAGAAGCCTACAAGTGGTAACCTCTGTATCCATTATTTCTTTTAAGAAGCTGAAAGAATTGAAGTGGCCCTTTCAAAATGCGAGCTTTCTCGTCTTATTGTTTTTCAAGTTAAACTTACTGCAAAAAATTAGATGAGTAGATTAAGTAATGATGACATATTTTCTGATAAATGAACATCATTAGCTGTTTATGGTTCCCTCACTGTTTTCACAAGTAATGTTGTGATTTTGAGGTTTCCTGTTGTTATTTATTTTTCAAACTTTCTCTTTGCTTGCTTATTAGTTCAGGAATTATTAGTTTGAACTTTCAGATGGTCTGAGGTAAAATCTTGTTATGTTGGTTTTGATGATGGAAAATAGCACTACTTTTTGTCTTTCAATGTCTTGTTACCCACCTTTTGAAAATGAGGGATTGGTTACGGGCAGGGAATATTACAGGATCCAATTCAGATTGGTAGTTTATGAGTACTTCCTTAGCTGTTTATAGCTTTCTGTGATGATGAACTAAGGCACCTTTAGTTATTGATTATTGGGAAAGAAGCTTTTGCTAGTTTGCTTTCTGTCACCTTTTTCTTAAAAAATTTTTTGTTTGCGACCACCTTGCAAAATTTTTTAGAAAGGTTTCTGACAGGGTGGTATGGAAGTTGCTTTACATCTATTGTTTGGAGCTCTGGACCATGTAACTGGTGGATTCTTAGTAGCTAAAGTTCGTCCTTATTTTCTTTATCCTCTATTCAGGTCTTAGCAAACGTACTACCTCGGAAGGGCTTCGAGATGCATTTGCCAAATTCGGTGAAGTGGTTGATGGTACATTTTACTTTTATCTATATATTTCACTGGTTAAAACATAACATGAGAGAGCATATGATGAAACACTATACATGTCTTTATGTATTATGTTATGTCTTTGCAGCCAGAGTGGTGACAGATCGTGTATCTGGTTATTCAAAAGGTTTTGGTTTTGTTAGATATGCAACTTTGGAAGATTCTGCAGCTGGTATAAAGGGCATGGATGGCCAGGTGAGTTTTGATGCTAGAGTGTTCTTTTTGCAAGTAGTGAGCAAATTTACTTGTGCATAGCTAAGTTGCTTGGACTTGCGTGGGAGTGTCTGATACGGATGAGTTGGCCAGGTGATTTGTGATGCTAGAGTGTTCTTTTTCTACATAGTGAACAAATTTATTTGCAATATAGCTAAGTTGCTCGGATTTGGGTGCGTGTATCCAATATTGGTACAGATCTAGAGGTTGGATCCTTCGTGATCTAAATGTTAAGCTTCGGCCGTACGGATCCAGGTATAGATATGGATGTGGGAATTTGGCGAAAAGTTAATTATCTAAAAATAGAGTTATCAGCAATTTCTTAAGTTATGTTGGACTATTTAGAATTGGAAGGAAAGGAATACATGATATTTTAGAGCAAGTTCTAATTTATAATTATCATTGAAGTACAAATCCATCTCCTCACTATATTTTTTCTTGGTTATAGAGGCCATGATAGAATTTTTGAGTTCATGAACATTCAACTTTGATATTGACCTATATATATCTTTTAAGCACCTTCTGGTTAATGACTTTTTAACACAAACATCTTTTAACAATTAAAAAGAACATTTCTCTAAATTCTAGATTACGATTTCACCCTAACTTTTGTTTTAATTTCAGAAATTATTGTATCTCTCAAATTTCTCTGATCATTTTGGTCAAAGTACCCCAAATTGTTGGGCCCTATTTGTACGAACTCCACACCGACACCCACACCCACACCTAACTTGTGAAATCCCACAAGTGGGGTCTGGGGAGGGTAAGATGTACGCAAACCTTAACATTACCTTATAGAGATAGAGAGGTTGTTTCCAGAAGACATTCAATGCAAATATATCAGCCCCCAAAATAGAAAATACTAGATACAAAAATGACTATAGTGGAAAGTAATTGGAAACTCATAAATACAATTTAAGTAGCAAAATAAATTATGGCCAATAACAACATAATATATAATGACACAACTAACTCTACAACCCTACTATATCACAAGGCAAAACATCATCCTACTCCTTCTAGCCTACTAGCTTTCTACCCTAATATTCGATCTCCATTCTTTTCTATCTAAGGTGATGTCGTTGGTGATATGAAGCTACTCCATATCTCATCTACTCACCTCCCCCAATACTTATTCGGTCTACCTCTATGCCTCTGCTTATTCCCTAACTCTAACCTTCCGCACCTCCTAACAGGAGCGTCAACAGTTCTTCTCTGCACATGCTCAAACCATCTTTGTCTCGCTTCTCTCATTTTGTCTGCCAAAGAAACCATCCCTAACTTTTCCTGAATGATCTTATTCCTAATCTCGTCACACCTGGTATGTCCACACATCCATCTTAACATCCTCATTTCCGCAACTTGCATCTTCTGAACACGTGAGTTTTTGACTGGCCAACACTTCGCCCCATATAGCAAAAATGGTCTAATCGCCATTCTGTACAACTTACCTAGGTTTTAGAAATAACAAAGCACAATTAATTTATAAGCATCAAGTGTGAAGGCTTCTATCTTTTTCATGACTAAAGAACTCTAAGTAAAAGGAGTAATAAGACCTAGCAAATATGGTGATGAAAAGCCTTAAGGTCTATATTCACATAAAAACCAAAGGAGCACACATTTCGAGCTTCAGCCTAAACTAAGCATCTCCTATGGATTTGTGTTGTATGAATATGATTATCATTACATGTCTGTCCTCCTTTTTCACTTTATGAGATTAATTTGATAGTTTCTTTCTTTGGTCATTCTGTGTACCAAACACACTTTCAGTGTGTTGAAAGCAAATTATTACCGACTTATCTTATTGCTCTGTCCTTCAATCCTTTTGTAGTGCAAAACCTTTAGTCTGAAATGCTGTTCTATACATAGCATAATGTTCATCACCTAAATAAGTATTAGATATATTTCATCTGTCCAAACTAATAGATTAAAGTGTTATGTGAAATCTTGTTTAGTATGTCATATACTATTATGAAATTGTTGTCCAGATGAAAATCTTTTCCTTAAAAGAGTATTAATTTCCACAAATTTGAAAACAAAAATACTTTTGTACTTCTTTAGGGTGCAAGCCTTTCTTTACCACGTAAACTAAAACAAACATTAGTCATGGCTATCATCACATATCACCTTCTGCTGACCAATTTCTCTTTCATTACCACAGTTCAAAATTGAAATTTTAGGGAAAGATTTCATGTACGGAGCATCTCATGAAGAACATGTTACCTCAAATCATACGTTTCTAAATGAACCCTCTGGAAGAAAACCCTACCTTAACAAGACTTGGTAACTGACTGTGGCTAGAAAAGAGAGAAATCAAATGCTGAAAAAGAGAATTTACAGAATGCTATGATTTTTATACAAATAGTAACCTTATTGGTGTGCCAAAGACATTAATCTGAAGGGGCTATTCCTCAGATGGATAAAATCAAGTCCATTGCTGTCAAAAGATTTCCTATTCTCTCTCTTCAAACTACCCATATAAGGTGCTAATAGAGAAACATATTTGCTTGCACCTTCTCATTCCTACTCTGAAAACCCAGCTAAGTAGAGCATCCTTCACAGTACTCAACATGATCCACTGTACCTCAAAACATCATAATATCTCCCGCCACAAATGTGTAGCTACCTGGCAATCTAGCACTCCTGTTTCAAAAAGAATGACCTAGTTTGACTTGGCACGAAGTTTAAGGAAATAAATAATTCTCAATTTTGTGTTTCTAAATCAAATGTACCATGATGCCCTTTAATCTTGTGGCCTTAAACATACCACATGAAAAAAAACTGAAATTAAAATGTTGCCAAAAAAGGAAAGGGGTCATTCTTTTTTAAACAGACTAAAAAAGAAAGGTCATTCGTTTTGAAACTGAGGGAGATTATCACTGTTATCTCTCAAATGCACTAGAAGAACCAGTTTATATTATGATTTTCTTTCTCAAGGTTTTTGATTCGGAAATGTGCCTGTCCCTCACGGTGAACTATGTGAAAAACACACCTCATCTCTCAAATGCACTAGAAGAACTAGTTTATATTATGATTTTCTTTCTCAAGGTTTTTGATTCGGAAATGTGCCTGTCCCTCACGGTGAACCATGTGAAAACCACACCCTTCTTTGTGCCATGGGGATCTAAACTTATGGATGAGGGAAACCAGACTCCTCTCAAGCTAGCAAGTCAGTCTTAACTGAGAACTGTCTGCTATTCCCTTACTTCCACGGTTAAGAATCTTGGCTCACTACTAATAAGGTTCACTAATTAAGCATTCAATTAAATTTTGAGTGTTTTTTAATCTTTCTTTCCTGAATGTTCTTTCTAAAATTTAGATCCCAAATTGCATTCCATGTAATATCCTAACTTATTAAACTGTCATCCCAAATCAAGTGAAACTGCTGAACTATTGTGTACTACTTTATGGGTTTTTTTTAATTAGAAAGCTATCTTTACAAGAAAATGTACGCCTACATAATCAGATGTTCCGATTTGGAGAAAACCTACTATAAAAGAAAGGAATCAACATCAGTTAATTATGCTTTAATCTCAGCTATATGATTCCTATCCATGAATCAACATCAGTTCACTATGCCTTAGTCTCAGCTATAAGATTCCTACCCATTCTCCTATATTCAGGCCTTGGGCATACTTGAAAAGCATATCGACACTGATTTCACGAAGATGACTTTTTTTTGGGTGAGGCTGTTGTGGGGACTACTTATCATATTATAACTATTTTTATGCTGATTGTCAACTTAATGCAATACTGTTTCAATACTTGGGTTGTCTACTATATAAGATGTACATGGATAATTAAGTGTCCAACACCTGTATATCGTGTTACTGGTATCTAAGGCCTCTTAATACATGGGTATCCACTTCTGCTATTGGTCAATTGATGTATATTTCTCAGATTGAATGTATTGCCTGACTGTAAACTCTTGCTGCTGATGGTTGTATGGTTGGGTTAATAGCTCAGTGCAGTTACTGGACCTCTTCTTTTTCTGCCTAGTTTTGAGCCCTGCTGCGGAGAACCCAACCATTCAACCATTTAACCTCATCCATGTTTATGCACCTTGCATATTCTCCACCTCTTTTATAGTTGTCGGTGGATGTGTCAATTCATGTTATTTGATATAGTAATTGCTAATTGCTTTTTGGAGAGTAACATTATGCTCTTTCTTTTCTTCTATTGTAGTTCCTTGATGGATGGGTCATTTTTGCCGAGTATGCGAGACCAAGACCTCCGCCTCCTTCCATGCATGATAGTAGCAATGCAGGTGGATATGGCAATTCCAATGCACCAATGTATGGCAGGAATAATATGTGAACTTTTATCAGCTTGTTATGATTGGGATATCATGCATCTGCTCAAAGAAGAATTCTTTATCCAAACCATTCTTTATCCAAACCATGGTTTTACTTGAAGATTATGGTGTAAACTAAACAGATGTATCGATTTTTTGGAAGTTCATTATGGTGTTTGGTGATACAAAAATAGTTGGACGAGACCCCCTAAGTTGACATTCTTTCCAACTGCTGCATTTGTGGATCTCGATCATAAGTTCCAAGTGTGCTTAAGTTATTTGTTTGTATTTGAATGGACCTAATTGTACTGGATATAGTTGATCTACTGTTGGATGGAGAGCTAATTGATCGAGCATTGGTGAATTTTTTCACTTTCGTTGCTAAAGGCTCCCCTGTTTTCCATATATCCTGCAACTTTGTTTTTCACTTCATTGTTCGATTTGGATCGATTAAATCTAAAATCAAATCAATTTAATTTATTTTTTAAATTTCTAAAATCAAATAAAACTATAAAAAAAATCATTGATTTGATTATTGTCAACACCAGTACTTGATCAATCCATGGGAAAGCCTTCGTTGATTCAATTAAGTAATCAAGTGATATTAGAGTTATTATTACATGAACAAAGTGATTTATTAAAGCAATAAAAGTCATTATACAACAATAATCAAAAGATCAAATCTTTATAGCAAAAAAAATAATTTCAAGCTCAATAATTGAGGAACTACTTGGAGGACGGTGGTATAAGAAAATTATGTACTATAACACTAACAAGAGAATTTTCAAAAATATAAATAACAAAATCAAAGACTTAATTAAAATTTATCAAAATATGTGTATATTATTTATGAATAACATATAAATAATTATAAACTTTTTGTATATAATTTCTCAATTCACTTTGGCTATTTTTGTGAGTTTTTTTTAATAAAATCAAAATCAAACCAAACAATTTCAATTTTCAAAATTTAAAATAAAATCAAATCAAATATCAATTTGGTTCAAATTCCAGCTCGATTTGTATCTTTTAACCATAGCCATAAACATATGCGCCAAAACTCAATAGTCATAAGTTGGAGAATCCGTGGTTATATTTGCAACAATAACGTTCTAGTGATCTAAGCAATAAATAAATTGGATAAGAAAGTTTGATTTGATTTATAACAATGGATTTACAACCTAAAAACATGATCTCCTTTTGACATAATTGTTTACAATTAACAAATAATTTCAAGGATAATTAACTTAAACAATATTTTCGGATACTTAAACATAAAACATCTTTCTATACCCCAAATTTGAGAAAAATGAAACTACATAAACATGAGTATGATTACCTGATCACTCCTATAGTCACAATAGAAGACTATTCATCTGTTTCCAAATACATGAACTACAAATTCGTCACTGATATAACTCGTTAAAACCAAGCAGATGCAGAGACTAGATTCCGCGCCTTCCACCCCAACAGCATAGCTCCATCTTTCTCCACCAGTGTATAATGCTCCGAGTAACGCCTCAGGAGGTCCTTTATCACTGAATTCACATAAGAGCTCAAAGGATATTGTTGAAAACCTGCCATCATGAACCTGGATTTCCACTTTCCTAATAGCTCGTGACGCTCTACTCTTTCCTTGCCCTCACATGCTATGACATTTACTATATCCCTAGCCAAACAGTGCTGCTCAATGTTGATCCTCTCCTTCATGTCCCTTGGTAGCGTCACATCTATGGACTCGAACATTGCATGGTAGTAATCGAGAGCTTCAACAAACCTAGGGAGGAATGGAGCTGTGTTTGTATTTGATTCCTGCTCCACCAATGTGACTATCTTGGGGCAAAGTGACTTTATCATCCTAATGAGCTCATCCCTAGGGTTATTCACGTCAACGCTCTCATCAGGGGTGTGGTGAAGTTGCAAAGGGAAGTTTACTGCCAGAGCCTCACCAGGCCTTACATCAAGCATATCCCTAGTGATTTCCGGAGCAAAAACTGGCACTGCATGAAACTCAACAGCAATGTTGAATTTCTCAGAAATTGCTGATAGCCGTTTGGCAACTGCAGACAATCCATCCCCCCGAGCGTATTGTGAAACTGGATCATCGATTCCTGTAATACGAATGTAGGGGGCACCACCAGGTCGTGCAGCAAGAGCTTGTAAGAGAGTCATCCACTGAGTCCCCTGCGCAATTTGGAAGTCTATAATGTGGATGCGATCTTCATTTCTGCATGCTTCTACTATGGCACCATTTGCAGCCATGTAGCCGAATTTTAGGTAAGGACATATTTCATAGAGGATGTGCATGTAGGAGAATAAGTCCTTGCCAGCCGGTTCTTTACACCTCAAACTCTTGTATATGGTGGTTCCAGATAACTCTGTTCTTGCTACGAGGCCTTCTACAATGTAAGCACCAAGACGCTGGATGGGATCTCCAGTAACGGACACAACACTCCTTGCCTTAGCAACTAGTATCTCAAAATCCTCTAGCTTGTTTTCAGCAAGAGCTCTGGCACATGCTATAAGCAGCTGCTTCAGACTGCTAGACGGAAAACTCTGCAAGGGCAAGTCTTCCATTACTTTGTCTCGCTTATAGCTTTGAGTTCCATTAAGGATGGAAACTAGTGATTGTTGAGTTTGACACAAAACTTGGGCTTCCTTGTTCCACGCTCTAGACCTCTGACTTGACATTTGCGCCCCCTTACTTTCGCCAAGATAAGGGCTGGATTTCGTTGCATCTTCGTCTGGCCCCATTAAAGCAGACTCCAACTGCAGCAGAGTATGTGTCATGTTCTGGCCATAAGGAACTTCTGGAAGACAATCTTCAGAGGGGCTTGGCCGATGAAAATATTGGTTGTAATCCAGCGAGGAATCACTGGAAGAACTAGCACCTGAAAGATTCTCTGTACGGCTGTGCTGCTCTTGGTAATCACTTACTGCAGTAAAGGTCTCCGAGTTGAAATAGTTCACAAGTGGCGAATTTCGTGAATCAAATTTCGAGGTTCCAAACGGTCTATTCTCTAGAGAATTAACAGTAGGGTATGATGAGTATGACAAATCCCTAGCAGTTACACTATATCCAACAAAATGGTGCGAGTCCATACTATACGGCTGTCATTTAGCTGCTCTATGCACAAACTCTTTCTCACTATCACTTAATATCTGCTTCACCGAAATCCACCTGAGGAAAATACAGAGATCAACTATAATCAAAATTCCTCAACCCTTCTACTTTTGAGGCAACTATAACATGTCTTGCAGGTTGTTAGGAGTTAATAATTAGTTGTAATTTACTATAAATCTTTGCCAAATTAGAATCATTCTTGATTTTTGAAAAGGAAAACCTTGCTCCACGGATATGAAGCAAGGG
>JAOTQR010000011.1:415795-435157 GCA_025774065.1 Solanum ossicruentum
AAAATAATGGTGAAAAGACGATTTTGTCTAAAGCGAAATCTTTTAATGAAGGACAAAAAGTTCAATCAACATTATTAAGGACCTTCACACTTTTAATATAGCATAGATATATTATTGTTGTATATAAAAGGAGTGAAAGCAGGTGGCTCTGTGACAACTTGTCTACTTGAACTATCTGCTTCTTCTCATTCTTTTGTCACGGCCTGGGAGGGTACCCTCGGCGTGGACATACAGCACTTGAAGAACTATTGTTGATTTCCCAAGAGAGCCACTTGGCCTCATCGTCATATCATTCTTAACAGCGGAAGAAATACTTTAGGAAAGACATCAAATAGATCAATAAAACTCTTATAAAAATATAGTTTCCAATGCTCAAATTTGGAAATAATATAACAACCAACAATTCTCTACTCGATGTCTATGAAGCTTTTATCTGACAATCTACACAGTACCATGACAAGCCAAAACTCCCTCAATCAAAAGAAAATAAGAATATTCAATAAAAGAAAAGGGCTCCTCCGAAGGCAGAGAGGGCTCACCAACTCCGAAGGCTGGACCTCAACGATGCACTGCTGAAGTCCTCTATCATATGTATCTGTATCATTAACGATGCAGGCCCAAATGAATGTCAGAACTTGAAATATAGTGGTATATAAAATGGCTCAAGAAAGGATTAAACCTCAAACTCAAAGTCAACTCAACGCAGACTCAACTCATAACTCAACTAAGTGAAATATGCAAAATATAAAGGTTGAAATCATGCTTTGAAAATGGACTCAATGTGATGCAACTCAGTTTAAAACATGATGCATTCAATCAAGTGTTGCTTGAAAGTTTCTCTAATCGACATGCAATCCTACCACCATTAGTTTGGTGATGTACATTGAAGGCGACATGGTTGCCATGCACATCCTAAACTTGCCAAGTAAAGGACGATCAACTCTCTCTTGTATCCAAAGTAAATGTCCATCTTTTTGGTACATGAGTTGCCAGAGTTAACTGCACGACTATCTCACGCTGGCAACGTAGTTTATGGGTTAGAATAACTATCTACTCACTCTCATATCGATACTCAATACTCTTCTCAAGGCTAAAACATGCTCATGTCAATCAACTCAAAACTCATCTTATTGGGTTTTTCTCCTATCAACTCAACTCAGTTACTCAATAACTTAATCAATCTAGATCATCATTCATACATAAACTCAAGACTGTGACTCAACTCAAATGATCAACTAAACTCTACTCCATCATGCTCATCACAGTGAACAAATAAGATGCTCATTAAATATGCATAAATAAAGCAATATGCTCATTATGCTCAATCATGCTCACTTTACTCAACTGAGACGAAACACAAGTTATACGGGATAATGTAAGTCAAGATTCATAGGATTAAATGCAAGTTTTATACTTTAATTTCATATGATTAACAAGAAACTCATTGTTATGATCATAATTACTCATAGAAACTCGAAACAAATGTAATAACTCGAAGATTTAAGATTATAGGATTTGCCAATACTCAATTCTCATTCACAACTCGGCTCAAGTAGACGGAAAGGCGCGTTGACAGACTCAGTCCTATGCTTTAGGAAGCTTTACATACTTGGAATTAGGATGACCGATCAACTCTCTAACGATCCTCATACTTGAACGTGAAACCCTTGCTTTTCCCCTTTTCTTTGATGTTCTTAAGATTTCCAAGTGTATAATGAGGAGTAGTACATTTAGGGTACTAATAAGAGACCCTAATTGAGTCCAAAACGTCGTAGGTTTTAATTTAAAGGAATAAGAAAAGTCAGGAATGCCCTTCTTAAAATTGTCGATAGGAACCACGAAACCTTGTCTACGGTAGCCTCTGGTATGTGAAGGTGTCCAAAGTTTGGGTTATTTGAGTTTGGACTTAAACTCTTCGAACCACTTCCTACGACTCATAAATTGGGTTATGGGCCGTCTGTTAACTTGTGTTTTCGAGGTTCAAAAATCATGATTTTCTGGATTTTCAATTTATGAAGCCTTCTTTACAGGTCATAAGTATGATGATGGGCCGTCTGATAACTCGCCATCTAATATCTCAAAAAGTTGATTTTTGAGTCATCAATCTACGAAACACAATATATGATCGTGGAATAATATACGATCTATATAGTATCTCGTACATAGGCCTTAAACTTAGAAAAATGTCTCTAAGTCATAGTGGCATCTACGAGGCTTCACCTACGGGTCATAGATCATTCTATGGACAGTATATGGGCTTCGTAGTTTCCCTTAGTAATTTTTCTCAGTCATTTTCTTTTGGCTCTGGGCATCTACTTAGTCTAGGAAGGACAAATTAGGGGGTATTACATGTATTATCTTCCCCTTCGGGTCATTTGTCCTCGAATGAAAAGCAATCTAGGAACTTAATCAAGGCACGAATCATATCCTGGACTCTAATAGCAAACAGTTCACAAAGTACTCATGCAATCAATCAAATAAGTAGTTAAGCAAGTAATCAATCAACAAATAAAACTAATCATCAATCGGACTCTAGGACCCTATCGTCACTCAAACTCAAAATAGAAAGGAACTCAAGGAATATGAACGAATCATTACCATCAACTCTCTCATTATCCGCAGGTAGGAACAAATGAGGGTAGTTCGCCTTTATATCCTCTTCAGCTTCCCAAGTAACTTCTTCTACAAACTGATTTCTCCACAATACCTTGACAGATGCAATCTCTTTGGTCCTTAACTTGTGAACCTGGTGATCAAGGATTTGGATGGAATCTCCTCATAATTCAAGTTGTTCTTCACTCCAATACTTTCAACAGACACAACCAATTGCGGATCTCCCAAACACTTCTTAAGCATGAAAGTGTGGAAGACTGGTGAATGATCGCTAATTTTGGTGGTAGCTTCAACTCGTATGCTACAATGCCCACCCTCTAATATAGAAAAAGAATATTATTTCAAGTCCACAAGTTGCTTGTATGTCCTTGAAGAATTATAACCCTTTTACTATTGTCTAAGATTTTGAGTTACTTCCTTCTAGGATAGAACGGAAAAATATTTCTGTAATAGCAGCAATGCAAATTACAGAATTCTGGTGACTTCAACAAATGAAGCAAATCACACAACATTTATGTTTTATTTGAAAACAATGCACAAAGTAAATAAATCAGATACAAAATTTAAGAAAGAAAAATAATTAAAACTTACAATCTACAACTAACTATAAATATTTATGTAATTATGAATCATTTTATTAAAATTAAAATGAAATTTAAAATTAAAGGCAAATTTTTATCTTTGCATTTTTTTAGATCTTCTTTTTGATCGTCTTCATTATCTATGAATCGGAATTAATCATGCAATCAGTGAACCGCAAATATTAAATAATTGTGATTACAAATAAGTTCAAAAGGAGAACTTGAACTAATTAAAGATCGATAACTTGTTGACCAAACCCAAGTTTCTCTCTTTTCCCCTTAAAAGGCAAAGTCAACTAGTATTTATTCTAATTATTTTCTTAATAGTAATAATGGGAAGTTCTAATAAGATATTTTTTAAAATATTACTCCCCCGTCTCATTTTATGTAACCCGTTTAATTTAATATGGTGTTTAAGAAAAAAAAAAGAAAGACTTTTGAAGCTCGTGGTTTAAAATTATATATCTATAAATATTTGTGTGCTTGAAAATTATTTCATTAAGGATAAAAGGGGAATTTTAAATTTAAATTGTTTCTAATTCAAGTAAAGTGACATTATTTCGGGGACAAGCTAAACATGAAAGGTTATCATATACAATGAGATGGAATGGAGCGAATATATTATAAAAGAGAAACTCAACGAGTTGTATAGTATAAGAGAAACTTGAATCAATACTAAATGACAAACACATTACACTTATTCAAGACATAAACTTACATCAATACTAAATGATAAACATCTATTATTCAAAAAAAAATAAACTTACATCAATATCAAATCTCTCACACACACATAGGCTTTCTAATTGACCCTTGAACAGACTTTTCTAATTTCACCTTGATTCCCAGTGAGTACTTGAACCCTTCCCATTTTCACCATAGACTCACCAAAATCTTTAAAAAAAGTAGATCCATGTTGATTAATTCCTTGTTTTTTGATATAATCTTTGGTTTCACTATCATCAAGTAAAGCAGAATCAGAAGTAAAAAGTCCTCTTCTTTTAGCCACAATCTTATAATAAGAATTATCAAATGTCCTAACACTTCCAGGGTCCATTTCCACAAGGGTATTTCGGTCATTTGGCGGACATTTCTTTTTCAAACTTTTTATATAGTTGGGGTCCAATGAGGGATCTGCATCTCCTTTTCCAGTGAAGTTGTAAAGACGATTGTTGAAGGATGAACAATGAGAGATTCCAATTGTGTGAGCACCTATAGGTTGTTTCATTCAAAGAAAAATATTAGCTAGTTTATATTGGGGGCGGAATTAAGAGTTTTATTAAGAGAATTAATTTATTATAATATTAATAATATATTTAACATAGTCTCATAAAATAATGTCTCAAAAAAAATATACGCAAATCAAAGTTTTACTTTAAAGGTAGAGTATTGTTTCTGATAGACTCTTAGCTCAAGACAAAAATAATCTAGATAAAAAAATAATTAAATATATATATATAGATAGATATATAAAATTGTGAAGGTACTTAATAATGTTAATTGAACTTTTTGCCTTTATTAGAAAATATCTCTTTAGACAAAATCGTTTTTTTTTATATGTTTCTTCAATTATTATATTAGTAATTTAATAATATTAAATATTAATTATAATAAAAATTAAATAGAAAAGATTTATCTAATTTTTATACAAAGAATCATATTTCTTTAAATTATTATTTAATTATATTTATAATATTACCTTCTAAAATATGGAAAGAAGTGACAAAAATAAGAAGTTCTAACCGTAGAAAGACTTTTAAATCTTCCTTATTTGATGAACTTTTACTTCTTTAGTTTATTTAAAACTACTAAGAAAAATTCTAATTTATTATGAATTCTAATTAGTGATAGAATCTCTATATATATAAGATCTTTATAAATAAATAAATAAATAAATAAAAAGTCGAATAGGGTTATATTGTTGTTTTACGTACAATGTGTAATATTTTTCTTTTGAAATAATTACCTCTATAAATACATCTCACGTTGCTTAATTTTTATTTTCATGTTGGCATATTTTGTATTTATCTATCTAAATCATTTATTTTCTAATAATGCGATATTAGTTTATTTTGCAGCATTCGTGACATAATTCATGAACTCTAACTTTTCAAATCTTAGGTAAAAACAAAAATTATTTGTAATGAACTACAAAACAACAGGTAAAATTCTATCACTTTTCAACTCTATCATAACAATAAAAAAAGTAATCACTGTCATGAAATTCTAAATTTTACGTGTAAAATTTTAGGGTATTTTTATAATAAATTTTACTTCTGAAATTTAAAACTTTATAATAACAGTTATTATCAATTATAGTAGCCACTAAAGATTATTTCTACATTATATGCACTGTCAATGTAAAATTTTAATCATTAAGTCATCTTTATCTGCTATAATATAATAGATAAACTGTCATACTTTTAAGGAAATTACTTATACAAATATTTTTTGAATGACTTGGTAAAATGTAAAATAAATATTAATTAATAATAAGTTACCTGATAATACAACAAGGTCCTTCACACTTAATCCCCTCCGCAAAAATCCTTGTTTCAAAGATGTTATATTTGCAAAAGGAGGAATTAAATTAAACAAAGCTTCAGTTATATTTGACACACTTCCATCTCTTCTTCCTGTTTCAACTTCCCAGAATGGTCCCTTCATCTGATCACATTTTAATACACAAAAAATAAAACTTAGTTCATCTCGATCTATCGTAATATGTAATCTGTCTTATTTAAATAAAACTTGTTATATATGGTATGCACATGAATACAACTAAAGAGTTTAAATATTGTACATTGTTAGTGTAAATAATTTTACACTATCAAATTATCTTTACATAGATGTTATGGCACGTCACATATTTTGTATATTAAAATTTCAAACATATATTTCAAGAACATTTATGTATAAATATCTTCTGAATGATGATTTGATAATGTAAATTGAAAAATACTATAATTTTATATTGACGATATATAAAATTTAAACTCAAAGTTATCACGTATATTTACCGCAACAGTGGCATCTCTAGCTACTAAAGCAACAATATCAGCACAAGAAACAACGCCAGGACAAGATTTTTCAAGGGCAGTCTTCACTTTGTCAATAATTTGATATCCTCTAAGGGTTAAATTTGGGATTGAATCTTTCTCAGCTTGTTTTGTTGGGGAATCCAACAGAACTGATCCATCACAACCCTGCCAAAATATACATAAATAAGTGTATTTGGTACGATGAAAATTCAGTTTTACATTTAATTAATGAATGAATAATATTTTTCGAGACGAATATATTTTTATTATTGATGATAAAATTAACATGTCTAAGAGGGTCTCGATGGAACTATTGAGTAATGAACATCAATAATAATGTCTTTAAAGTGCTAGTTAGAACAAGACATATGTATATAAAAGTCAAAGTCAACAGAGTAAGGAAAATAACTTTCGTGCGAAAATATTTTTTGATAACCAAAACATCCAAAAATGATTTTTGCATGAAAAATATTTAACTAAAAAATAATATTTTCTATTTTCTTAATAAAATGTTCCACCCTATACTCGCTTTGCGCCTATTTTGTCAAAGATCCTTTCAGATTTCATTTCCAAGTAAAATACTTCCATCAAATGCTATTCAATAAATCAAACTCAAGACTTCTGATCATTAAGAATAGAAATTAAAGTTACTTCCCACACCATCATAATTTTTTATGCAACTTTTAATAGGAGACTTTGCCACACCACCATAATTTTTTTATGCAACTTTTAATAGGAGACTTTCATACAAAACACACGTTTGTGATCTCATATATTTCGCTTCTTTGACATCTTATTGAGTTTCCCTTTTATCTTTTTGCAAAAAACGACTCCACAATGATAAAATCTCATCTTGTGTGTTGGCTGAAGTTATAATAGTAACATTGAACCCTCGTCGGAATTAAATGATCTTCCAGTTCGGAGGAGAATTCGCAAAATAAAAGTAATCAAAAAACGAAGAAGAAGATGAAGATGAGTTTGCATACATACCCTAACAAAACAATCATGATAGTGCATTCTCACCAAAGGGGCAGCAAGACTAGGGACTCTTGATATAACATCATCAACAACTTCTTTCACTATCAATTCAACATTAGGGCATGTTTTTTGATAAAACCCTACTTTGAGTACTTCTCCATTTGCATGGTTTGAAGCAAATGCAATAAGGAAAAAGATAAATGAAATCAACAAACAATTTGAATTATTAATTGCCATTTCAATTATGGTTTGAAGAAAATGATAAGTGGATCCTCCCCTTTTGTACTTAATATAGTTAAGAGTTGTATATTTTTTTTCTTTTCTAATTAATTACATAATAAATTAGATCTGAAGTAGTCTTGAAGTGATGTAAGAACGTGGGCTCTCTTTGACATTTGTTTATTATGTAACAAATAGAATTAAGTCCTAGTTGAATCATAAAAATTATTTTTCTATTGCCTTAACTAACCTACTCATCAAATTGTGGTGTTATTCTTATTGTCTGTCTAAGATGAGGCGACATTGACAATATTCCTTTTTTTTTATATATATTAGGGATAAAGATAAAAATTTTGTGATAAAATGTGAGATTGTTTTATTTTGTGTTTGGTTACAATTATTTATTTGTGTATAAATAATTTTACGATTATTTATAGAGAAAATAGTCAAAAAAAAATCCTCTCAACCTATATTCGTATTTTCAACTACACACTTAAACTTCACGGGGGTCCTATTATCCTCCTGAAGTATTTTAAACTAGAATATTGACACTCCCAAAACGTCACCACCAAATCTTTGTGGCTCAGCATAATGCACGCGCTTGACCCATTTTTTTGAAATAAAAAAAATAAAAATTTTAAAAGTTCTTCATCAAAATCCATCAATTTTAAAGCATTTTATTTTTTTCTCCACCATTTTACTCATCTTCCTAACTCATCCTATTTTTTTTCCATTATTTTAAGATGTCTCATCTCCTCCAATTTTGTTGAATCTTTCTATTATGGTGTCTTAGCTGCTACCCTGGTTGACCTCTCAGAAATTTCATATGTCCTTCTTGATGGATCTGAAGATGTTATTTTTCCTTGCCAAATCTCAAATTCTAATGTCCACTTTCAATCTTTAGTCAAGAAACCCAAGTTGTTTCTATAATCAAAAATTGTTTTTTGCCCAATTAAAGCTTCAATTTCGTTTTCTAGTGTTGGATCGAAAATATTTTTCGTCGAGGCAATGACAAAAAAATTTATTGGAATCACATTTGCTTTATTGTTAATATTGATTTAGATTTAGATTTTTAATTTAACAAAGTTGATATAAGAAACTCGATTGGTGCTAATAACCATTACAATAAGTGGGTTTTCTCCATTAATGGGTCTTTTATCTAATGATTTCGAAAATAATTTTTTCTCATTAATGAATTTGTTATTCAAAAAATTCTTCTCCATTTTGATATTAAAGTTCCATCTTCTTGATTTTCAATTTTTGATTTTAAGTTACCAACAAATTTTCAAATTAGTGAAAAAGTGAAGTCACAGTTATGTGTAATTTGAGGATGATACTTGGCTTAGTTATGATGGAGGTGGACTGTCATGGGTGTTCCCCCCTCTTGAGAAGGAAAAGAAAGAAGAAGAAGAAGATAAAAAATAATAAATAAATAAATAAGAATAAAAGAAACATAGAAATCTAAAAAAAGGGAAAAGTAATATGAAATAAAAGAAATATTTATATAATTAACGTTTTAATTGCTTTTGTTGCCTCTCACTCTCTTTGAGAAAATGAGCTACACCTTCTTTGTCACCTCAGCATTTAGGGAGTAAATAATTTCACTTTAAAATAGTTTGGGAGGCGGGAAGTAATAGGACCCCCGTGAAGTATTGGTGTGTAATTGGAAATCCGACTATAGATTGGGAACTTATTTGACTATTTTTTCATTATTTATATCATAATGTTCGTGTGATTTTCATACCAAAATTCAAAGTGAGATAATAATTTTTATGGTGTAATGAATATGATCTTTTCACCTTTAATTAAAGGATTTGAGCTTGAGAATAGATAACAAAAATTATAACACAAGTGCTTCCTCATTTAGTGGATCTTAGGTAGGAAATTACACTCGACCTTATTACAGGTTGCGTGAGTTCGAATTAGCTGTGTGAATCTAAATTAGCTTTAAAATGACATCAAACATAAGAAAAACAATTAAAATATATGTTGTATATTGTATCCCTTATATCTATTGTTTCTATGCAATATAAAAACCAAACATAACCAAAAGTGTATGCATACAATATTCTCATTATTTAGGGAGTGTTTAATATAAAACGTTACTTTTAAACAAATATCTTTCAAGAAAATAGGAGATAGTTTAAATTTATTTTCATAGAATTGGTATTTATACAAATAATATTAATCTAAAAATATTTATATACAACTTAAACAAAAAATATGAAAAGTCGGTGATACAACTACTAATCACGATCCTATATCCCAAGCATTGATTTCAGTATAACTTGTTCCAAATAGTGCCTCCACTTAAAACAACTAATTTGAGACTCTGATTTTCAGTATTTTTAGTATTAATTAAAGTTCAATTAATTTTGTAGACTTTAATGATAACATGGTTGTATCAATTGTTAATTTGTCGTTGACTTTAACGATAACATGTTTGTATCAGTTAATCACATAATTTATAATTTCTTGTGACATCCAAATGAATAAAAGGCAATAAATTATGTGTGGTTGCTATGAACTAAGAAGCAATTTGGAAATTATTGTAGAAACGTTCGTGATTAGGTAAAGGTGTTTACAAGAATTATATTTAACATTTACGATTATGGTCATATGATCGATTACAAACGTTTGCGTCATCTGAAATAGCCAAAGTGACAATTGTCACGATTCAATTTCTCGAGACGTGATAATATTAACTATATCTCACCAGTAGGTAAGTCAATCTATAACCCAGAACAACAAATAATGGATTTAATAATAGAAACTAATTAACCAATGGAATAATAAAATGACAAAAATAACATGGAAACAACCATAATATAAATATATACAATAAAATCCTTCTAAAACTTGAAAGTTACTAGTAAAGAGCTACTAAATATGAGGACACTACTAGAAAGTTGACTAGAAATATTTACAACTACAATAGACTTGTCTCAATAAAAGACGAGCCACAAAAATACAAAATGAGATGACAGTAATCCAAACGTTGTGTGCTCACGCCTACATCCGAATTTTGGTTGCTACAAGCTCAAATGTCAATAGTGGTAATTGGTACTTAGGCTTGTATTGAAAACAGATGTAGAGTGCAGTATGAGTATCAAAAAATAGATACTCAGTAGATATCATTGATCGACTGAGTAAGAAAAGTAAAAATAAAAGTAATAGAAAAACCTGAAATAAAAAATAAACAAAGGCCATGAACATAAAATAGCAAAAGTATGCACACAAGTATAAAAAATAGGGAAGGCCTAAGGTAACTAACCAAACTAAGCCCTAATTAGCCCAAGATATACTTACGCGCAAGTTAAAGTGGAAACCCAAATAGATCTCATAAGCCTGACAGGTGCAAAAAGAAACTATATACTTCATGCGCAAGTCAACATTTCCTAATGTTACGTGGTCTCCGCGTTATGGATGTGACGCGCCACATTAATAATAAGAACTTTAATAGATACAGCTTCAAAGACATCCTAGGAAACTTAAACTCTGTGCTTTGATATCAAGTTTCTCATGCTCCGAGTTTACATCCTGAACGTGGCTGGCACTTGAAAATCACTTTTCGCCCCAATTAAACCACTTGACTAGCTGCTTTGCTCAACAAAAGACTTAAACAATAAAGGATAGGCTAGAATTAAGCACAACTATTGCATCAAAGTCCCATATGGTGCTTTAGGGTGTTACAACGGGTGATGAACAGAAGTTGTTATCAAATTTTTGTATATGTATTAGTGAAATATATATATACAATTAATAACATATGGACTTACAATCAAATGTTTTATATGTATATTAAGTGTGTGTATGTATATATACACACACACACTCTTGGATTCACTTTTAATTTAGAGATAGATGAGAATCAAAACTTGAACAACATAATATTTCTTCTATTTCGATTTATGCTATATAATTTATTTTTTAGAGAGTCAGACAATTTTTTTTAATCATCATTTGTTCATATCTCTTTAAATATTTTAAATTATCAATTATTATGACTTATAGAATATTTAGCATTTCAAATATAAAATTTAATAATTTCATATCTAAATTCACAATCAAAATTAAAATGTTTAACTCTCAAAATTTAAAAACGAAAATATACCACATAAATTTGGATAAAGCGATTAGTCTGTCCCCTCCACCCAGCCACCCTCCCTTTAATTAATACATTTGCTTAAATTTCTTCTTCTTCTTCTTTTTTTCCCTCTCATGTGTTTTTGAACTAACAAGGTTGACAAAGAAATCTCACAAGTTGGCCGATTCAAATTGTGGACTTTTGAGCGCACACTATAATTTCTTAACCTTTGAAACTTCAACGATAAGTCTATTAATTCTAACAAAGTGGAAACATGCAGGCAATAAACACCATCTTCGATTATTTTTTTAACTAGAAAAAAATTACCTAATAATGTTATTTTTAATGTAATTTAGACTTTAAATTTCATGATTTTGCAATCTACTTCATTAATCACTAGGTCATATCCTTGGATTATGTTTGCGCACATTTGGATTGTTAATATTTCATACAAAATATTGATATTAGTGTAAAGATTTTTAGGGGTATTATTACTAAATGTCAATAAGTTTTAACAGATTACTTATCATTTTTGTTATATTATCAGTAATATTTAAGTATTAAGAAATTTATTAGAGATTACCTAATTAAATATTAAAAAAATTTGACCAAGGAATTCCTTTTGTTGAAACTATGTGCAAATAGATAACTGCCACGTCTATGATGTTTCTTTTTTTTTTTGGTTCCCAAAATAACTTGTGTTGATATTTGGAAAATACGTAAACATACACTCAAATTTAGTTTTATGTGATAATTAAATATTTTTTAATTTTAATTATGCACATTTAGAAATACAGCATATGTACTAATCACTTCTTCAACTAATCCACTTTTTTCTGCCTAACTTTCTTCTCTTTATATATATTTAATGTCACATACATGAATTTTTATCATTCTATATTTTCTTAATTAGGAGCTTAACTTTGGTTAATTAGTTTCTTTTCTCAAAAAACAAATTTGGATTATTGATCAAGTAAATTATCTTCTGTATTCTTTTAGATCTTCAATTCAATTCTACACAGGATTGCAAGAATGATCAAGAATGGAAGCTTATCAATGGTTAGCAATTTCTTCCACAGAAGGTGCACTTTTATTTTTTGTCTTAATTTATGTGTTGTAGTTTGGATTTTAAGAGTCTTGCTTAAGTTTAACGGTGAATTTAGACTCAGAGTATACTAAAAGTAGTGTAAATATCAAATTTGTGTGGGATTGTACGGGACGAGTTCAGTTTTTGTTAGAGTTTTTGAAGACTGCTTTATTCTAAACCATAGCTCATGTCTATATAAAAGATAAAATATTATTTTGAGGTTGCGTCTTGAAAATATTCATAAAGATCATATTAAAATGTGTCTGAACTCTTCTTGATAACCAAATGCTTCAAAAAAAGATCCATAAAATCTTTTAATAGAGATTAAATAAATCTCAACGAGATCCACATCATCTTAATTTGAGAAATAAGCTAACAAATGACCCTTAAAACATAAAGAAATCATAGTATAAAAGATTCAAAATTGCCATTGTTTTCTAAAAAAATATTATATATTTTTTCATATTTTATTTGTAATCATAATTTTTTTCGCTCTAAAATTTATTACAAATAATACTATAATTACAATAAAATAATTAAAATATAAAAAATAAAAAATTATTTAACTCTTAAAATTCGCAGATTACCACCTAAATTAGTACGACGAGATTAGTTCCCTTTATGAATCCCCAACAGTGCATGTGTGTGAGGGAGTTTTTTTGGGTTAAATAGATAATTTATGTATAACAACAAAGGTGAGACCTTATCATAATTAGGTGCGATTAACCATAGTAGCAGAATTAGAAATTTTATTAAAGTTATTTAATATTTACTAATATATATAATTCGTATAATTTTTCATATATATAATAATTTTCTGATTAAGAATATTCTATTGGCAATATTACAAAGAGTAGTTTTTCTAAAATATCTGTTTCAAATATTACTTTAAAATTTAATATTCAAAAGCAAAAGATAAATACTACATACAGTACTACAATTTGTTAAAGTTTTATTTTTATTAAAATAGTTTTTTTAAAAGTCCTTGTCAAAGTTGAATTATATTAATTAAATTAACAAACAGCTCTTGGCGAAACAAAATTATATTCTTCTTTTGCAATTACTTGCTCCGGCTATTTCTACATATATTCTGATCAACTCATTGAGAAAAATGATTAAAAAATCAAAAAGTTTTTAAATGTTTCCGCGAGAATTTATTTTCTATTATGAGTTTTCTCGATATAAATTAATTTCCGTTTGGAATGGGTGGAAAAATTATATTTTATAGCACAAATTTCTTATTATTTCGCGATAAAAAAACTTTTATTTCTAATGGTGCGTCTTTACCGAGATTTATAGCACAAATTAAGTTATTGTTTCATGAGTTCATCACAATTTACATGTGAAAATTTTAAACCATATGTCCTTTTTTTTCAGTCATGAAGCACTTATTACAGATTGTGAAGCTGAAAACTTTTTGAAGGATTATTACATTCCTGATTATATACTCGTACCAGAAAAAGAAATACAGAATGGGTACAATGTAGCTTCTTGTCCTGTATTAGTATTTATCAACTCCAAAAGTGGTGGTCAATTAGGGGGACAACTTCTTTTCACATGTGCTACTCTTCTTAACAAAAATCAGGTATGCTTGTTATACTAGGTATATGACAGTATTTGACTAAACACGAAGTTGAAATGTTAATTCGATGAACGTATAAACTATTGGAAAGTTGCATAGAAATAAAACCATGTCAAATATTGTGAAGTTTTTCCAAATAGATGAAGTATTCTCTTTTAACTTCTCTTATTTCACTTTCTGTCATGAGTAGATAGGAGGCTGTGGAGGACACGATTTAGGGTAGAGGGTGAGTAGACATCAGTGTGTTGTCTTGCTATCTGTCCATACTAGTAGTCGTATTCTTCCTAAACTTGAGCATAAAACATGCTCAATATCATTTGATTCAGAACTCTGTAGTTTCTTGTCCTTTGATTTTTGTTACTATCTGTTGTTTATTATACTTCGATTAAGGTATTATTTTATTGTAGTTATTGTTCTGTTACAATTCATTGTTTCTTGTACTACCGTTACTTCTTTTTTTGGACTACTTTTTCTTGAGTCAAGGGTACATCAGAAACAACCTCTCCACCTCTGAGGTAGAGATAACGTGTGCATACACTCTACCTCTATAGACCCAATTTTGTGTGACTATACTTGGTATGTTGTTATTCTTGGTATGCATATATACATTTATCATTTCTTCACATACACAAATTCAAAGGTTTTTGAGGTCTTTGTGAAGTACAAAATGCCGCAATCATCTCAAGTGTTCAATGTGGAAATTACTGTTTTTCAGGTATTTGATTTGGGAGAAAAGGCTCCTGACAAAGTTCTACATCAGTTCTACTCCAATTTAGAAAAGCATAAGCAAAACGGAGATAGCTCGTCTTATGAGATCGAAAGGAGATTGAGAATCATAGTGAGTTTAGTTATTAATTGAAGTATTACTTAAGTTTTATTCGTTCGATATATGATCTGAGGTATGTTTACTCACCTCTAGGTAGCAGGTGGGGATGGAACAGCAGGGTGGATCCTCGGTGTTGTATCAGATCTTAAATTATCTTATCCACCTCCAATTGCGACTGTCCCATTAGGAACAGGAAACAATCTACCTTTTGCCTTTGGTTGGGTAAGATACGTTACTAAGATCACATTTATCCTTTTGTCCGATGAATGATTTATTCTACAGATGACATTAAACATGTTGCAATAGTTCACTCTTGATTTAGTGATTGTTTTTCGGGTGATTCTAGACTCTTTGAAAGTACAAAATCGAAAAGTTTATGGTCTAAATGCAGGATAATATCACTTGTGCTTGGAGACGGACCTAGCATATAAGGAATACATTTTGTGTTATTGTCTATGTTAGTTGAATTCCTTATATAGAACACTCTTACAGGTAGTGTATCGATTAACTTTTTTCATCTCCTTGAGGATTTGTCTAATGATTGCAGGGGAAAAAGAATCCTGGTATTAACTGCCAGTCCGTAAAATCCTTCCTGAATCAAGTGAAAAATGGAAAAGAAATGAAAGTTGATAGGTAAAGTCGTTTATTTTACTTGCATAGTGAATTTGTAGGTTCTCAATGCACAAACATGTTTTTGGGCGTAAAAAAGATTGTTAGAGAACTTTAATAAACCTGAAACAACGCGATGGTTTTGTGTTTCAGCTGGCATATTCTTATGAGAATGAGTGCACCTAAAGAAGGTTCTTGTGATCCTATTGCACCTCTTGAGTTACCACATTCATTGCATGCTTTTCACCATGCGTCTCAAACTGATGCTTTAAACAAGGTATCAAACTGTTCAGTTATTTTTGTTCTTCATTATGGAAAAGTTTTTTTATGAAGTATGTGCCTATTTGGTACTCATGTTTAAGTAAATGAATGCTTACTACTAGATTGTTGTTCCAGCTTCAACGTCATTTTTAGACATTTGATTGGTTTGGATTCAAGATTAACTTCTGATCATATACATTGCTTGAGATGTCTGATGCTCTCGTGAAGAAATGAATATGTTAAAAGACAAAGGGCTCTGAGAATACTTATTTCCATGTTATCGTGTATTGTTTTACGTAAAGGTGCATTCTGCTTATTTTCAGGAAGGCTATAATATATTCCGAGGAGGATTTTGGAACTACTTCAGCATAGGTAAGTGTTGTAATATGTTAACTGTTGTAATCTGTCAAGAGCTTAATTCTTGTGTTATCTGATGTAATATTAATATTTTCATTCCTGAGTTGAAGATTTTCATTTTTTTTTCCGTTAACTTTCAGGAATGGATGCTCAAGTTTCATATGCATTTCACCGCGAGAGGAAGCTCCATCCAGAAAAGTTCAAACACCAGTTAGTTAATCAGGTCCTTATGTACTTCAACTAGTTTACAAAGTCTGTTGCCATGTCAATATGGCTCCCACTCTGAATGTTTGTTTGATTAATTTACCTATGTCTGTTCAAATACTTTTAGATGAAACCTCTGATGGTTGTTTCTCTTTGTTTAGAGGAATTATGCGAAGCTTGCATGTAAACAAGGATGGTTTTGCACTTCTTTCATGCATCCAAATTCACGGTTAGTCTTATAGTCCAGTTATCCATTTTATCTATCGATATCTGTTGTGTGTTTCATTAGTATGTGAGGATGTAACAACGCCTCTCGTATAACTACAGTTTCATTTCAAACAAAACATTAATTGTATGGTTTTCCTGCAGAAACATAGCACAGCTAATAAATGTCAAAATAATGAAAAGGTCAGGTGAATGGGTAGACCTTCACATACCTAAGAGGTAGCAATATGGTGCTCTATTACTCATCCTAAGCTAGTCCGGTATTAGAACTTTGAATCGCGATGATCTTATTGCCTTTTTGTTAATCATGTCTGCGGTTGGATGTGCAGCATCAGGTCTATTGTCTGCCTTAACTTGCCCAGCTTTTCTGGTGGACTTAATCCTTGGGGAAGACCTAACAAACAGAAGCTACATGAGGTGAGTTTCGATTTTCTTTCGAGTATATTGTGCCCCAAATTTAATCTAAGAATGTCTTTTTGTAACAGAGAGATCTTACTCCTCCATATGTTAATGATGGTTTACTCGAGGTTGTTGGTTTCCGCGATGGTTGGCATGGACTTATTTTGTTTACTCCAGGAGGGCACGGGACGCGCCTTGCACAGGTTGTTCCATCAATGAATATGCTACTATGGTGCAAAGAATACAATATATTCAATAGGTAGATCATACATTTATAACGTTGTTCTCCATTGTTACATGTTTTTAGGCAAACAGAATACGATTCGAGTTTCACAAGGGTGTTGTTGAGCATACATTTATGAGGATGGATGGGGAACCATGGAAGCAACCATTTCCTATGGATGATGACAAAGTTGTTATAGAAATCTCCCATTTTGGTCAAGTGACCATGCTTGCTACTCCACATTGTCTATCAAAAAGTATCAATGCTCCTTCTATACATCAAAGTCTTTTTGAAGAAGACTTGGTGGAAGAGAGGAGAAAGTTGGGTGCAGCTGACACTTTCCGAATTTCAGATGGTTTCGACGCGACACTTCTTTAGTAGTTAGTCGTTTAGAAGGCTCTGTAGACAGAGTTAGTCAAGTACCCTTGTAAAATGTATATAATAGTAAAAATACTGTAGTTGTTTGCATAATTACTGGCACATACCTAGTTTGTTAAGAGTGCAACTGTTAGCATACATGACAAGTTAAAAGGAAACCGATACAGAAGTAGCTTTATTATGATACTCCCTTATCTTTTGAAAAATAATTTAACTATAAAAGCTTGTTTTCTGTAATTATTTTATCAAGTAATATATGTAACAAATATGTCTAATTTCAATTAGAAAAAAATTAGATTTATGGATAGTTCCATTTGTTTAGAATTTTACTTCCTCTTTCCAAATTTGTTTGCTATAAATTACTATAAATTTACTTTATTTTTTTGTAAAACCTTATTTTGATTTAAAATAGAACACATAAATTAAAATAAATATTTCTGCAAATGGGATTAAAAAGTAAGGAATCCTAGACAAATTGGTATGGATAATTGGAATAAAATAGTGATTATTATTCTTTAGATCTTTTTAAATTTTTTAGAGATTAACTAGTATTCATCGACGATGGACAATAAAATTACACGATCAACTATTTTTTAATTAAACTAGATTCATCATACGTGCATTGCACGTGGATTGCCTCGTCTTATAATTCATACAACTATGAAACATGATCCATACTATATTTGTCACAATATATCACTTAAATTATCTGCATATTCCCTCTTACATGTTTTAGGTCTAACTTACGCCCAGTGCTTAACATCTGATCCGTGGACAATTTTTTCGAGGCCCAATATTGGGTGAGACGGGCCCTGCTATGATACCATGATGAAATTAGGTCTTAGACCTAACTCACACCCCAAAATCTAGCTCAAAGGGAGGAAGATTGCCTAAGCCTTATAAGGAAACCACCCATCCCATTAACCACCAATATAGGACTTTGTGTCTCAACAATAGCATATGTTATTAGGTTCTTAGTTGAAATCAAAATGTGGTATAATATAACTGTACAATGGCATGTGTCGTCAATAAAGTGTATTGGAAATATAGCAACCATTAAAAGGCTGCATATTCATCTTGGAGTACGGTGGTGTTTTCGGCTTGAGTTGCTAGGAATTGTACTAAGTATTGTTATTGTAGTTGGCAGATTCTTGTGTATGTATGAATAGTATAAATTTTGATCCATGTACAGGTAGTTTTATGCACAAGACATAGTTGTTCTATACATTAAGACAACATTAACATAGTGAAGGGCGCAAAGGCATTATCGGTTGCTTGGTCAATGAAATGCTCCACTCATTTTTTGATGGAGCTCATAGTGAATACACACGTCTTCTTATTGTGGAAAGACCGGTATCAGAGTTGCAGGATTTCACCTTTGAGCTGAATGATTACTATCTATTACAATATATGGATCACCTTGACCATAATCTAAATGATGTACCCAATTTTTGGTTAGATCTCACAATTTTTTCATGGAAATAATCGACATCCTTAAGACATACAGATGGATAAGGTAAGACAAAATCATTCAAAAAAAAGAGGTTTATAAGATACTTATTATATGGTGCAGAGAAATTAACAAAATGATTTTCACATCATTTGCTGATGTATTTATTGAAGATAATGTAGTTAGTTAGTGAGTTAGTTAAAGGTAGTTAGAGGTAGTTAATTAGTTAGTTGATTGGTTGG
>JAOTQR010000011.1:444242-455143 GCA_025774065.1 Solanum ossicruentum
AGTAATTATATTTGGGAAAAGATTCAAGCAGCACACATAAGAGGATAAAATGAGAGGCACTTGAAATGACAGTCTTCGTAAAAGATGTGACCTTATTTCCTTTTTAGTTCGAAAAAGAGTTACTTTCTTTTTCTTTCCTTTTTCCATATCTAGTTTATTCTGCTTATGGGTTTTTGAGATGAGGGTTTTTAGGAAACAACCTCTCTATTTCTGTGAGGTAATGGTAAGGTCTGCGTACATTCTACCCTCCCCAAACCCTACTTGTGGGATTCCACTGGTTATATTGTTGTTTTTGTCGACGAACAATGAATTCACATAAACTGAAATGGAGAGATTATTTCAAACCACATTAGAAGACAATTTAGCACTTGTGCTAAGAAATGAATGAATACCCAAAGGACATATGGAGAGAGGGATTGTAACAAGAACATTTCTTGTTATATGCTTCTTTCTCACAACAGAAAAAAAACATACATGCTCCAGAGGGGAGCTCGTTTTTAAAAGTCAAAATCATCTTGATTAGGCTTTGGTGAAGTGAGCAAAGCTGTATAAAGCCTGAGTCTGTCCTCTGTTAACGAAGAACATCGAGACAACGGCCTTCTTGGTCGAATAAACGACAACGATGTGAGTGTCAACCGGTGTCTATATCTTCTCCAGGCCAACTGAATAGCCACGGCTGCCCAAGTTCTCCATCCTGGAGAATAATATCTGGCGCTTCTCTTAACCTTCTCGTTCACAAATGTGTAGCGGAAATGTTGAGTGACATACTTGACATCCTCTGCCTCGAGGCCAAAGGCTTCTGTCGTCTCGAGTGTCACTAGTGATGATGTGGACAGAGGTAGCCGCTCCACGAAGGGCTTCCGGAGGCACCTGTTGGGGGAAAAAATGAATGAACATACGAAAACTGTCAATCCCACGCTACCATCTTAGTTTACTAGACCTGTTTTTCAAATTAATTAGTCAAACACAAACAACTACTCGGAAATAATGACATTACCATGAGAGAAGTTCATCGCCGCTGAAGTTTCCAGGGCCTAACATACAACAACTTTTGACACCGTCTCGAAGTTCTTGACTGCTTTGGAGGTGGCCTCTCACTATGAACAGCATTCTCTGAACTGGATCACCTTCTCTTGTTATCTTTCAAAAAAATACAAATGTCTTCTTTTTAAATTTAATAATCGTGATGTTCGGATCAGTTCGTACATATTTACTTAATACCTATAACTTCTCACCAATCATGGGTAGAGTTGCAAATGTTTACATTGACATTTAAACTTACTGTTTCCCCCTTTGTGAAAATCAAGGACTTGACGCGATCACATATGTTCTCCAGGACCAAATTATCCATATGTTGAAACAAAGGAACCTGAAAGATGTGCCAAAATAATTGGTTTGGGCAATAAGCTATATGGATGATTCTGGCCAGATAAGTTGAGCTGATTGCGTAGATTTTTTTATTTTATTTCACCAAAGTCATTAGACTATTTTTGCAACCAAAATAACATAAACTTCGCTCAAATATCATAGAAAGTTACTATACTACTATTTTTTATTACAAGAATTATTCCACTTCATCTGCGAATCACAGCAATTCAACAATAATAACTTACTAGTAATATATTTCTATAAATGGAGTTAGGAGACTTTTTGCGATACTTGAGCAAAATTGCATGCCCTTTTTTTCATTATTTATATCTTTAATGAAGTTGAATGATTTTCTTGGTTATAAAATATAATTTAATTACTTTAGTTGAAACAAAGTCACGACCATCAAACCCACATTGAGGCCCATTGTGTTATTCAGCCCCTTCTTAGTTAAGAATAGCAGGGATTACATAAATTTCATAATGTTAAGAGTTAATTATATTTTATCTCTATTTTTTTAAAATTATAAAGTCTTTTAAATTTAGTGGAATCCGGATATACTACGTATATCTAGATACATCACGTAAAGTGATGTATCCGGTCGATATATCGCATAAAATAATGTATCCGACATATCAATACATCGCACAAAGTAATATATTCAATGTTGACTGATATATCCGATCAATAAATTGCATACAATGATGTATCAGGAAATAGGAGAGAGTAAGGATGTTTGTAATTTTTTTAAATGGTAGGCAATTTTAGAGTATGTACTTGTACTATATGTCCTTAAAATATCCAATTTTATTACTCTCCCCATTTCAACTTCTTGTTTATCCCACTTTATGTTGAGACTGAATTTAAGAAAATAAATATGCTTCTTAAATATGTTTAAGGTATCAAAATGAACGTTAATGTTGTCGTCTTAAATATGTGAAAAGTTAAAATTAATGAATTATCAAAAAAAAATATTTTTGAACTGACTAAAAAGAAAAGTACGTAAGATTACCTGTCTGACCAAGTCCAAACAAAGATGATATTTGATGTCTCTTCTTAGTCCCTCAGGAAGATTGCTTATCATCTCACATTCATCAACTCCCCTTGTTGCTGCAAATCTTTGGCGTTCATAATTTCTGACCCTTTGTTTGTATCCTTGAGGCAATCTTCTTTTCCTCATCCACCATTCTACATTTCTCATCTTTAGTTGCATTGCTTGTTTCTTTGATGTTGTTGCATGCAAGAACACCTACACATGTAAAACATTATTATAACTACTATTATACACCATACCATATACGGACGGGGCTAGTTGGGCCTCAGCGTTCATTCAAATCCCTTTCGACGAGAACTTAATTACATTGTGCGTATATAATTAAAATTATGTAGATGTTGTAGATATTGAATTCCCTTTAACTTTCTATTGCGTTTTTTTCTTCATATATTTTGAGCCCCTTAATCAATTTCTATCTCCGCCATTATACAACACCAATTTTTGGTTGCTCGTTAGGAAGAGAGTAGTGTTCATATTAAAATTGGTATAGCTAATAATATATACGTAAGTTTGACAATTTTTTTAGTTGCTTGGTATACTATTAAACATTATACGTACGAGATTTGGTCATTATTTTATAATCCTATACAAATAAAATATATAGTATCAGTTATGAGTCAATTATATATATATATATATATATATATATATATGTAGAAGATGGAATATCTAATCCTGCTTAGATTCAGTGGCATAGCCACATAGGATGGCTAATTGGACACCCTTCGTAGAAAAATTATATTATGTATGTAGAAAATTATATAAAATATATCAGTCAAAAAATATTTTTCATGGTACATATATATTAAATATTTGACAATCTTTATAAAATTTCTGACTTTACGATGCCTAATTGTGACCAGCCACCAAATGATCCATAATAACAGTTGGTGTTCTATACTCCCAACGTTAGCAATGACATAGCTAGGATTTTATTAAAGAGTTTCTAAATATAAAAATTTAAATACACCAAAAAAATATCAACATCTAATATATATGTATATATAACACATGGTTTAGGAAGAAGTCAAGAGATTCATGTTTAGAAAGTACCTTGATGTTACCAATCAACATGGTGACCAGAAGTAGTCCAGTAGTGAGAACAATGATTATAAATACATCTTCCAGCCAATCTGTTGTGCTCTCCAAGTTCCCAAAAGTGCTGCATGCATGTAAAATTTATAAATACAATATTCTCATTTGTTATTTACACTAAAGTAACAAGATTACTTTTTAGTGAATGATATAAAACAAGTGAGGGAAAATATTCATATTAAATAAATATGAAGTAGAAGAACCCAGATTCCAAATGAACAATTTTGAACTTGAAAAGGATCTTCCTTATTCTTGAAGAATGAGGAGCAACGGGATTGATCAAGAAAGATCTTTTGTTCTTATATATAAGATTGTGATTGAATCCGCATATGTTTGATAAAGAGTATCGAAAGAGTAGTATGAGATAAGGGGATGGTATGCCTCTAGGAATCTCTGGTACTTTCAATTTCATGTTTGTATTCCAAGCTTAGCACAATATTCTTATGCATCCATTTCACATGTTAGGCATGGTTGGTGTATTTGGCGGCTCCCTATTCACTGCAATGCTTATTTCCTTGGTAACTTCTAGTTTGATTAGGGAAACCACAGAAAAGGAATCTGAGAGGAGAGATATCTTGTTCCACCATAGAAAATTATTTGATTCTTGTCTTTCAAAAAACCTCCACGACATACCCGAACAATCATTTAAATCATCAAAATTTAGCAATCATGATCTGCCTTTTGAATTAAGTGATCGTACCTGAGCGTCATGAGCCCCCAGAATATGGGAAATAGTATTTTCTCGAAACGATTTTCATTGGTAACAAGTTGCACAGTCCATTTGTAAACTCCATAATCAAAATTGTGTTCAGAGGCTAGACATGTTGATCTTGCAAATGTGTTCTCACCCCATATGAGTCTACTTTTGTGCTTCACTAAAGTGGTGGTTCCATAAAATATTTCCTCTTCACAAGCCAACATTCTTAGTCCACAACCATTGGTAACTCTGCATTGTTCTTTCAAGCATTTTGCTGCCCTTTGGATTCCTAGCAAATACCAACATGCTCCCACCGCCTGTATACAGGTTTTAGACTTTTATTTTGTCAGTATTTAACATATTATCAAAAATCAACCACAAGGAGAACTACTCCCTCCATTCACTTTAACCAATTATTTATTTTCTACTCTTCACACATTTCTTAACAAAGAATGATTAATTTGAATATTTTACTTCAATACTCATATTAATTGATGCATAGTCATAGATCTTAAAAGATAATATAAGCAATTAATGCTAAAGATAAAATATGATAAAAATAATTATCAAGAGTCGATTTGATTAATTTTTAAAGTTGAATTAAACTACGTTAATTCAAAAAATAAAAATTTAGATGTTAAAAAACTATACAAAAGAAATACCAAAATCGTAATTCTTTTAATCTTAGTATAATGAAAAAATACATTTTAATATATTAGTCAAAGTTCGTAACGTTTGACTCTCAGATGACCAAAAAAGTGTTGGGCTTATGCAGCAAAGTGAACAACAAAATTTAGGATGAATAAATAAAGCAAAATAGACACTAAATAATTTAACGTGGTTTACCTAAAACTTTTGAGCTACGTCCACAAATCAACACTTCTATTATATTTCTTATACTATTACAAATAGTAGGCACAAGTGTACAATTTCCTCTACTATTACAAATAATAGGTTGTCAGAGAAAAATATCAAAAATAGTGAACACATTA
Organism: Solanum ossicruentum; assembly: GCA_025774065.1. Classification (NCBI taxonomy): domain Eukaryota; kingdom Viridiplantae; phylum Streptophyta; class Magnoliopsida; order Solanales; family Solanaceae; genus Solanum; species Solanum ossicruentum. The sequence continues at coordinate 449,449 of JAOTQR010000011.1, forward strand.
TTTCTTTTAGGAAAAAAATATTTCCTAAGCACACACTCTAGTTTTTCTTCACAGACTTTTTTATTTTACAGTCTATGGTATACCTCACAGAAGAAAATAAATACACCGTATTTTTCTCTTTCTCTCTGTGACTCTCTATTTTTTCTCTCTTTCTAAATGAATCTTTTTTGAGGAACAAATTACTTCTTTATATAGGAGTAATTTGGTAAGTGACAGCTTTCCTTTGTTTTAATAGGTTTGGTGACCAACTTTAAAACAATAATTGAAATTGTATAAAGAAGTTGTCAAGTTTGAATTATTGCATGTGGGCCCTCCATTTAAAGGGATCCACTTACCAAAAAGAAGGAATGACGAAGTAAACATAAAAAATTTATTTCTAGAATATATACAAGTAAAAATGAAGTAAATTTTGAGATGTACTTACGTGTGAGGCAACAAAATAAGCGATCAAGTTTAGAGCAATTCCCCACCAAACGGTCCCAAAAATGTATCCAGACAGATTTTGCATCCGTCGCAATAAACAAACGGAGTGATAAATTTTGGGCAGATACTGAAACAGGAACATTATTAATAATACTGTCATCACTGAGGTTGTACATCCTTTCTCCAGTAAACTTGGAATCACTACCCACATAACTATCTGCTACAACAAGTAAAAATACTTAATTAATTAAACATCCATAATTATTTAATAATTAATTCCTCAAACATGAAATATATATATACACACACTTTGTATAGTCACTTTAAAAAAGAGAGTAGTATTAAAAACACTTCTAAATTTAGTGCAAATTATTAGTTTAACTACTTCAACTATTGACAAACTTAAAAATATCCCTTTACTTGATTAACTAAACTTAGATACACACAATACCCTGGTATGATACATAACGTAGCAAACAGACTCAAACTTTTGTAGGAGCATGGGGCTTCGAGAGAAGTGTTGAAAATACCTCTAAACTTAGCGAGAATTTAGGCGTGTATTTTATTTATGTTTGCAAGATCAGGAGTTTATTTAAGTTCAGTTAGACAAGTAAAGGGTGTTTAGTTTTAGGCTGTCGAGGATAAAACTAATAATCTGTGCTGAGTTTAGGGATATTTTCAATAATGTTTTTTATCCTTTTAAATTCTATTTTGGTACAATTTTACATATTTTTAAGTTTAGATCATTAGAACAACCCACTTTCTTTTTTAGTCTATTTGAAAAAGAATTACCCTTTTTCTTTTGGTGCAACACTTTGATTTCAACTTTCCATGTGGCATGTTTAAGGCTATAAAATTGAATGAAATTTTAATATGTTTGACATAACTTTAATTTAGAATCACAAAATTAATTTTTTTTCCAATTTTTGAAAACTTCATGTCAAATGAAATTAAGGTAATTTCTTTTAACAACAACAACATACCGAGTGAGAGTGTGATTTTACCTAACTTAAGACATTCTTAAAAAAGTCAATTATTTGCCCTTTTCGTGCTTAAAAGTTGCTCCAAGTCGTGTTTTTTTGTTGTTTTTGGTCTTATTTTTCCTTTTCAATTATTTTTTTCTTGTATGCACGAGCACGAAAATCCCACATGTGAGGTCTGGGAAGGGTAGATTGTACGCAGACCTTATCGCTACCTCATAGAAGTAGAGAGGATATTTCCAAGAACCCTCGTCTCAAGGTAATTTCTTTTAAATGAAAGAATTAATTAATTTCAGAACCTAAAACTATTAGCTCTTGATGTTTATAATCTACTTTTAAACATCTAACCCAAAAGGGCTCTGATTACTTTTGATGACTTAGAAGCTAAATATAGAAGGCAAAATAGACTTGGAAGTTATCCTTGAGGCAGACTATTCGTCATTATATTATCGTACAACTTTGTTTGAGTTCCTCTTTCTATTTCACCTCTATAAATTTGTTCGAGATAGAGTCAGAAAATAAATTTTTATAAGTTTTAGTTTTTTAAAGTTATTGAGTCCTAAAAATAATACTGATGTCTTAGAAACTGTATAAAGTTTTATCCCAAAAATTATTAATTTCGATTGAACCTGAAAGGCAGCATATATCTAGCTTCGTCCTTGCGACTGCATAAAATTATCACGGCGTGCATAAGAAATAACGGCCATGACATGCATGCCCTTTGTCTTATTTTACTAACAATTTCATACTAAAATACAAAACATGCATCACCATTTATCATCACGATAATATTGTACAAACAACAACAAAAAATCATATCGTAGTAACATCTAGGTTTATTTTCTTTGATTCTTTATATTTAGTTTATACTTCATCGATCAGCATCAATCTAAAAGTTTAATCTGTTATTGAGAACATACTTTTATATAGTTAATTATATATATACTCATCAACAAACGCACCTGAGGTAAAGGAAGGATGACAAAGAGATCGAAAAAGAAACCCTTCTTGGATTTCAAGTATCGTAAGGCCACAAAACGTTGAAGATGACTACTATTACTACTTCGATTTTTGTTTATTTCTCCATCGTAAGGACGTAATTTATGCGTCTTGAATTGTAACCACATATTCCATAAATGTAAAGCATCGGTCATGCATCGAAGAACGGTGACCGTTACCGCGAACCAACCGTCGATGAATAGGCACATGCAATTTTCACTTATAGAAAGAGCGTAGAAAAAGAGAGGATCCACGAAAAGTCCCGTGGCGCATACTAGTAAGAATACTCGGTTCCATTCTTGAACCCAAGGTGTTCTAGGGTCTATCCCTTTCCAAGAAAAAAAGTCTGTCAGTACTCCTCCTTGAACACGACCGCGACCACTACAACTTTTGTAGTCATTAAAATTATCATTATCCTCTTTTTCCTCGTCTTCTATTTCTTCGAGATTATATTGCTCTTTCTCATCCACATCCTCGTCCTCGTCCTTGTAATCATCACTATGATCACTATAACTATATGATGGTTCAAGTTCATGATGACTAGCCATTAATTTTTTTTTCCTCTAGATTTATTTTGCCTCACTTGTACGATTTCGTTGATACGTTGTTATGGTTTCTCTAGATTTATTTTGTGCTAGGTTTTTTTCTTTAATGGGTTTGGGGCATGGAGTTGGCTTTGGGAAGAGAAAAAAAAAGAATGAGGAGAATATTTGCACTGACTTTTTGGAGTTAGGAGGGATATATAATTTGAAACAATAACAAGAAGAGGACATAAATTATTGTGGATATGGGAAGAGCATAAGCTGACAAAAATGATATATAGAAATGTCCATAACTACCCCTATGTAACTATAAGGATATATACCAATAAATTAGTTAAAAAATGAATTTTTGAAATTAATATACTAATGTGTTTAAAATTACAAGGATAAGTAGTTTTAATTTTTTAAATTTTTGCAAAAGATGAAAGCATTTTCTAATGTTTGTTTGGTTGGAAATACTACTTCCCCATACTTTTCAATATAAATGAAATGTTATGACACATTCCGTAAAAATATATTTAAAGACGTTAATCAGAAGATAATTTTTCAATATTATTTTTTTGGTAATTATTCCAAAACTCTTTTTAAAAGTAGGAATAATCAGTATTTGAGGTTTAAAAGCATATAAAAAACACCCATTAAAATGAAATATAATTTTAAAAAAATTAATACATTCTTAAACTTTGAACAAATTATTTTTACCACCTAAGAGTAGTGTTGGCTATCTGATGCAGACATTAACATGGGGACCAAATAAATTCTTTTGTAAGCTAATAATGTAGGTAGGTAAGAGCCATTTAACTTTTTCAAAAAAAGGCATAATTTGGGTAACTTTTGTTTGTCATTTAAACCCTTTAACTTGTAACTTCCTTTTTTTCCTTTAATTAACTTTCAACAACTTCAATTATCACATGTTTAGCACTTAACAAAATGTCTAATCAAAATGCTATAGGGGTCATGATAAAATGAGAGGTCGAATTAGAATTTAAATTTTTTGAATTTGTAATTTTAATTCTTTTTAAATTAATAATTTATACATTCAATAAATTTCTTACTACTTCAAAAATTTAAACCAAGAACACTGACTTTGATTGAATCGTAATCAACGTATCGACTTTATCCCTATGTAAAATTACTAGTTGTTATATCATGTTAGCAATGTTCATAGTATAAAACTCATTGACACTCTATTTTAAATAATTTCAATTCAAAATTTTTAAAAATAATTGGTAAAATAAATAAGAATAAAAATGGGGCTAATTTAGGTATAAGATAAGTTGAGTAGGGCAGGTTGATTGTGGGGAGGGTGGCATAGGGGCAAAGGTCATATTCACGAATAAGTTTGATCAACACAGGTTCTTCGCACTTTCCCTCCTTTTGTTTGTTTCTTAATCAATTATTATACCTAAGAAAATAAAAATAATATGTATGTGCTATAAATGTTATTGTTCGTTACTTTCTCCAATTTAATTTATGTGTTATTTTTTAAATTTTGAAATACAAATAAAATTTTCATGAATCGTATAGTATTTTAAATTGTAAATTATTGTGATTAATAATATTTTTTATGCAATGTTCAAATATATAAATTTTATTTTAAATATTAAATCCAAATTTATGATCAAAACTAAATTTTTTTCACTTCAAAAATTCGAAATAAAATATATTTTCACAATTGAATCGATTTCTAAGGAAACACAGTTTACGTACAAAGCCGAACTTGAACACATCATCTCAATATTCTCTCAATCTTTACCCTCCATATTTCTTATCCATCAATCTTATGAAATATATTAAACAAAAATATTACTCACTCCGTCTCATTTTATGTGATATTTTATTTTATTCAAATTGAAAATATTTTTTTTAAATTCCTTTTTTGCCCTAATAAAATGAAATCAGTCACACAAATACCTAAGAATGATTTTAGAGCATAAATTTCAAAAGTTTTTCTTTTTTTCTTAAACGCCATATGAAGTCTAAAAATGTCACATAAAATAGGATTGAGAAAGTAAAATTATTTTTATCTAATCTGCTTGTTTTAATTTAACTTACAAAGTATAAAAGAGTATTTTTAAAAAAAAAATTGTAGTTTTAAATTAAAAATATGTAATGTATTGAAATGCCCTTTAAATTTTGTAATTTTAAATACGTGAGAAAACTATCAGACTTAAGAAATTTCCAAATATGAAAAATGACCATTTTAAAAATAAATTAAATTAAAAAACTAACTCCAAACAATTTAAAAAGCACCTATTTAGATACTCCTTCCATCCAAGGTTACTCTTGTGCATGTTTGATCTTATAGTTTGTAAGAAGAAATAATTAAAACTAAAATTATACTATATCACCCCACATTACTATAAGTCATTTCACCCTCATCAAAAAATAAGTAGTAGTACTTAACAATAAAAAAATTAAATAAATGTAAAATAATAAATTATTTATTAATTTAAATTGAAAGCGTGTTTGGTATGAATGAAAATAAGTTTTAGTTTTCTCATGTTTTGCTGCCTATTTGGCTTAAATATTTTAAAAAATATTTTTTGAATCAACTTATTTTTCTTAAATTTAAAAAAATAATTTCCCTTCAAAAACTAAAATAAAATATTTTCCAAAATTCTCCTTTGAGCTCAAATTATAAACTTTTTTCCTTACCCTATCCTGTCCCAACCCCTCTTCCCCCCAAAGAAAATATATATATATATATATATATATATATATATATTTAATTTTTTTAAAAAAAATATC
>JAOTQR010000011.1:455243-472767 GCA_025774065.1 Solanum ossicruentum
CACTAGTCTTTAACTCTTAACAGTTCAACAGTAAACAGAAGGGGGATAGCAGCACCCTTAATCAATACAAATATTAAGCTTAACTGTTAATATACAAAAAATGAGAGAGGAGTCATTTTGAGCATATTGCATCTGAAAACAACTCTGGGGATCTACTAACATATCTTACCTATTGGATAAGGACATGAAATCAAATGGGTTACACAGACTCTCAAGACTTTGTCATATTCGTCAATCCACAATGCAGTTCATAAAACAGTTAACAACGAGGCCGCGCTAACAGTAGCAAAACACAACACACATCCAGCCAAAACAATCAACAATAATGACCACAACATCTACATAATAGTAGTGTGCTTCCAGGAAGAACAACTAAGACACAAACAAAACGACTTCGATACAGCTTCAAGACTCATGTTCGAACATAGTATATGACACTCAAAATGAATAGTTGGGTGAGGGTATTACCTTTGTCGAAGCAGCGAACTGAGACGACGAGCTTGACGAAACTTCTCTACCACCGAAGAATCCTGTCAATACCTTCTTCGACAAAGGATCTAGTTTCAGGGTCTTCAAAATCAGAGGAGTTTTGGGAATCAGTTGGAGGGTCTTCGAAACAAAATGATTATGACAAATCGAGTAGTTTTTGCTAGGGTTTTCTGATTGTCGACGACTGCCCAGAGCGAGGAAGGAGAAGGGATTATATAGCTCACAAAATTAGGGCAAATCGAGGAAATTAGGGGTCGAATTTTTGAATTCCAAATTCAAAATTCTTCCTTTGGGCAAGAAATCTCTTTGATTTATTGCAAAATCCTCAACGAATTGAGACCCACCATTGATTGAGGGATTTGGACAATAAATCGTTTTGCCAGATTTGTTGGGGTTGGTCAGGTGAACGTTGAGGCTTTTTCTGGTTTGGGGATTCTGATTTTCTGGGTTTGAAGGGAAAGAATGAAGAAAGAGAAGAGGAATGGGGAATAAGGTAGTTGGGGGCGGCAAACATGAAGAGAAAAGGGGAAAAATGAAAATTAGGGGCGCGTGGAGTACACACGCCCGCTTAAAATATTTAATTATTATTTTTTAAAAGAAATAATTGTTTAAAAATCGTTAAAACAAAAATAAAATTCGATGATTAATTTAACACCATGGAGGGTAAAAATTGAGTGTCAACACACACAACTCTTCAACAGAAATCGAATGAAATGACTGAGGATATTACCTCTTTATGAGAAGCGAAATGGTGACGACGAGTTTTAGGAGTAGCTTTGACAGCACCTAAAAACTTTGTTTTCTTGATTTCCAAGCCAACAATCTATGGCTTCAAAGTTTTATAAGCTTTCTATGAATTAACTTTAAATATCAAATAGAAATTTTTGTGTTTTTGAGAGTAAACGACCCTTTTGAAGAATCGATCGAAATTTCGTGAGATCCATTTGAAATCCCCAAAGATGAAACCAAGAAGAAGATATGAAGAAGAGGAGTAAGAGGAAAAGGGACATATGAACTGTGAGTGTGAAGCATATATTTTTCACACAAGAACATAAAGTCATAAAATTAGAAACCATTCTATTACTTTTAGTCTTTTAGAAAGACAGTCAAAAAGCATTTTCCTCTCTCTACCATGAGTCATCCTTTGTCCCCACGCCTCCCCTTTAAAAAAGAAAAATATATAGTAGGAAAAAAAAGAGATGTTAGTAGAGGAAATTTTGTGAATTTGAATTTTAAAATACATATTGAATTAAAATAGATCAATTTATATTATAATAAATATTTTTTATGTATAAAATAAATTTAAAAAAAAAAAAATATATATATATATATAAATATATATAATGTCGGATTGGTTTGGTCTAGGATTGACTTTTTTTAGTTAACACCAAACCAAATCATTTATAGTCGGGTTCTTTTTTACACCAAATCAAATCAAACTAACCCACTAATCGATTTTTTTTGAGTTGACTCGATTTTTCGATTTGGTGTGGTTTACGATTTGGTTCTGTACCCCCCTAATTGTGTTATTGAATTTCTATCTTGTATTCTTGCTTTCCATTATTATTATAGCACTTTGGTTGGTTAATGGTTGCGTATTATATTGTTTGCGTTCAATTTAAAAGGAGATATATAGATATTGTAAAAGAAAAATCAAGTTAATAAAATGTTTGCCAGGTATTTTTAATATATTAGTTTGGATATTGTTATAAAAAAAACTTAAACTATTAATAAGAAGATTTAAATAATTTAATTTAGACATCTAAAAAGTTTATAATGTTAAAAAATATTGAGTCTGTTTTTGTTTTCAATAATGCAAACTTCAATATTATCCAAGAAATAAAAAAATTATAAAATATTTATCTATACCTGCAGTATACTTAAAGCATGAAGACTTTAAAAATATTGTTTGAACTTTTTGTTTTTCTTAGACAATATCGTCTTTTCTCTAATTTTCTTTAAATTATTATTTAATTGTATCTATAATATTGACTTTTAAAGTATATGGAAATAAAAGATAAAATAAAAACTTTTAGTCGTGGAAAGACTCATAAATTTTTCTTATTTAATAGACTTCTACTTCTTGAAAGACTTATGAATTTTCCTTATTTAATGAACTTCTACTTCTTCGTTATTTTAATCAAGAAAATACTCAACAGTCATTTAGAAAAATTCTAATTTATCATGAAACATAGGACCTTTATAGATAAATAATTTATCAAAATTACTTGTGTAGTGAATTATTTATCTTTTGATAAATTCATAATTGAATCTAATTTTTTTGTGTAATATTTATTAGCAGATTGGGTACACGTTTTACTCAAAACTAGTAGACATCAATTAGATGAGCTAATACTATATAAAATTTATTTAAATTGGCGAATAAAGATATATAAAATTATATTTGAAAATTCCTTCAATACAAGGTTAGAGGTTGACCGAACCCCATCTTTTGATATGTGAAAAGCAACAGTAAATTTCAATCGGTACAAAATTTTGTACCAATAAAAGAGTTGTACAACTCATCAATTAGATGAGGCTGATAGAGATGTATGATTTGTTAAGAGTAGTCCAACTACATCTGCCATATGTATATATAGAGTGGGTTTAGTATGAATGAGATGGAATTCAGCAGAGTAGCTTTGCTGCTTCAAAAAACAGTTTTTTTTTCTCTTAAACTCCGTGTTCAGTCAAAGATTTTTACATAGAAAGGTAGTTTAATCTGTAGGCAACAGCCGTGATGGAGACTGGCATTTCTGGCATACAGTAACAGCCTTTGATGAGCTTTTGCTGTTCCGTGGGATTCTTTCATGCTAAAGCAAGATTAAGCATTTGGTCCCTCCTGTTCCTGTGCAGGAAAAGTTCAGGAGTCTCACTGAGACAGATGAGTATATTGTTTACCGCATCATAATTTACCCAATAAATCCGCCCCCAACTAGGAATACCGTGGTTGAAATGATCAGTATCACCATTCTAATTTCTAAGTGAAAACTTAGTTTGTTTCAGTCTGCAATGTGAGAATAAAGGTGTTGCAACATAACTAAATACTGTGGACATGAGACTGCTCTTGCTCACTCGACATGAACATACGAGATCACAAGTCAATCATTATGAACAAGAATTGGATATCAAATGCAGGCAAATTTCCTACCAATCATCAAGATGCTCAGTCGATTCTCTGCTTAATTGATTAATCACCATGATAGAATTGTCAAGACAGACCAACGGAGTGACTCAGTCCTGCACTTCTTCTGGAACAGAACGCCTCCAGATGCCAGCCAATGCACTGCCAAATATTGAATGACAAACACTAGAAACAGCACATGGTACTGCAGTAAGTGGATTACCGAAGTGCTGAGTGGCTAGAACAACTCCAAGAACCGAGTTCTGCAACAAACAAAGTACAATTTAATAATTATTTAAGTATCATCTTTCCCATGATTGTTTTTTCAGGTGTCATTTTGGCAATATATTTATGAACATTTTCTTCAGTTATATACTGAGGATCAAAAGTGAACACATATTTTCTTACCTGCATGCCAACTTCAATAGATATTGTCCTTGAGGACGATACATCAACTCCTAGCATCCTCGAGAGTACATAGCCAAAGAAGAAGCCAGATGCATGAAGAAGAACAGTAGCTAAGACAACCTGTTGACCTGACATAAGGATTGCAGAAGAACTCTGTGCTATTGCATTTCCACAAAGAACAGCAACAGTTGCTACAGCAATAGGTGGCATCAGCGGAGACACAATTTTAACAAGGCCTTTGAAATACTGATTCAGAAATGCGCCAGCTAATACAGGAAGAAGAACCACCTGAACTTTGGCAGGGTTTACAGTTTATTATGACAAGCTACAATTCGGATAAAACCAATAACCAGATGAAGGAATTGGACCTGTAAAGTGGACATGAAAAGTCCAGCCGCATCCACTGCCACAAATTGCCCTGCAAGTTTTTCTGTTAGGAAAGGAGTCATCACCTGCACGCGTAACCAGGAAGGCCAATCAACTTAAGGGAGCTCTCAAACCATCAAATAGGATGAGAGTATCTCCAATGATATCAACGGAAGCGTGAGATACTTTCAACAATAAAAGGAAGTGTGGGAACGATTTTGACATTGCTTAAGAATATGAGTGTACTAACAAAGAACGTCCTGCCAGTCTTAGACAAAAGTGCTTTGGTGGCCTATTAATTGGTAAGATGATACAATTCTTTGTTTGTTACATACAGATTTAAAGATAGCCATATGCATCCTTTTTAAGCAGTCCCAAATATGGAATTGCCTGCCAATAATTTGCTGTTATAGTCAAACACGAGTCAACTATGTATCAGGAAAACAATTGAAGACCCTAAATCTTCTTATATTATTGAGTATCCAGAAACACTTTCATGCTCTGGACTTGACACATTTGTATGACCATTCAATACTCAGTTTTACGCTTTCTAACCTTGCACCTTGATTGCAGTCCAGAGGTAAATTAGTTAGACCTGTTTGCACAACTACACCGATTGTAGAGACTAATTGAATTTTTTAAAAGATTATAACCAGCGCTGAAGAATTGTAACACCCCACATCTTACAATACTAGTACTATGCAAATGAAACATGATATGGCTTTTCAAATTAGCACCAATTTTTAAAAGTGCTTGAATTTCAAATTAGAGGGCGATATGTATGTCTAACGCTGAAGAGGGTCGAGTGTAAATAAGTTTTAAGTCAAATTGAGGAGATCATGACCCTAAATAAAGTGAGAGAATTGAGGTGCTTGCAGGACTTAGGAAGCTAGCAGGTGAGTTACCTACTTGCTTAGCTTAAATTTGCTGGCTAGACGGAGACGAGACCCGACATCGAATCTGTCCAAGTCCGATTATAGATAAAGTCCGTGTTAAGGGTGTAACGTTAGCTCGTGTTTTAGCATCATAAATGGACTGTATTTTCAGCCCAAGAAGAATATAAAAAGGGCCCAAGTACATCACAACTCACTTGACTATTTGGGCCTAAACTAAGTGAAGAGAAATTAGGAAAATGGACAGCCAAGGCCCATCAACTTTGAAACCCAATTAGGCCCAAGTGAAAGGGTCAAGCTGCTGCATCACCATCTTGATAATATGAGGCTTAAACCACACAAGAAAGTCGGACAAAGGCTTCTTTAAAAAAGCTTACAAGTAGCACCTTTAAGTCATTCTTAACTTGGAAAAAAACTCAGCTTTCATAAGCTTTCTCTCTACACTTTCTTAACCTTGCAAAGCAGCCACAAGGAGACTTTTAGAGTTCTTGGAGATGCCCTACACCTTGAAGGTAATGGTAAGTAAGTTTACCTATGTGTTTAGTATGGATTTCTTATGAAAAACAAGAGACTATGTTGATTATGTTTATGCTGAAATTTTTGGACAGCATGTGTCCTAAGGATTGTTGTGCACTTCTCTTGTTGATTAAGAGGTTTTTCTCTTTTTGGTTGGCTGGATTATGAAGACTTATGTTTTTAATAAGGTTTAGTTTGTTAATGATGTCACCAGGCTGCTGCACCACTTTTACAGTCCACAAAAATGAGTTGTTGTACGATGTCGTAATTGTGCTCTTAATAGGAACTTGTGGGCTGATAATCGGAGGTTGTTGTTTCATGTTCTCTATATACTTTGGAACTATTTTTGCACTATTTCAGGACTATTTTTATGTGTATATATGGTGGGGACTGTTCGGTTAAAGTTGGAACAGGTTTGGAATTGTCGACGTCAAAATGTAGCGAAGGGATGTAACGTTATGCCGCCTATTTGTATGTTGTATAGAATTGTTATGTGTTGTGCTTTGTAGGCGTTGTTAGGCTGTTATGGCATAAAAAGGGGACGAACATGATATGCATATGAGAATGTGTATTAGAAAATATAATTAGAGGCGAAAAGGTTGAAAGAATACGCTCGGGTTAATAATTATACGCTTGTTGCCCGTGTGTTGTTTTTTATGAGATTGGGCTGCCAAGATGCATCTATTGGATGCTAATGCTAGTTTCATCACCTACTATGTTGTAGATAAATATTTGGAGGAAGGGAAGGTTATCTCGAGGTAATAGCAAGGTCGTACAGCGAGGTATGTAAGGCTACTTGATTTCGTATTATTTGGCATGAAACATAGATCCCTCCTTGGCACGTAAAGGCACTTACCAACTCCGACACAACTATTAACCGTGTCTCAACTCTTTCACATGTTCATATGCTCCCATACATAATCACCTTTAAATCTACATACATACTTGGATACCAAGATACACGATTTCGTTCTACTACATAAAGTTCATGTGTTGTTCTACCTCCTATGTATTTCATTATTTGTGTAACCTACTCCTTTCATTGTGGCGTTGTCTTTTGTGATCATTTACATGTCATATGTTGTATCTATAGTCCTACAGCTCTAATATTAGGACCACCAAAAGAATCATCTCAAAGGTAATTAAAAGATAAAGTATATTGCTTATTGATGAGTGGTAACCTGAGGGGTGGAAGAATCACCTAGCCAGGGTCGATCCTATCACGAGGGGTAGCCCAAGGGTTAAAGGAAAAGCCTAGCCAGGGCCGATCCCGATATAGATTTACCACTGATCAGCTGGTTACTTGTATTATATGTTGTGCACAGATTATACAGTAAAAGCAAAGTAATAAAAGGAACATAAAGTAAATAATCCCACAGTATAACTAAAGGTGGTCTCTTATCCTACACCAGTGTATAGTTTCATTTGAGTTGTTAATTCATATACAATATTTCCTACCTTACATACTCGGTACATTATCTCGTACTGACATCCTTACGAGGGACCTGCATCTCGCTGCAGGTACAGGTGCTAGTAGCTCTCCCCAGTGGGAGTGCAGGATATCCAGCTATTGTTACCAAGCTCCAGGTTGCTTCGAAGCTTTGTGCGTGTAGAGCTTATATTTTTGTACTGTATAGTTAGTCGAGGCAGGGTCTGTCCCGACCCTTATCAGATACTTTCCTTATCTAGAGGCTTTGCAGAATATGTAAATTAAAGTGTGGTCATGTCTCGTACTTTAAACACCATGGCCCCAACGACCTAGCCATATGCATTTCCTTTTCGCTTGTTATTACTATTTATTTTCTTAAAGGCATGTTGAATCTAGAAATCCCTTATAATATGTATAGAAAGCGCATAGATACAGGTTGGTTCTCCCGGGCCTTATTGGCAACGGGTGCCAGTCCACCTTAATAGGACTTTGGGCGTGACAAGAATTCACTACAATATTGTTTTCCACTTGAATTTCAAATTCATCCTGTCTATATCTAGTGTCGACCTTGACGTTTCATCTTTGTCTTTGACTATGGCAACAATTGACTGCTTTGTTATTCTTATTGTGCTTGTATTGCTCTTAGGAGAAAATAGACCAACTCCTCCAAAAGTTCACATGCTTTTGGGAATCGAGAGAATTCAAAGTCAAAGTAACTTGAACAAGAAACTCCCCGAGTTTATTTTAGTTGCTTGATAATGCATTTCTTTGTAGGCCAGAGGCTTTCATCTAAAGAATAAAGAGGTTATATATTTCCCAGTAAGAAATATCCCTGGGAAGTTTCTTGTAGGAGCAAACTGCTTTAGGTCAATTGTTCTTAGGATGTGCAAACACACAACACGCTATGCACACTATAAATGTCTTATATTGGATAAGATATTCATAACCAAATAATGAAATAAAAGCTACCAACCACAGCAGATAGGGTACTTGCAGCAGTCATCAGAACTGAAAGCGCCACATTTCCACTGCAATAAAATGAAGTATCAACACCTAGTAGGTACTATAATGAAAATAACAGGAAAACATGATAATATTAAATAATGATGATATAAAAGAATCTTCAAAATGTCAACCTACCGTGCAATGTAAGTGACAATGTTACTTGCCGTCCCTGCAGAATAATGCATCAGATTAGTGAATGCCTATAAGTAGAAGGCTTGGAAAGGAGCTTAGTTGAGCATACCTCCGGGACAACAGCCAACCAATATCAAGCCTGCTGCATAATGGGATGGCAAATTTAATAGCTTACTAACAAAATATCCTGATAAAGGCATCACCTACACCAGAAAACAGCCTGTTAACTTATCTACGCCAAAGAATTTGAGCAGGGCATATATTTTGTTAGATGTTTGTGTAATAAACTGCAAATCTAATGCAGGTAACAAAATGACTAATTAATGTCAAGGTAACCAGAAATATGGACAAATTCAATTAGTACAAAACACATTTTTCTTAGAGACATCACAAGAAGTGCAATATTTTGAACAAAAACGAAGATGACAAATAAAACAAACATCAGTTTAACAAGAAAAAACAAGGTCCAGGAGAACACTTATGTCGCAATCAAAGAGCTAAAATTCAACAGGAAGAAAATGAATTAATCCAAGCTAACAAATTTAGATTTAAAAAATAAATCACCACAGTTAGCAACTCAATTGGCATCCTAAATGAGCAGTATCTACGAAACTTTGATCATACACCTGACCCTACATAACTCTTCATTTAATGAAATGCTCTTGGTGGCAAAGTGCTATAATTCATATCAGATTTGCATTTGGTATTAATTAAGCTATGTACTGGCCTACAAGTTGTCAACGTACTTATCCATATCACTTCATCATCTTGCTCATGAAGAAGAAGGAGTTGGATGGAATCAAACTTCAATTCTTGTCAGAAGACAAATAAACAATTTACTTCGCAATCCCCCGAATCCCCCCAAACCACAGGGCTTTGCTTCAATGCCAAAGGTGGTACATATGGTACTATGGTAGGCATGCATGATAGGTATGAATACTATTCAGGAACCAAGACTGGTATTCAAGTATAGAATAGTAAAAGGGCAAGGCCATAATTTATTGAGTTTCGAACCTGAAAACAACTGATGTCTCAGGTATAAAATTATTCCTCCTCTTCTGCCACAATTAGAGTCTAAAATGCAGAAGGCTTCATATATCAAAACAAATACACTGGAAATGAACCATCCACTGTTCAATTCAAGCAGCATTCATAAAAAATACATCTTTCAGTGGGATTATGTGACATCTATATTTCCTTACCTTACGCATTGTCATACTAGTAGTAGTTGTATCATAGTTTCTTTTATTTGATTTCAGTCACCATTTATTGTTTCTTGTACTCCAATTATAGCCTTATTTTGTTATAGTTTCTGTTCTTTTTAAGAATGGTTTATCATGTTTTCTTTAGTATTTTACTATGGCTTCTTTCTTTTTACTCGAAATGCTTTAAAATGTTTTTTCCTGAGCCAAGAGTCTATTGAAAACAACCATATCTCTACAAGGTAGAGGGTAAGGTAAAGTCTGCATAAAGAGCGCGCTCCCAAGACCCCACTAGTGGAATTACACTATTGGTACCAGTCAGATGAACAGCCTTTGTCGAAAAACTTTTTCAAATATATAGGTTAAATATAGGTATTTTGATATATATATATCAATTGTTGAACGCCATTGATACAAAAATCACTCATTCATATTCTAAAAATATGAACACTCTTGACGAAAATGCTAGCTCCGCCATTTGGTACCCATTGTCCCTTCTTGGTCATTCTCACTGAGAGCCATCTCAATTCGCATTTAATAGTTAGCCACAGACGTCACCTCTAACTTTCTCCTTTAAAACGAAGTAAAATGACCCTAAGAAATCAATATGCTAAGGACAAAAAATTACAGATTGAATATGGAAAGGATTTGATAAGATACCGAATACTGAAGCACAAAGCCACAGAACAACTCCTTCGGCATAGCTAAAGCACCACGAAGATCATCGAAAGTAAGAGTCATTCCCATACCAAGCATAGTGAGTGTAATCCCCATCACAGTCCATTGGGGTTTGACCCAATTGTATGAGCCAGGTTTAAGCAACCCAATCAAACAACCCAAAGCTACCCACAAAGGAAACAAAACAGAAATTGCTTCCCCAACACTTTGGATCCAATCCCCGATGCTTTTGCCCTTGTTGCTATCACCATCTGCAGTAATGGCACTTGAAGAATTTGAACACCGAAGCGGTCGTCCTCTGGTTATTTGTGAAATGGGTTTTCGATTTAGGACAAGATTTGGTGATTGTAAAGGTAAATGGGAGTTTGGGAAGTGAAGTGAATAAGTTCTTGAGGTGTGATATTGATGGTTTTTGGGTATAAATCTTCTTCTTGGGTGATTCATGTAGCAGCCATTTGGTGCTGACAATAAAGCCTCCATTTTTCCTATTCTGCTAGTCACTCATCGGTCCACCATTATGAACTTATAGAGCTGCACGTGTATGTCGTTGTAAGTATATTTTTATAACAATATCAATATTACTAAAATTTTTGTTTTAGTAAATAAAAATATTCACTTCATTTCAAAAGAATAACATCCGGAAAAGTTTTTATCTATTTTGCATTCGTAGCATTTTGATGACAAGGCCGAGTGACTTTGACTTGTCACAAAATTTAAGAAAATAAAAAATTGATTTTATGATCTTAAATTAAAGTTATATCAGCTATATCAAAATAACATTTAATCTTGTAACTTTAAATTTGTTATGTGGAAAGTTAAATTAAAATATTGTCAAAAAAGAAAATAGATCATTCTTAAAACATACTTCAAAAAAAAGTGTAACTTTTTTTGAAACAGAGGGAGTATACAAAAAGAACGGCGAAGAACCTAAAATATCTTTTAACTATATGATTTTACTTTAGGAGAATTATTAATTAAAGAAAAATATGAGCTAATAGGTTAGTGTTGAAGATATTTTTGAGCCAAAAGGTTAATGTCAGTGTATTTGGGAATCGAAAGACGAATGAAAGATAGTTTTATATCAATTCAAATAGTTGATGGACATTTGGGCCCTAATAAAATTCAAATTATTGTGAATGATTAATTTGAATTCATGTACAGACTTACTCAAACTTATTTATCAGTATCAAGATGATCAGGGTAATTTGAACCTATGAAGATGAAAAGTTAAGATTTATTAGATAACATTAATTTTTACTTTTTGATTTTAAGAATTACAAAAATATAGTGCACCATATCTCAAAGGTATTTATAGATGATATTCTAATGTAGGTTTTTTATTTGTGTCAATTGTTCTGTCATGACTTTGATTGTCTTATCGATAGTAATATTCTTCTTGAACATGCAACATAAAATTGAGATCAAAATATCATTTTGATATATTTTACATATTTTAATTAAAGATCACAAGATATTTATTATTTTTTAAAATTTAATATAAAGTAAATTAGACAAATAAATTTAAAAAGAGAAAATATATTATACATATATCAATAAAATAATCTTTTCCTGCTTAAATACGTTAGACTATAGTTAAACTTACACACTATCATATTTCTTTTTTATTCTTATTTTTTATAATCTAGTACTTAAAGGTTAAAAACACGAGTAAAATTTATATATGTGTGCTAATCTAGACTTTGATAGTAGTATACACTTGTATTCACTATCCAAATTCTTCAACTTTTTTCTGAATTTGATTTGTTGCAATTATCTTTCTTTCTTGTTTATTACAATTTTTTCAAAAGTCAAATATGACTGTACGATAAAATACACAGTGCCTGATGTGGCTTTGTTGTTGTAATAGATTTTAGTGAATGTCATTATCGTACGGGGGATTAAATCCCCTTTTGAGCTTCTCAATGATAAATTTTAGTTCTAAATTCTCTGATAATCGGAAGGCGATCATCGGTAAAGTGTCTAGATATTTCTTTTAATTTGAAATATACAATTTTATCTTTACTCTATTTCTCTATTCAGATAAAGGAGAAATTCATTCAATAAATTTTTATTTTCGTATTTATCTAGAAAGAGATTTATATGGACCAACCACTTAATTAGTTTTGCTGTTTAGAAAGAATATGAAAAGATTTGTTATTGATTCTACATTTTAATATGAAGTCATCGCCTAGATTTTTTTTACAAAAAATTTAAAATATAAATTTTATTACTTCCTAAAAATAAAAAAAATCACTTAGGCAAACATTGATGTTGAAGTCAATCTATTTTTCAATTGTCAAGAACTCCAATAAACGGTTATAGTCAACTGAAACTTAGCTTCTTTTTTAATAAGCTTAGTCAAGAATGTTGAAAGTGAAGAAAAGTTCTCCACAAATCTCATCAAATGCCTTGCTAACCCTAAAATTTACAAATTTTTATCGGGGTCACGAGTCTACGTTAAGTCTTTACAACCTCATTTTTGTATAAATTAACTTGAGTACTATCATTTTTGATACAATATGGCCCAAGCCATGGCATTACAATTAAAACTCACACTTTCAGAACTTTTCATATATTTTTTGACATGGAGAACCTACATTATTATTCGAAGATGTTTGATCATTGTGAATATATCAGAATATCATCAATAAACACAGTGACAAACAAATTCATAAATAGTCTGAATATGTTATTCAACATTTCTATACTATTGCTAGGCAGTTCTCAACTCGAAAGACGTCAGAAAGAATTCAAAATAATCATACCTGATTTTGAAGTCTGTCTTAAAAATATCAATCTCCCAAATCTGCACGTGATAATATATTGAACATAAATCAATCTTCAAAAAATATCAAACACTCTATAGCTGATCAAACAAATTATCATTCCTTGACAACAACAATGTGTTCTTTATAATCACCATATCCAATTGTCCATAGTCTATATATTTTCTTAATAATATAATTTATTATTAAATTATTCTTTTTAATCAAGAGACAATTATTTACTGGTTCATTTTCCATTCCATCCAAAATGGTCCAGCCCATTTATTATTATAATAAAGATGTCTAACCAAAAATTAGAACAAAAAGCAATAAAACAAAGAAACATAAGAAAGTGAGAAAGTTAGAAGGTTGAACTTTATACTTCTGGAAGTTGGACAACTTCATCTTCATTATCATTCTCGATAATTTATCTGAATACTCATCTTGTTCAATTTGTTCATGTAAAACGTAAAGAAGATTTTGTAGAGATACAAATTTTTTTAAATATTTAATATAATCTTTTAGAATTTTATAGTATAATATCTTTGATATGTATAGTTAAAAATTTAGATTATCTAGAATAATATATTCACGGTCTAGTATTAGACATTTGTACATAATCCAAATCAAAGAGAAAATAATTCCTCTCCTTTCTCTTTTTTTTTTCCAGTTGAATTTTTTAACATTACTTAACGTTTCTGGGCTAGCAGAAGGTCTCCCTGTTATACTTTTCTGGGCTAGCAGAAGGTCTCCCTGTTATACTTTTCTTTTTGCTATTCTTTTTATGGTATCAATCCATAATTGTAGATTGGCTTCTAAATTTTATTTTAAGATCAACTTACGGTAGTTTAATTGATTTGTTCAAATAAATTTAAACAGTCGCGTTAATGAATGAGAATGGAGTTATTGAATTAATCAAATTATAAGGTACGAAAAAGACACAAATAAAAGTTATATCTTCTGAATGAGTATTTGTGGAATGTTGTTAATGGAAGTAGCACAAGTTCTCTTGATGACATATCAGAAAATAATAATGTATTCAAAAAGTGAAAGGAGATTAATTCGAATACAAAGTTCATATTGAAGAGGTGTTGTAAATTCTGAAGATAAATTTGGTAACTTCTCTAAAATATGTTTTTGGCCCGAGACATTCTTGATTATAATAAGGTATTCAATATTGATTTCATTTAATGTTTCGACATGATATCCATTTCGGTGGATATCTTTGAAACTTAACAAGTTTCTTATTCATTTAGAAGAGAAAAGTGCATTTTCTATCACAAATTTTGTCCCCTTAAAAAAAATGTAGTAACTTTTCTGGAGCCTTCAATTAATTTTGAGGTATATTAATATTTTCTTCGAAAACAAAATAAAGTAAACATTACTATTAAACATGACCATTATACAAATTTTATTTATTTACAGAAGTTAAAGAAATATAAACATACCAACTAGCATAAACAAACAAAAAGAAAATTATCTTGATTATAATAGGCTCATCACTAATCATTTTTCCTTCTGGAGATAAAAAAAAAAGTCAGCTACATCCAAATGAATAAGTTCAACATTACTTCAAAGATAAAGTTTGTCTCTAGATTATTATTGCCCCTTTTTAAGGATGCTTGATGGAGTTGAACCAGACACTTTAATAATCGACAGGTATGTGATCAATGCCCCATTCTTCCGCATCTATGACATACATTTTCTGAATTTTTCTTTTGCACAGGCTCCTGTTTCATCATTTTTTTATATTGCTGGTCATTTTTCGGTGCAAGGAGACCATCATGATGATAATTTCTCTTTTGGCCCCGACCACGGTCATGACTAAGGCCACGATCTATTTTTCGTTGGTGATAATTTGTCTGATTCATTTCAGGGAGTGACATAAAACCAACAGGTTGACTTTCATAATTTTTCACTAATAGGTCGTTATACTGTTCAACAATAAGAAGGTGTGAAAGTAATTCATAATATTTTTTTAAAGCCCATCTCCTTATATTGTTGTTGTAAGAGAATATTCACGAGAGGAAAGATGGAGTATGTTTTCTCTAGCTTATCATGTCCAATGACATTTTCTCCGCATAAGTTTAGCTGTGATATAATTCTATAAATGGAAGAATTATATTCAGTTATACTTTTAAAGTCCAATAATCTTAGATTAAAACAATCACGATATGCTTGTGGAAGGATGACTAACTTCAAGTGGTCATATCTATCTTCTAAATTGTAATACAGCGTAAAAGAATTTTTCAGAGTGAGATTTTGCATTTTTAATCCCTCGTCAAGATATATAGTGACGAAGAAATACCATAGCTTTGACAAGATCTTACCCGAATGCCTGATTATTTTTGATGATGTCTACCAGATCCATCACATTCAGGTGGATTTCTGCGTCTAGTACCCATGACAAGTTTAGAAATATTAGATGTTTTAAAATAATAAAATCCTTAACTCTTTTTACCTATTTAAAGTAACTTAAAATGGATAGAGATTCATATAGTTTCGTAACGTATTATGAAACTAATCAATATAAAGAGTAGAAGAAAAAAAGAAAATAGTAAAAAGAGTAGAGAAAGAAACTTAATTTTCTTACGTTTAACATATCTTTTACAAGAGATTAATATCGTATATAAGCTAAGGAAAGAATTTTCTCTGTAAAATAAAAAGAAAAAAAATTCTATAAGCAACTTTCGATCCGTAAGATTAAAAAAAAACTTCCTCGGGAAACTACGTGAACTTTTAATACATATATTATCATTTACGATAGAAACAAAGTTTTTACTCTCCATAAGATTAAGCAATGTATCTTAATTCTTACGTACGATTGTTGGAACGCAGTACTTCCCATGACAGAAGATAATGGAGAGGCCCGAGTCCAAGTAGTGTCAGTCCTTGGCGGTGCATAGAATTAATAACAAGCTGATATGCCTCAGCTGAGCACCAACAGACAATTGGGCAGGATTTGAGCTTACAAGGATTCCACATTTTATATCAAATGGAACATGCTTCACTAGGAAGTAAACCCTCAACATTTCCCACAAGTCACCTTAAACACTACCAGATAATATTTCCCTTATACTCCGCGCCACCTCAGCGCCTTACGCACATGAACATATGACACGTATATAAACCGCCTTTCTTTCCTACTATATCAAAAAATATCCAACATGAGCATGAATAAATCCCATTTGAATATTTCTTATTTTGGGCGGTGCTGCTCAGACACTCATTTTCTAGTTTTGCGCACACAAACATAACACTCTCTGCAGATCTTTGATCTTGATTTTGGAGGTGGAAATTTTATTGTTAAAAGAAAAAAGAAAGGATGAAGATTCAGTGTAATGCGTGTGAGGCAGCAGAGGCAAAAATATTGTGTTGTGCTGATGAAGCGGCACTTTGTTGGTATTGTGATGATAAAGTTCATGCTGCTAATAAGCTTGCAAATAAGCATCAGAGAGTACCTCTTTCTGCTTCATCTTCACCTATGCCCAAGTGTGACATATGCCAAGTAAAATTCCTTTAATATTATCAAAATTTAAAATATTTTAAAGCTTTTTGATCTTTAGATTAAAGAAATCTAGTAAATCTAAAGATATTTTCTACTAATAATTAGAGACCGTTTGGATTATAACTTACAGGCTAAAAATCATAAGTTAGAATGTTAACTTATGATTTTGTAGTTTATTTCTATTATTTTGTGTAAAAAGTAAGCATGTAAGTACTTTTTTACTTTATTTGAATACTTAAAAAAGGATCATATTTTTTACTTCATTTGAATATTTTAAAAAGGTTTACAATTTTAGACTTTGGGTACGATGAAATAAAGCAAAACGGCTCTTTAAGCTCTTTAAGCTGTGTGCTGCTTATTTCAATTGTAAAATAGCAGTTAGTCAATACAACTTTCGACGTTCATCGTGGGTCATATGAAAACCGTCGATCTACGTTTTAAACATAGAGGTCAGGCTGCGTACATACAACCCCGTATTCCGTCCCTGCGGTAGCCAGCCTTTGAGGCAATAGAGTAACGTTGTTGTCCTTTTTTAACTTTCAAAACGGACTTAAAATTATTTTAACTTAAAACACCTCTGAAATAAGCCGATTCAAATGGACTTAATCACTTCATTTAATGTTCAGATCTTTATTTGTGCACGACATTTTCGGCGTATCAACAAAGATTTTTCCTTGGTCTTTATGGCTTATTTTCAAGCATTTCTTAAGACTTATATACACCAATCAAGTGTGGGTTTTGTGAAGTTTAAACGGATAAGTGAAGGTGAATGAATGATTATATAGCATATTGTCTTTGATGTTTTTTAATTTTGATTGAGTGGTTTTAAATATGCTACTCCTTTTTAAAGGTTTTCGAAAAACAACAGAGATTTTCTTTCTGAAATTGAAACCCCCGCCCCCCCCCCCCCCCCCCCCCCCCCCCAACCAAACACAAAAAAAAACAAAAAAAAAACAAAAAAAACAAAACAACAAAAAAACAATCAATCTCACTTTTCTTTTTCTCCTAT
>JAOTQR010000011.1:472777-482871 GCA_025774065.1 Solanum ossicruentum
CGAAACCCCTGCCCCCCCCCCCCCCAAAAAAAAAAGGGACCAACCTAGAAAGTAAGTAAAAAATAGGATACTCAAATCAATGTGCATTTCTTCTTCTCTCTTTTCTCCCTTAGTAAGTATTAGACATCAAAAAAAAAAACCTTAGTCCACGTCTCTTAATGATGTGTTCCTGTGGAGCCAATCGAAAACTAAAAATTTTAAGTAAGCTAAACGGTTTAATCAATTGACACCTTTGACATAAGGGGGTAGATTAGCACAATTTCATGCTGGTAACTATCATTCAAACAGAGTAAGAATGGCAAGCAGCCAAAGTTTATGGGATTATTGTAAAGCTTCTTTTGCCCTCAACAAAGTTGGAATGGTTGGTATTAGTGGGAAGGATTTTGAACACGTGATGCAAAAGTTAAGAGACAGAGACTTTTCCTCTGTACTCTCGCATCACAAACTTGAGTGCTGACAAAGACTGCTTAATTTCCTCTGTAGCAATAGTGCTCTAGGATTTTGAACACGTGATGCAAAAGTTACCGATATCGCTTAGAACAAGTGGTCTTAGCTATGCTTACATGGAGCTAAAGTAGTTGTCTCTCGTCAAGTGAACGCTATGCTCTCTGTTTTACAGATTCTTTATTTCACTTGTGCCAAAGCAGTTATGTTTTATCAAATCTATCAGGGTTATCCTCCTCCTTCAATGAAATTCTCATCACTTTGACATGCCTTGATAACGAAATGGGGAAAAATATATATTTATCCAAGCTTCAAGCCTATTTTTCGCCTTTTTTCCGCTCTTATACTAATAGTAATAAGAGATTTATTTTGTACAGGAAACTGTTGGCTTTTTCTTTTGCCTCGAGGATCGGGCTTTGCTCTGCAGAAAATGCGACATTTCTATTCACACCGTCAACTCTTATGTCTCAGCTCACCAGAGATTCTTGCTGACCGGAGTCAAAGTGGGACTTGAACCACTTGGTCCTCCTGCATCAACATCCTCGGGGAAGTCGCCTTCTATCCAGAAGGTTGTGGAGCAAGAATCTCCTCCAATTCCCAAGAGTATTGCTCCTGTGTCATCAGTTGCTCCCTGTGACGGCGCATTACCTGTCCATACTAATGGGACTGGAAATTTTGCACCAAGTAGACTTCAACTAGTTGGAGGTTCTGCAGCTGGAGTCATTCCACAATGGCAATTTGATGAATATATCGGAATGGGTGATTTTAATCAGAATTATGCATACATGGATTATGGACCATCTAAGGTATGATTTGCGTGTCATCCTTTTTCGTCGTTCTTTTGATTCCGTCAATCTGTTTTTACTGGATTGACGGAATTCACTATGGGGTGCCTAACTTTAGTTTTTCCGTGGCTTAAACCTACCAGGCCAACGATCAAAAGCTTGGAGAATCAGCTGGCTCTGCATTCTTACAAGATGCTGATGCAGAAGTTGCTGGTGACGAGTGCTTTAGTACTGAGGCGCCAGATACATGTTGGGCAGTCCCACAAATTCCTTCACCACCAACGGCTTCTGGACTACACTGGCCGATGAAATCTATCCAGAATCCATTTGATGCTTGCATTGTTGAAATCGAACGTTAGTTGCTTCTCTTTGCATAACATTCGAGATCAACAATCAAATAGTTGTGGTTTCAAAGGAGTAGGCATGTCTAGCACACTCCTCGAGTTACCTACTACGTTAGGTAGTGAATAAAAGTGTTTCAGGCACTGATCTTTGTTTAGATAATATCGATGTGTCATTTTATGTCTAATCCCCCTTTTTTAAGTCAGCTTCCTTACGAGACGGTGCTATAGATGATTCCTGACATACAGCTGCTCCCAGTGGTCTTCCAAAGAGTCAGGATATATGCGGTCATTGAAAATCGTCGTGGTTCAAATCGTCGTGGTTCAGAATCAAAAAACGAATCCTTCGGAGCGTTAATAAAATAGTGGAAATATGCGGTCATTGAAAATCGTTGTAATAGTCGTTGTAATAGTTGCTTTAGACTTTGGATTCATAAATCTCTTCCTTAATTTTGATTTTCTCTTCATTCCAGGACTGATCTTAATTTCTGAAAATCCTTAAATTTGAGAGTCTTTGTGAAGATATTCGTAATTTTGATCGTGAGATTTCACATTCTTAATCTCTATTTATTTTTTGACGATGCATTGTCAGATAAAATGATATTTTGTGTTTATATATGCTTGTTTCTATCATGATACATTGGGTTCTTGGCAAGTGTTTATGCAGATTTGTTGTCAACACAAATTATTGTGGCTTTAATTTATGGCAAATTGAGTTCCTTTAACAATCTTCTCAACCATATAGCATGACACACGTACATGAAGTTGCTGTCACATATTCAGTTTCATAAGTCGATTGTTTCTTTGAACTTTATGAAATAGCACAATCACCCAAGAAAAACACAAAACCAAATGTACTTTTCCTATCATCAATATTCCGCATAATCACTATCTCAATATTCCATAAAGATTAAAATCATCAGAAGAAGAATAAAATAGTTCAAGATTGACCGCATTTTTTAAGTAATAAAAAATTCTTCTAGCGACCTTCAAGTGAGTAGAGGTAGGAGCTTCCATGAAACGATTTATTACTCTAACGGCAAAGAGTGTGTATTACTCTAACGACAAAGAGTGTGTCTGATGTATTACATGTCAAGTATCTTAGACTTCCCACGAGACTTTTGAACAGAGTGGAATTCACTTTTTCTCCATCATCAAACTTTGACAATTTCATTTCACTTTCCGTTGGGGTGTTCACAGAATTACAATCGAATATGTTAAAATTCTTCAAAATCTCTTTTGTATAACTTTTTTGAGATATAAAGATGCCTTCCTTTATTTGCTTCACTTCTAGACCCAAGTAATATGACATGAGCTCTATGTCTGTCATTTCAAACTCAAGGGACATAGCTTTCTTGAAAGTTTCAAACAAAATTGAATTTTTGCCTGTCAGAATAAGATCATCAACATAAAGACAAACAAGCAGAATATCTATGTTAGTATAGACTTTAATGTAAAGAGCATATTCATGAAGGCAACGAGTAAATCCATTGTCTTGAAAGTAATTATCAATGCAACTATTCCATGTACGTGGAGCTTGCTTCATTCCATAAAAGGCTTTCTTCAACCTTAAGACCTTATCTTCATGATTTTTTAACCACAAAGCCTAATGGTTGCTCAACGTAAACTTCTTCTTCAAGATTCCATTCAAAAATGTTGATTTGACATCTAGTTGATGAATTTTTCACTTCATTTGAACTGCTAAAGATATTAGCAGACGAATTGTCTCCATGAGAGCCACAGGTGCATAGGCTTCGTCATAGTCAATGCTATGCTTTTGCTTGTAGTCTTTTGCCACAAGTCTTGCCTTGTATATCTCCACCTCTCCATGGGTATTTTTCTTCACTTTGTATATCCATTTGACTCCAATTGTTCGATGATTCTTGGGAAGATTTGTTAATTTCCAAGTGTTGTTCTTTTCAATTGATAGGATTTCTTCCTTCATAGCATGTCTCCACTTTTTGTCTTTAACAGCTTCATCAAAATTCATTGATTCACTCTCAGCAAAGAGAAAACATAAAAAATCAAAATTGGTAATTTTATTTGTGTTATCATAGAGTTCTTGGATGCTCCTCATCCTATGAGGCCTTTTGCTTGAACCTTCTTGAGTAGATGGAAATGCAACAATTATTGGTGAAAGAGGTGGAGTTACATCTTGTGTAGGTGGAATTATTTCATCTTCTTCTTTATCTCCAAAGAATGGAAGAAAATTATATGTTCTTTCTTCCTGAGCTCCCAATTCCATGTTGCTGCTTCATCAAATTCAATATCACGACTCACCACCATCTTGTTATTGTTTGGATTTTATAGCTTGCAGCCCTTTGAACCCGAATCATAGCCAACAAACACATACTTGACACTTTGATCGTCAAGTTTAGCTTTCCCTTGGTATGGAACATGAGCATAGGCTATGCTTCTAAAGATTCTCAAGTGCTTGGCACTTAGCTTTCTTCCATTCCATGCTTCTTGAGGTGTTTGGTCTCTCACATTTCTTGTTGGAGATCTATTGCTCAAATAAATTGTACAAGAAGTAGCCTCGGCCCAAAATTCTTTTAGCATATTTTTAGCTTTCAACATACATCTAGTCATATTTAGAATTGTTCTATTCTTTCTTTCTGCAACTTCATTTTGTTGGGCGAGTAAGGTACCATTAGAGGGTGACGAATTCCATGAGATTGACAAAAGTCATTAAATTCTTTTGAAGTGAATTCGCCTCTTCTATCGGACCTTAGTGCTTTAATTTTACAACCACTTTCTTTTTCTAAATGCTTTAAAATTTTTAAAAGTAGTAAAAGTTCCAGATTTTTGCTTTAAAAAGTATACCCAAGTCTTTCTACTGAAATCATCAATAAAGAGCAAGAAGTATTTACTTTTACCAAAAAAAGGTGGATCAATTGGTAGACATACATCTGTGTGAACAAGTTGGAGTGGCCTGGTTGTTCTTGATGTGATCTCCATCGGAAAACTCCTCCTTGCATGTTTTTCAAGAAGACAAGCTTCACACAACTGATTTGGATGGTTAATTGACGGAATTTCATAAACCATGTTCCTGTCTCTCATTGATTTGAGTGCTTCAAAATTCAAGTGCCCAAATTACATATGCCAACACCATAAGTTAACTTACACATTAGCTTTCAAACACTTTGCATCAATGATTTTAAGATTCAAAAGGAACAACCTATTCTTTGCCATATGTACTTTAGCGATTAAGTTGTTACTTGAATCTCTAAGCCAAAGATGCATATTTTTCATATGAATATCATATCCTTGCCAAAACTCAAAATATTACTGTTCAATTTTAGCACATAGTAAACTTTATTAATCAATTTATGACCACCATCTTTATAGGATATTAGAATCGTACCTATCCTTTCAATTTGGATCTTTGAGATATCTCCAAAAGACACAGTACCTTTCACTGTCTTCTTTATATCCACAAACATGCTTTTTTGTGTCCACACATATGATTGCTTGCTCCATTATCAAGATACCATGAACTGCAATCATTTGTATCTTCTTCTTTGAGTGTGATTAACAATGTTGATTCATCCTCTTCTTTGTTGTCAACAAAGTTAGCTTTCTCTTTAATATTACTACGACATTCCCAAGAGTAATGTCCAAATTTATCCCAATTATAACACTCAATTTTAGATTTGTCATACCTCATTTCATTGGTACCCTGATAGGCTCCACACCCTATACCTCGTTGTTGTCCATGGCCATAACCTTTAAATGTTTGATGGCTCTTATCCTCATTATTATATTTGTTAATATAACTTCTTCCTCTTCCACGGCCTCCACGACCACTATGGCCTCACCATTGTCCATTTCTTCTAGAACTTGTTTCACTTTCAAGATTTTTGAAGGATGTATGAGTCTTAAGAAGTTGTTCTAGTGGTTCTTCTTTTCTCCTTTTCATTTTTTCTTCATGGGCTTGTAAAAAGAAGCTTCCAATTGCTCTACCATCATAGAATCTAAATCTTTAGATTCCTCAATAGCACACACCACATAATCAAAATTAGGTGTTAAAGAGCGAAATATCTTTTTTACCACATGCACATCATCTATTTTTCCCCGTACCTTCTTAGTTGATTTACAACAGCCATCACTTTTGAACAAAAATCTGAAATGGATTCAAATTCTTTCATTTTTAAGAGTTTGAAGTTTTATCTTATTTACTTTATCAATTCTTTGGAAAGAATTTTGTAAAATCTTCCAAGCTTCTTTTGAAGTGGTCGCATCAGCCACCTTCTCAAACATGCTATCATCCAAACACTGATGGATGAGGGTGATGGCTTGTTGATCTTTCTTTCTTGTCTTTAACAAGACACCCTTTTCATTTTGGGACAAAGTTTCTTCATTAACGAATTTTGTATACTTTTTATCTACAATGTCCCAAACATCTTGAGAGCCAAGAATGACTTTCATTCGTAGACACCATTTTTCATATTTTCTCTTGTGAGATGAGGGTACTGGAAGGACAACGGGAGTACTGGACGAACTATTATTTGTCATGGCTCTGATACGTTGTTGGGAAAAATAATAATCACGCCCAAAATATTTTCGATAAGTAGCGATATAAGAGAGTCACAATACCAAATATTACAATGGAGTAAATGTGATATTATAATATTGATCAATTTGATAATGCTAAAATAACTCTTTGTAATATAACAAATGCTCTTTTATTTCACACAACTTATAATAATTTTACTTTCACACTATTTTTTTCACAAACTAAAATAGCTTGTGGATGACTCTCTCTTTTCTTTTGCTCTCTCTATTTTTTGGGGTGATACTACAAATGAGCAAAACTCCCATATTTATAGGAAAAATACTACACCAGTTGATGTCACTAATGACATTAATGAAATATAACAAAATCAAAATTATACATAACTTATACCAAGCTTATACCTAACTTAGACTTTTCTTGCATAACAATTTTGACAAAACTTTTAGCTAAATTCTTGGACTTTTATTTGCCTAACAATTTTGACAAAGTAATGGAAACATACAACCACTGAAAATTTTTATAGTACTTGCCAATTTAGACTTTGGATCCACAAACACGAGTGAGTTTTTCAGGGTATCTGGAGATTAGCATGCAACACCTTTATACTCTTCTCGGATGGAAGTAGCGTACATGTGGAGGTACGGTCTGATTTTTACTATCGCGTGAATGTTGAAGTTCTAAGTCTAGTTTTAATGCCTGCTGTAGCTGAATAGGGATACAAGTTTTGTATCCCTATAGTTTAAGCCGCGGAGAATAGCGCTCCATAGTTCACGTTTAGTTGTAGAATGATGCAACAGGTAAAGCTCTTTTGTGTCCACTTGTGTATAAATAATATAAGAGACACTAATCATCTTATGGATGGTTCATTTGTTCTGTTTCTCGTGCTCCTGCGCGATTTTTTTTTTTTGTTAATGGTAGTTGTCGTTTATATGAGAGCCACTTCTGTGGACTCGTGAATGAAGAATTCGTTGAAGGTTGAAACGAGAGATGGAGGAGCAAGCCACTCGTAACTCTAGCATTACGCGATTTAAAGAGACGGAGACAAGAGACGTGGGATGAAGGAACAACTTGAAGGTGTTATAATGAAATGCAGGCTAAGCAAGAGCTGGTCAGAACTTGGCTTATTTGTTCAGATGCAGTTGGAGCACAAGTAGGATTTCATATCGGATGGGGTTTCTAGGAATTTAGTAACTTTTGTTCGAAGTCTGTATTTATATTAAAACTCTATTTAATTCATACAAGAGATTGATAGTTGGGAACAAGATTATTTATCCATGATCATCGAGGATAGTATTTCTCTGGCTAAGTCACAATCGAGCATCGAGGATAATGTTATTTTCTAGCTCTTGTTCATGGTTTGGCTTAGATACATACCTAAGTTCTTTCCAAGAACATATCTAATGGGGTACACATTATTATAAAATTAGATAGAGAGAAGTAGTCAAAAGATGATTTTATCTTTTAGGTATTCAAGTTTTAAATACAATGAATAACAACCTAACAATCTACTACTGAACTTAAGGAACTTTGAATAGTTGGAGTATTCTACAGATGATACAACAATAATAAACTTCTATAATAGTAGGAGTCTTTTACAAATACAAAAAAATAATAAATTATTTAATCATATAAAATAATTATGCTTAATACATCTCCTGAAGTTAGGTGTGGTGTTAGGACGACCCCTTGCAAAG
Source organism: Solanum ossicruentum (assembly GCA_025774065.1). Lineage (NCBI taxonomy): Eukaryota > Viridiplantae > Streptophyta > Magnoliopsida > Solanales > Solanaceae > Solanum > Solanum ossicruentum. The sequence goes on from JAOTQR010000011.1 coordinate 480,558, forward strand.
GTTGGCTCTGGTAGTGACTTGATAAGTATATCAGCAAGTTGATTACAAGCATGAATGTGTTTGATAAGAACCCGATGAGCTTGAACCTGGTTCCTAACATAACAAAAATTGATAGTAATATATTTTTATACAACCAGGGAACACTGGATTATGATAAAGATAAGTGACATCGACATTGTGATAAAAGATTATGGGTGTATTTGGAATGATGACAATTCATTGAGCAAGTTGCTCACCCATGTGAGTTTTGCAAAAGCATTTTCAATTGATTTGTACTCTGCTTCAGTAGATGAGCGAGCTACAATTTATTACTTTTTTGACGACTAACTGATAGGATTATGCCCCAAGAAAAGAACATAGCCTGATGTGGATATTCTGCATTTGGATCTCTCGCCAATCAACATTTTATTAAGTAATATTAATTTATTTTTTCTTATTATTATCGTGTTAGAACGTGACATTCGATCTAATAATATTGTGCCAACATGTCATATGCGATCCAAACATGTTAGGCTGGTTCATGACATCCGATTAAATATTTTTTAATTCGATATTATTTTTTATCATCACTTTCCACTTCATTAACAATATTTCATCAAGTCTTCTTTATTCAAGACATCACTTCGATAGAGTAAGTTTATCAATCATTATTAAGAGTCTCTATCGCATAAAAGAATTCATGATCAAGTTAATTTACTAATATTTTTCTTCTCTTTAATGGCTCAGAACATCTCTGATCTATCAAATATACAATTTTCATAAGTAAATAATTCCGTAGACACCTATATTAGTATGTGTTTAACTTAAATCTAGAAATCATGATCTTCCTCAATTAAAAAATTGAAGTCAAGAAAGTTCATTTACTAATATTTCTTCTCTTCAATGACTCAGAACATCTCCGATCTCTCAAATATACAATATTCATAAGTAAATGGGTCCGTAGACATTCATATTAGTATGTGTTTAGCTTATATCTAAAAACTCACTCAATTTTATAATTAATTATCTAAATCTCAAGCTTAGAATTAAGTATTATTTTCTTCAAATATCATAAATTTAATGATATTCATATAATTAATACATCATATATTTAATTACATATACTAATTTTAATTACATTCACTAATTCTTTTATATATAAGAGGCTACAAAGCAGCTGAAGCAGACAGTTATTGGACGACATACTTACATCAGCTGCTTGCTTAAGCAGACAACTGCCTATTCACGTACGTGCTTCAGCTACCTGATTTAAAATTTGTTATTATTAAAATTAATCTATCAGTTAATTAGGAAGCTACACAAAAATTATCTTGAATCTAAAGGGAGGCATAAGAAATAACATGTATTATTTAATTAGAAAGTTATGATAAAATGTAACGCCCAAGAAGTTTTGTTCTACTACACCTAGATAAATCCACTAATGTTGATTCCCATTGTCAGGTGCTTTTTGGGCATTTTTTTTTTTTTGCTCCAAAGTTCCTTTTTTATACTATAATTTCAATTGCATTCCTCACTTGTTTTTCCTTTTGCTCAATAATATTGCAGAAGTGCTCCACTAATAATGCTCCCTGTATTCTTGTCTGCTCCCTTCGAGCACATGAAAACCCCATAGCTGCCTATATAAGGCAGTGCATTATGCTCATTTGGGACGGATATACACACAGAGCTTAGAAACAGAAGTGAGAAAACATAAGGCAGAAAACGGGAGAAAGTTGTGAGAGCTCAAGGGTAGAAAACAAAGGGGGAAATGTTGTAGGCTTGAATCTTCTTAAAGAAAGCGAGATATTCACGTCTCAACCTGAAAAATTTTATTTTTATTTTTCAATTGGACTTTATCGACTATTTTATTCTAATAAGTTGCTCCTATTTTCTAAATCTTTTATAATAAGATATTTTATATAAATGAGTTTATTTTTGTGTACTTTTAAGTACTTTATTATGAGAATATTATTTATGATGGGTGATGAATTTATCTTGGTGTATCAAAGTTAAATCGTAAGACCCTACATGTCACTTTATTTACTTGAGTTAGAGATTTAAAAGAAGTTGTTGATGAGGAAGTTTTATCCTCTTGCTATTATATGAGGATTTTACTATTTGATATTATATTATGTCTTGAGATTTTTGTTCTATGTGAAAATAATTTATATGAAGTTAAGCTGAGGTGAATTAATGACAATTGCTCATAAATTATATATACTGAATATAATATTATTCTTTAAGTTGTGAGAATTAGAATTATTTGGAGGATTTAAGATTAAATCCTAGACTTGAAACTTTGGAAATTAATAACGAAATTGGTTGGTCTTTGGGT
>JAOTQR010000011.1:507149-519579 GCA_025774065.1 Solanum ossicruentum
TAGTCCCAGTTAGTACAAATGCATTAACAGAGTTCTCTGCAAGTTGAACATACCTTAGTAGTCCCAGTTCGAAGTAAAAGCTGGTCACTTCTTTCTTATGGCACTGTTCGTTTTTCCCTTTCTTTCTTCTTTTGCAGAATCCCTTTTCAATGCTTTTGCAACTGCTGCATTCTTCAAGTTTGTTGTCTTCTCAATATTTGAGATGAGATATCTACTTGCTATATGGAAGGCAAATAGGCCCATGAATAGCGGAGAGGGTTGGGAAGCAATGAGGCGTGAATTGTCAGTACTGTACAGCCGTTTCTGTAAGTATCTTTTACTTGAGGTGGACTTGTGCCAAAACAGTTAAAAGAATCAGCAAGTGAAGATTCGTTTAATACACATGCCTATATTATGTTAAAATCAAATAATGTAAAAAAGTAATGTATCTGGGTTGTCGCTGTTCCCACGCCTTTGTTCAATTTTCCTTGTGGACAGGCTAATGAATTAATCATTTTTTTCCTATCTCTATCCCCCAATTTTTTGTGTTAGGTATCCAGAGGCTCTAATTCCAGTATTTCTAATTATTTATTCCCCCATAAAAACAAAAAACTGGGCTACTCAGTTTGGTAACTTTTGATATAACAGAATGATCCGAGAAGGCTTCAGTGTCGGAAATGTAGAAAAGAAAGCAGCAATGGAAATATAAGAGTGTTCGACACGAGCTTTGCTTTTAGATGGGCTATAAAGCAAATGCAATTGCTATCTACTTACCAAATCATGTAGAAAAAAGAAAATAAAATCTAGATTACACTTTTATGGCAGGAATGTTATGCATTCTAACATCACTTCACATAGTGAGCTAAAGTTCTTTGACTCGGTACAAGTGAGATTTTCCAAAGGAACGTCGAAGCATTTCCACCGGGCCAATCCAATGTCTTTCTCCTTTCAAAGTTGGGCCACTTCAGTTGCATTTGCAATTCATCATAAGCAATCTGCTCGCATTTACCTTTCCTTTTTCTGAATCTTTTGCAGATGGGATCCTTTTAGGTGGTCTATTGTTCATGTACGAGTTTCACAAGTTTCTGCGCCCTATTCTTCTGCTTTTACACTCATTCTGGATACCTCAGATTGTAACTAATGTCATTCGTGACTCAAGAAAACCGTTGCACCCTCATTACATCTTGGGAATGACTGTTACTCGTCTGGCAATTCCATTATATATCTTTGGTTGTCCTCACAATTTCATGCGTATAGAGCCTGACAAGAATTGGTGCATCTGCTTGGGAGTTTTTCTTTCACTGCAGGCATCAATTCTTCTGTTGCAGCACTATCTTGGATCTCGGTGGTTCATTCCACGTCAGGTTTGATACTGCTCTTTCAGTTGAAACTCTCGGAAGGATTATTTGTTGAAAGCAGAAAAAAACTGAAAATATTTTGTGCTCCCATTTATCTTATGTAAGCTTCATTGTTGTGTTACAGATTTTACCCGAGAAGTATAACTACTATAGAAGGTTTGAGGGGACAAATCATGCCACTGACTGTGTTATTTGCATGACTGCTATTGATCATAGCCAACGCTCAAATAATTGCATGGTACTTTATATATATGGTCATAACAGAAAAATTCTCTAGCTTAATTTAGTGTTCCTATTAGAATGCGACTTTAACTCCAAAAAACATTCACAGTTAGTAATTGGCCTAATGATGTTCAGGTGACACCTTGTGATCATTTCTTTCACTCCGGTTGTTTGCAAAGATGGATGGACATAAAGATGGAGTGTCCAACCTGCCGACGTCCTCTTCCACCAGCTTGAATAAATGTTATTTCTTGAATTCATATTGATATAGAGCAACTGACATCGCCTGGCCTGTTTATAAAGGTAAATGCTTTGCTTGAAGTTATATTTGAACAACATATAACGACTGACCTTTTTGTGTTGCAAGCTCCAGTGGATACGATTAATCTAATCAAATTCACCAGTAGCTCATTGTGGCTTTACTTTTAACACTGCTGTTGTTTAAAATGTCTTCCCTGTAGCTTGCCGTTCTGAGTATAGACTACGGGTGTGATCGGTATGGAGATGTTTTCTAATTTTCCAATGTTCGGTTGGTCAAAAAATTTGGAAGAACATTTTCCGTATGAAAACAAGTTCCTTCAAAATGAAAAAAATGACTTGCCTAGTGAAAGTAGGGAAAACAAGTTCCACATCGATTGTGTCCTCCCCATCCTCCAGCACATCTCATCTTCAGCCCCATCTCTGCAGCTCTCATCCCCACGCGGCCACGCCCCTACCTCCAATACTTTTTATAAGTGCTTTAGGATAATAATTTTAGCTTACATGCCGGGACAGAAGAAAATAGGCAACCCACTGATTTTCCTGGTAAACATTTTCCTTCCTACCGAACATACCTTACATCATGATTATTTTCCTTGTAAATAGATGTCTGAAGGCCGTTGTGTTCTGAACGTCATGATTATTTTCCTTGTAAATAGATGTCTGAAGGTCGTTGTGTTCCTACGATACAGACGGAAAGATGTTTGGGAAAGATGTTTGACAAAGCTTTATACTCTCTTTCAGGTTGGAGACTCAGAGAATACATAAAGAAGTTTTCTGTATTAAAAAGTTGAACACAGATTCACCAGACTTGCTGTGCAGATGTAGTTTAATGTACATTACTAATATAACATCTTCTTGATTAACTGTCTATTCCTTTCTTACATTTCATCACAATCAGATTTCTTTGAGAAATAAATTTACTTTCAGATTAGAGCAAAACTTCATTGGAAAAATGTAGTTATTTTCAAGCTGGAAATTCAAAGACTGTAAAGTTGGTAGCTTCAAGAGGTAAATTACAGGTTCATAGCAGATATCTTTGGTTTTAAAAACCAAGTGATGTGTTATAACCATCTGCATCCATCCATTTCAATTTGTTTGTTTGGTTCTGACTTGACGCAGAATTTAAGAAAGTAAATGCTTTTGAATCTTGTGATCTTAAATTAAAGAGACACGGAATGTACTAAAATGTTATTTCATCTTGTTGTTTTAAATATGTCACGTGGATAGTTGAAATGAAAGAGCTGTCAAAAAAGGAAATACAGTTTCTCAAAATGGATTAAAATGAAAAGTAAGACAAATAAGTTGAAACGAAAAGACGGGTCTTGATCATCCTTCAATTTGCATGCTGTGATGATACAGAAACTGGAAGTATTTTTGGTTAACTATGATTTTTATGATGTACTTTCGTATTTTCAGGGATCAAGTTATTAATGATTGAACGAAACGAGAAAACAGTCCCACTTGCAAAATTATATAGATCATTCTTAAAATCAAACAATTCTATCGAATGGGACTCTGTTAGTTTATGTTTTGTACATCGACAGAATCTTCATTATTAGATAAGTAGACATTTTTTGTCTTTGCGTTTTGTCAACATATATTAATTATGTACATAGTACATACCCAAATTGTCAAATATTGGAATATAAATAGTTGGAATAATTCAAAGTTAAGATTGATGTATGGTCCTTAAATAGTTAAATTATTGAGCTTAAATTTACGCCCACAAAGAAAGTTGAACAAGTCCAACGTTTAATTTCAAATATACTCCGTCCGTTCCAAATTAGTTGAATTTTTTGAGACTTTTTTCAAGATTCAAAATAGTTGAATTGTTCAAAGTTCAAGATAAATGTTTGAATTTTTTTCATATTTGTACTTTCATTTATTGAAGTTTTATATTTTTTAAGAGATAAATTACACTGCATATTTATGACTTCACAAAGGTAATAGTTGAATTGTTCAAAGTTCAAGATAAATGTTTGAGTTTTTTTCATATTTGTACTTTCATTTATTGAAGTTTTATATTTTTTAAGAGATAAATTACACTGCATATTTATGACTTCACAAAGGTAATAGTGGAAAGTATGGTTTAAATTTTTTCTTTGAATGTTTTTCTTAATATGTGTGCATTGCCTCATAAATTCAATTAAAATGAGAGGAAGGGAGTATAATTAATAAAGATTGTGGTCGAATGATAAATATTCTTTCGTCTTTAATTAGAGGTCTCAAATTTGAGTTTACCTAAGTACGGAATCGCCTTTTTAGGAGTAGTATACCTTAGTGTGACACTTGTCCCGCTGAGGGATAAGCCATCGTTTTTTATTTTGATTCGACATTTAGTATCTAAGTTAAAAGACAATCAAAGGGATTTTTCAAATAATTTAAATTCGCATTGCACAAAGTCAAGTAAATAAAGAAGCTCTTCTTGACAAGACCTTTTTGATTTTTTGATTTGAACTCAAGATTTCTAGCTAAGAAAGGATGAAACATATTCCGTAGGGACATTAAGGCTACTTGGCAAGGAAATGAATGCAACAATACTTGTAGTAGCTATACCATGATAAAGTTTCATGTTTTCTTGCCTTCCTTGGATTTGTTTGGTTACATAATCAAAGTACTAAGAAAGCTCAACTCTATTAGATCAAATATGCTAACTGAACGCTAAAAAAAACTGAATACATAGCGTGAAACTCTATTATTACAGATCAATGCTAAAAGCATAGTTTTGTAGGTGCTGTCCTATGTCTACTAGGGTAGAGGACCAGGAGGGGTTCAAGCATTCTTGAACAATCATCATCTCTCCGTCTTTCAACGATCAGTCTGATACAATCATCTCATCTGAGAGGCAGCACTAGAGACTGCTGCATAGGGGCAAAGCATTTTTCTCCTCTCTTTCCTTTTAATAACTTGTAGCTTGGGGGAGTTTGGTCTTGTCACATGTTTGGAAGACCTGTTATATACAGATTTAAATGTCGTCTTAGTACGAGGAAGACAAGAGAAAGATAGTCTAAGAAGAACAACAAAAATTCCAATATGCTCTTTACATACTTTTGAGGTAGGAAAGGATGATCAAAATTAGGCACGGGTCTAGCATGCGGTACCAAAGTTCTCCTTAGCTGTTTCAAGGCCTTCTCCTCTTCCATCTATTCAATTCCAGAAATTAGAATTAGTCTACATACTTCATAATGAAAATATCTATGAATAATAGTGTAGTGATATAGATAATATGAACTTGCCATTCTTGCACATTCTGCCTCCTCCTGATACCTCTTATACAGCATTTCTTTCTCCTTAATCTGCACAGCAACTGATAGGTGAGTGTGAAAGCCAAACGAAAGCCTAGGAACGTGATTAAAGGGGAAAAAAAGTTACCTTCTTATCAAATTCAGCTCTGTTAACAGCACGGTGATTTACATGTAGATTGAATTCCTGAACCTCAGTGAACGGTTTCCGTTCTTTCTCAGGAACCGGAATTGGATCCCTGCATTATAAATAAGGTAGAAAATATTAGCCATGTTTCAGTATTACTAAAAGGAAATAACTGTCTAAAAGACTTACTGAATCAAGATTGGTTGCGCTTTAAATAGTCTCATCTTAGCTTCTTCCTCTTCCAGTCTCTTCTTTTCTTCCATTTCCCTTCTCATCTCCTCTTCATGCCTAATGAGACTCTCAAGTTCGAAAGGTTCTGGCTCCGTGCACGGTTTTGGCTCTGGTTTTGGTGGCATCTGGCAAGATGACAAGATAAAATGAGCAAATTTATGTTTTTCTGTGAAAAGGATACCAATCAACCGAATTGGTACACAGCTTTCATACCACGGGATAATCGGTGGTATAAGGATATGGAGTTGCTTTGGGATTTCTGGACCTCTCTTCCTCCATCTGTTTCTGTAGAAGTTCGGAGAAAAACTTCCTCTCTTTCTCAACTCCTCGTTCCTAAGTTGAGAAAAGAGTCGAGTCAGGACAGAACTATATTTTCAGCTTAAAAACAAAAGAAGTAGTGCCTGATATGTACCTCAGTGTAGAGATGAAAAGGATTTGGTATAGTGTTTCTGGGAGTAGCCTTGTCATTTTGAGGTTGAGAATGCAAGGAAAGCTGGAAAAAACATGAAGCATATGATGAGAAAGAGCAGCGATAGGACGACAACAAGAGAAGTACGGTGAGAAATATGATTGAACCTTGTCAAACAGATCATCAAAGATAGCTTGAGGTGGAATCCTTTCATCTGTAGCAAAGTGAAATTCCTGAGGCACAGTCACTTGCCTCTTTGTGTTGCAGAACATTCCTAAATCTCCTTTACTTTCAAGAATCTACAAGTCGAAAATGCGGGAAACATTTAGAATGAAGCAAGAGAGTTAAATATAATTGATCACCAGGATACAGCAGGCGGTGGCAAATGTTACCTTCTTATTCAAAGGCCTTGCCCTGAACTTTGGCGCTTTCTCAAGTTCTTCCTTTTCCAATTCTTCTGTGCTCTTGGCAATCGGAGGTCGTGCTCTTAGTGATGTTTTCAGAACAGGTGATTTGGGTGTTGTAAGACGCGGCTGCCACTGATGACTCTGAGATCAAATGGATTTGTTTTCAGTTAGTATAGAGAAAGTAATTGTTTTCATTTGAGTTAACTACAGGTGATTTGGGTGTTGTAAGACGTGGCTGCCACTGATGACTCTGAGATCAAATGGATTTGTTTTCAGTTAGTATAGAGAAAGTAATTGTTTTCATTTGAGTTAACTACAGGCGGCACTTTCAGTACCTGAGCAGATTCTACTGATTGAACTGAAGTTGTATCCGCGTTCTTACTGGCCCTTGCCATTGTTTCCAAGTGAAACTCCTGCGCAAGTAAAGATATCAAACAGACTATCCTGGTTATCAATTCATTTGCTTTCTTTTGGAATCATTATACCATACCTTAAATTCTGGAAGTTGGGGTGTACTTTTAGGTAATAATAATGGTTGAGTTGGAGCTTCGAAAATCTGTTATCAAATGTACAACAAAAAAACATTGGATGGTACGATATTAAGAAATGATAATCAAAAGGCCAATGCTATGTGTAACATGAGCTACCTTTTTATTAACTGGGTGAGCCTTAAACTTGGGAATTTTGGCCATCATTTCTTCCTCAAGTTCAGCTGAACTCTTCACCCTTGTTGGGCGGACACGTTGAGCTGTTTCAAATTCAGGCTCTTTAGGCCTGGTTAATGTAAGTTTTGGCTTTCTCTGCACTAGTCCAGTCGGATCAGCCTGGGTGAAGAGAGTAGTTCAAAAGTATGTCTAAGGAATCTGATCAACATTACGATACTAGTAAAGCATCAATACTTACAATTGAAGTCGAATTACTCATCCAAGACATTGATTTTTCCCTTGTGCCAGATTGGAATTTCTTTATCATTTCTGCTGTTGAAACGAATGGGGAAACAAGTGGCCTAACATACATCTGCACAATATAGAATTTAACTCAGATTCAGAATATTCAAGTTTGCATGTATTCGAAAGTGCAACAAAAAGGAGTCATGATTTCACCTTTCTCTCCTCTTTTCGAGTTTTAGCTGCAGATGAGAACAGGTTAGAGCTGCTATTAGCTACCCCTGGTCTTGTTTTGTGTGGAAAATGTCGAGGAGGTTTGATATCAAGAATCTAGCAGTTTGGAAAGAAAGAAAAAGCAAGATCATCAGATAAAGGAACAAAAAATATTCTGCATAATGCACATCCGGTGAAGATATATAGAGAGGAGACACTTACCTTCCTAGATTTTCCCTCGTCTAGTTTTTGTCTCTTTACTGCTTGGTTTTCTTGAGCAAAATTTGGAGTTCCAACATCAGTTTTCTTGATTGCTTGCCTGTGCAGCACAAATGAAATCAAAGAACAGCTAGAGCATTAAGAAAATCTAAATGTCACTTACTTTCTAACAGTAGCTTGATTAGAGTTTGTCAGACGTGACTCTTGTGGTTGAGTTTTGGACTTTAATGCTGAAGGGTTTCTAAGTATGGTTGCAATCTTTTTTGCTGTTTGTTGTCTCTTGAAGTTGGTCTTCCGAGAGTCGCCCTTCTGAGATGTTGTTGGTCCAGGTGTGCAAGTTTCTGTTACACGAATGTGCTAAATTAGAATCTTTATCGAGCCAATTCAGTCTAAGGATCAAAGATAGGAAAGGATTTCCATAGTGCAACATACCTTGGACAGTAGACTGCTTCTCTTCAGATTCCTGGAAGATTACAAAGACACAATAAGATACAGCATTCAAAAGGCGCAAAAGGGTGCTTCTGCTCTACAAGTAAAGGGAGGTGGCACATACTAGATTAGGAAGACTGGTACCAGGTTCTGGTATGATCAAATTTGACGTTACCTCATCTTTACTTTTAGAAGGAGTGAGCTCAGCTGCAGGCCTGTTTCCAGACTGTAATGTCAGTACATTCATACCAGTAAGAATCTATGTTGCTTCGACTCTTCAAAAATGCCGTTGCGTTCATGGGCAATCCTCGAAAAGTAGCGAATTTGGAGGATTAGACACAGGTACGGGAGCATTTTTGGAGATCCGAGCAACATAGGAAAGAAAATAATCCCAAATGAGATCAGAACTCGGGAAACTGCAATATATAGTAGTTGCAGACCTTGTGTTATCCTGCAACTTCTCAGCATCTTTGAAGTCACAAAGGCTCTCAAGTTGAACCATTCTACCAGTCTTGATTTTTGGCATAAAAGCTGGACAAACAGCCAAGAAGAAAATCAACATGTCATTCCACATTTGGTACTCCGATAAAAATAAACAATCAACAACAGCAACATAAACAGATGAAACAGAACTACAGAACCAACATAAATGCAACAAAACAGAAATATGTGATGGATAAACAGGTGAAACAGAACTATCCCATGGATTACCTATGTTACAATAATCTTTCCAACTAATTGACACCCTCAAGTTCCTATCTCTTGAAGTACAATATATAGGCCTCTAAATTCGATGATGTTGTATTTGTACTCTTAAGGCTCGTTTGGTAGGGGGAATAAGCGATAAAAAACTAATTTTGAGATTGTGTACAATCCTTGTGTTGTAATGTTATTTTTATCCCACATGAGCGTGGAATAACTAAGCCCGGGATAACTTGTTCCCAACTAAACAGGCCATTTTTCTCCAGTTCCTATGTGCACCAGATACCTTCCAACATCAAGTGAAGTACCAAGTTTAAAACTAACTGGTCTAATCAGTCAAATGTTGTTCACCAGGATAAAAGGGGGTGCTAGCATTCGGTCTTGGTTGGTTCCACCTATATGTAGGGTGATGACGCGAGTATCTGTAGTGAAGCACATACTGTTATTTCTTAAAACTTGCGAATTCCAACTTACGGTTCCAACTACACTAACTACTTCTGTGTGTATTTGAAGTTTTTTCACAGTCAAGTCAAATGCTCATTAATTGTAAGATCTGTATGCTGTATAAATCAGAATGACATTTTTCAATGCATTTGAACTGCCACTAGCTGTTTCATCATCTATAAGTGCCTTGCATTATTACAGAGTCCATTAAAAGAAAAAAAGTACATCTAATTGGGAAAAAAATAAAAACATCAATTTGGAGGTCAATGATCCTAAATGCCATCCATTTCTAAGTTTCGCTTTCAATTTCGCATCCGTGTTGGGTTCTCCAAAAATATACTACTTTTGGCGAAAAAAATCCGCTGACACTTTTGAAGAGTCTGAGCAATATAGATCCAATTACATCAAGATTCCTGCTTTGTACTCTCCATTCCTCAACAATCACAATTTTGGATTCAAATACCATCCACCGCAAAAAATAACACAAAGGAGTAACTAAGTTTTGAAGTAAGACGAGAAATCTTAGTAGAATTTTGGATTCAAATACCATCCACCGCAAAAAATAACACAAAGGAGTAACTAAGTTTTGAAGTAAGACGAGAAATCTTAGTAGCTTAATTAGTTGACTACTTAACCTTTCACTTTCCCCTACCCCAATTAGGAAAAAAGTGTTAAAGATAAACATGATCAGAATTGAATTTCGACAAAATAAATTAAAGAATTCCCACTAATCCTACAAAATGAGGTCCAGAAAGAGTAGGTGTACGCAAACCTTATCTTACCCTAGAGATACAGAGGGTATTTTCGATTGGGAAAAGAGACACAAAACCCCCAAATAGTGTAAAGATTCAAACTTTAAAAAGCACCAAATTAAAGAAAGAAATTGACATACGAGAAGGAGCATAGCTTCTTGTAATCTGGAACCAAAGCTCAGCTTTCCGAGTTTCCTCTTCCGTTTCTTCATCAACAAAGTCATAAAACTTTGGTGCTGAGAACTCATACGTCTCGTCAATTACAAGCGTATTTGGATCATCTGGTACTGACATTTCTCCTCCGATTTTGAGTGATTTTTTTTTAGTTGTATGTTGAGAGAGATTTGTGGGTCTGAATTTGATCTTTGCAAGAAAGAAATTCTTGGGTTATTTTTCAGAGATTAAAAAAATGGAGTAGAAATGAAGGTTTTGTGATTTTTTGAGTTCTAACGGTCGAATTTTATTTTTGAAAAGGAGTTTTGGCAACTGTTGGATGAGGCTGCTTTGTAACGGCTATAAATCCAGTTGTCAATATATATGACAAAATAAAAACTCCTCTAAAATAGAAGGACGACGTCGTTTGATTTTTGATAAAACACACACTAAGTTACATCAAATCTAGGTGTGGCAAAATAAAGTCTAACCCACCAATCCAACCTGTTCAAGTTTGGACGGATTAATAATCCGTTTAATTATTAGCTCAATTCATCTCAACCCAATTCATTTTAATCCATTTAAAATTGAATTGATATGCAACCTGAATTAATTCGAGAGAGATCTTGTTAAATATTTTTAAAACACTTTTTTCAATTTGATATATTTTATATAACCATAATAAAGAAAAATATAATTTAATTAAGTACTAAAATATTGAAAAAAGAATAAATAAAATAAACAAAACTTAATAAAAATTAGGTTGGGTTGGGTCTTGACCCACCCTATAACCCGTTACTCAATCCGTTTTGACCCAACCCTTTTTTAAAAAAATTGGGGAGAGGGAGGGGATTACAATGTGGGGAATCGAACCCTCACCAACAAGGTGCGAGTTCAGATAGTCAACCAACTGAGTTATTAAGATTACCTACCCAACCCATTTTAAGCCAAGGAAATTTGGATTGGATTGGATCTACACCCATTTGGTGTCTTGACCCATTCTAACCCGTTTAAATTTAAACCAACCTACCTAATTGCCACCCCTAATCAAATACAATAATCTTTTTTTTATGTGGTGGCGGGAGGGGGGCAGGGGAGGGGGGTTAATACATGAAAACTTCATCAATATTAATTTTAGCAAGTTCCAAATATAAGTTATTCCCTGACTACTGGATCATTTCAATGTTTTGGGTTTCAATAGATCTTTGGCAGTGTATTGCAGCAGAGTCGTTTCATGAAATATAACAAAAGTTAACATTCTCGTATTATTTTAAGATTGTTTATTAAATAAAGTTAAAAGGTATACTCTTCGACTAACTCTGTTGGTATTTTATACTTTGTTAATTTTTTAGTTTAAACATATCTTTGTCATTAGTAAACTAACTCAAAAATCCCTCTTAAGTATTCAAATAGCTCAACAATATTTGCATTTCAACTATAATGCTGATCCCCCTTCTATAATTTTTTTGTGGGAAGGAATTGACTATATATTATACTCTCTCTATTCAATAATAATTATTCATTATTGATTTAGCATAAGTGTTATAATGATAACATCCTGCCTATGATAAAACTCATGAGAGGGATGAGGTAGCATGAGTCGGTGTCATGATCGAATATGACGTTTGCATGGTGGACTTGATTGGCATAATGGTAAGCGTTTGATCCTAGTAATAAGAATTAATATGAATAATTTTATAAAATCACCCTTATTAAATAAAAATCTTCAAAATATTGATAAATGAATATTAGTATGTTATAACAAAAGTAAAATAGACACAAAATGATAAATTATTTATTGATTTATAAATTAGATAAATATTATTGGACATGCCAAATAATATAATAGACAAATGAAGATGAACAGAATAAGTAATATTAAAACAATTAAGTTATATAAAAGACTTGTTATTTTATTTTAACAAATAAAAACGGATGGCATAAAATGTAAATGTTTATAGTCAGTTACCATAAATCTTTACGAATTGACAATACTTGGTAAGTTGGTATCCCTTTGTCTAATAACAAGAGCAATGCATTTTGGGCCTTCAAAATTTATGTAAGCAGGCATTGGGCCAGCAATTTTGTGTCTGCTCCCAATGAATTGATGGCCGTAGAGGCAATGTCAATTTTATTTGTGATAAATTTTATAATGTGTTGTGAAACGATGAAGAATATAGTAAAACTAAGAAAGAATATAAAGATAAGATGTAGTGGTATTTCTTATTTATTCTTGTTTCTTTCTTTTCTCACTTATGCATTTTGATACAAGAATGATGGATACATGTGAAAACTTGGTGATTAAGTATAATTTATAGCCTTGAACTTGCCAAGCTTTTGGCTTTAAACTTGCCAAGCATTTATCCTTAAACTTGCCAAGCTTTTGGCCTTGAAA
>JAOTQR010000011.1:528452-548131 GCA_025774065.1 Solanum ossicruentum
CCCTTTTCAATATAATTAGTAGTTCATTTGGTGATTTCGGTGTTAGGGATGGCAGTGGTGCGGTGGGGTTCTGTCTTAACCCACGAAATTATAACCTGCCTTGCATAGCTTAAATCCACTTTGCCCCGCCCCATTGTCATCCTTGTTAAGTATAGACAATTACTTCTCCTTTTAGCAACTTAAACCTAATTAATTGTGATTTATATAATCTTTGAATGATTCTCACCTTATGAGCTGACATTTGAGGATAATAATTGTTCAAAACCATATAGTGATCGATGAAATGGATTAACAACCATAAGGTTTTGGTTCAAAACTCAATAGAGGCAAAAACATGAGGTGATTTCTGCTCATTTGTCCAAGTTTTGATGAACAGAGTTAACTGGTGCATGTATTGGTGGCGGGGATGGAGCCACCCCTTAGGCAAAAACATGAGGTGATTTCTGCTCATTTGTCCAAGTTTTGATGGACAGAGTTAGCTGGTACATGTTGGTGGCAGGGATGGAGCCACCCCTTAGTTAGGTGGTTATGGTTAAAATAATTTTTTATGTATTGGTGGCAGGGATGGAGCCACCCCTTAGTTAGGTGGTTATGGTTAAAATAATTTTTTATGTGTATATAATAGATGTCAAACGCCCCTTCAACTGGTTCATGTTAAAGACCACGCGCACCCTCACCCAACCAAGTCCTCACGAATTTGTTTTTGGACATCTCCCAAAAGACCTCATACTAATGGATTGGGTTGAACCCATTTAAATAGGTTCATTTTCTTCTCTTCCACTAATGTGGGAGGAGTTTGCATAGCCAACAGTTCGTATGTCTAATTCTTCATATTTTTACCACCTCCATAAAAATCCTGGCTCCGCCACTGATTGGTGGGACATAGCAAGTTTCCTGTGGAATTAGTCGAACTGCGGGCAATGATCTGTAATCAGTACATGTACAATGTTTATATGCAATTGAGAATGAATTAACTAGCTAAATGACCCTAACAGGATTATAACTGTCCTAACTAATGTATCCATTCCTAACTACTTTGACCAACTGTGTAATTTCCCAGTTTCGTGCATCAGCGTTCCCAGATGGGTGGGGTGTGTGTTATGGTCAGACTTTAGCTGGGATATGAATTGTAGTCTTGTGTTTTCAAACATTCTTCACCTCATAAGCTAGCTCTTAGGCTTGGGTTGAGTTCAATATGTTTTTCTTAGATATTTGCTTAGATGAGCCCCTCATTGTTGCTTTTGTTTTTTTGTTTATCTTTTCCTTCTGTTGTTTCGCAGACATACTTGCGATGGAAATCATTGGTGTAGTGGTTAGCATGATGCAGTGTTTTTGTGGAGAGACCTGTCCTCATCAATCGGTTTCTAAAACATGGACATACCTGAGAAGGCCTAGGGCATTAGCAAATAGACTTGATGAAAAGATGGAATTGCTTAAAGCTCGGGAGGACGATATCAAAAGGAAGTTACATGTGGAAAATGTATCTCGCGGAATGGAGCCAAAGGCCGAGGTAAATATGTGGCTTACCAATGTAAGAAAGATTAGTAGTAGTATTGCTAGATTGCAAGAGGAACATACCGAAGACAGGAGGTGTTTAAACAGATGTTTGCCAAATTATATGTCTCGATTTAAGCAAGGGAAACACATCGATAAGAAAATTAAAGAAGTTGACAGGCTCCTGGGGCAGAGCATATTTCCAGATGGTTTGTTGGTTGATAAGATGCCTCAGAGGGGAAAGATATTGCCATCATCCTCATTAGTGGGAGAAGCTGCTCA
Source organism: Solanum ossicruentum (assembly GCA_025774065.1). Classification (NCBI taxonomy): domain Eukaryota; kingdom Viridiplantae; phylum Streptophyta; class Magnoliopsida; order Solanales; family Solanaceae; genus Solanum; species Solanum ossicruentum. The sequence goes on from JAOTQR010000011.1 coordinate 530,229, forward strand.
AAGAAGTTTGGAGGCCATATGGGAGTATTTGAATGATGGACACACTGGAATAATTGGTGTTTACGGAATGGGGGGCGTGGGTAAGACATCCATTCTTGTGGAAATCAATAATCGACTTTTGAGAGAGAGCACAATTTTTGATAACGTCATTTGGGTAACAGCATCCAAAGATTCAAATGTTAAAAAGTTACAAAAGGATATTGCTAGAGCTATAGGCTTATCTTTTTATGATGAAGATAATGACATGGAAAGAGCAGCTCAATTACTTGAAGCGTTGATGCGAAGAAGTAGACTTCTTTTAATTATAGATGATTTGTGGGAAGCATTTCCTTTGGAGGTTATAGGAATCCCATGTCCAGGTTTCGGATATAACTGCAAGTTGATAATAACTACTAGATCAATGATGGTTTGTCGTGGCATGGAAACGGTGAGAGAGGTTGAAGTTAGTGTTCTTTCTGAGGAAGAAGCATGGAACCTCTTTAAACAAAAAGTCTGTGAGGAGTCGCTAGCATCTCCAACACTACAAGTTGTTGCCAAGGATGTGTCGAAGGAGTGTGGAGGTCTCCCGCTAGCTGTTGTAACTGTTGGTCGGGCTTTAAGAAAAGAAAATGATCTGAGGCAATGGAAAAATGCATTAAGCCAGCTGAAAAGTGCAACGGGAAGAATACAAGGCATGGAAAATCAAGTCTTTGAACGTCTGAGATTTAGCTATGAAAGACTGAAGGACAATGTGACTCGTTCATGTTTTCTTTATTGCGCGTTGTACCCAGAGGATCATGATATCGAGACTGAAGAACTGATCAAATACTGGACATGGGAAGGCCTGTTGGATAATCTTGGGTACGGAGAATCCAAAATGCTGCAGGGAAAGATGATATTAGATGAATTGAAAAATGCCTGCCTGCTAGAGATAGGATTTCAAGAAGGTAGTTTGAATGAATATGTCAAGATGCATGACCTCATTAGGGATATGGCAATAGCTGTTACAAGAGAGAGTCCGCTCTTCATGATCCGAGCAGGAAATGAGATGCGTGTCCCACCAGTTGAGAGTGAATGGCTCATAGGCCTTGAAAGGGTCTCGTTAATGAGAAATGATTTGAACTCTTTGATTTTGGAACCGAGATGTCCTCATCTAACCACCTTGCTGTTGCAGTATAATTCATTGTCCAAGGGCATGCATTCTTCTTTCTTTAACCATCTAACAAGTCTCAAAGTTCTGGACTTATCTTACACGGGCATCTCTACATTGCCTGATTCACTTTCTAATCTGGAAAACCTTCATGCTTTGCTTCTACGTAGTTGTTGGAACTTGCATCACGTGCCAACGATGGAAAGGCTAAAGGAACTGAGAGTTTTAGATCTCTCTTCTACATCAATCGAGTGTGCACCCCTGGGGATGGAAATGTTACTCAATTTGAAGCATTTGGATCTGTCCCACACTACAGTTCATGATTTTGATATTCAAATTTTAGGAACATACCGATTTCTGGAGAATCTCTTAACTATTGGACTATGGCAACCTCTACTGCTCGGTCCAGATTTTGTTGATGCTGTGAAAAGCTGCACCATGTTGACAAACCTTGAAGCCAGTTTCGGCACCTTTCAGGACTTCAATTATTATGTCTTGTCAGATCACTGGAACACACTCGAGAGTTTCAAATTTTACATAGGCTATCCCGAATTCTCTGAACTACACGGAAAAAATAGCATGGGATTCTTTGGGGTTTACATTGTTGAAACGGAAGCCTCTTCTTGGTTGCCAGTTATACTTGAGTTGGTCATTCATGAATGTGCTGGAATCACTCACTTACCAATGTTTATTATGAACGCTTCTTCCGGCCTGAAACGCTGCAAAATAAAGTACTGTGATGAGATGGAATGGATTATAACTCCCGAGTGGGGCACATTTCCTAATTTAGAGTTGCTAGAGATTGAAGGCCTGAGCAGACTGCAGAATATATGTAAGGAGATTCCACCAGCAGGCACTCTTTCAAACCTTAAGGTGTTGAAAGTGATTGCTTGTGATAATCTTATGACTCTGCTGCCACTTGAGTTAGTGCAGCAACTCAAAAACCTCGAAGAGCTCGAGTTGGAAAGATGTTCGATGCTGGAGGAGATCATAGTCAGTGAAGCGGCAAATGAAGAGATCATTCAAGAGAACTATGGTGAAGTGATCCTTCCAAGTTTGCGCAAATTAAGATTAGTTTCTATCCCAAGACTTAGAAGCATATGCAGAGGTCTAATGATTTGTGATTCGTTAACGACTATTGAAGTCGTAGATTGTCCAGAGCTGGAAATACTTCCCTTCTTTTTGGAAGTAAGGCAGCAACTAGTTGACTCTCTTAAACAGATAAAAGGAAGCAGAAGTTGGTGGCTGATGTTATGGCGGAATCACCCTACCACAACGTCCCTTCTTGCTCCACTCCTTAGACCCGAAAGGGGGCATTCTTCTGCTGCTGGTGAATATAGTCACAGTGGCAGCTCTGGGAATTCTTCTTTCGGGCCACGATAACATTATTACTGTAAGTAACATGCTTGGGCTCTTAAAAGACTGTTTAAATTGTTAGCTAATCAACATTGATTTGAATTCACAACTTCGGATTTTTCGGATCATATGATTTTCTTCAACAATTATGCACGGTTCTGACTGATGCATCAGTCCAAATTACCTGTGTTTATTTATATGTGTCTTTCAACGATAATTTCAGGTGGAAAATCAGTAAAAATACCTTTTCTCTAAATCCATGCCTTCTTTGGATGCCAGTCTCTCGATGTGATTCTTGACACGATCAACTCCAATTTAGTTTGGCTCCAGTGGGATGCAAGCAGTCTTGGTTGAGTCCTCACCATGAAAGTCGAAACAGGCCTAGAGTTTGCACATCAGGTAGGTCCCCTCCTGAGGCACTCACCTTTTTCTGTGCAGTTGGTCGTGCAGCTGAGAGATCCGTGGATATGATTGGAACGTTATACTTAGTTAACCATGGACGAGCTTCACTCAGCGCTATACCTCTGGCTCTAGAGACCACTTATAGACCTTCATCAGTTTGCTCTAGAACTTGCTGTGATTGAGCCCGTCCTGCACCAGATGCTCCTGAATTTGGGGCGATAATATCATACGTCAGGCCTGCTCGTGTCCCGAGCTTTCCTGGTCAGGTGAGCAGCAGCATCTAGTTAACATGTACTGTTTTCATTTACATTGTTTCTGTAAGGCCATTTTAAGTAGCAGTAAACTTTGTACTGTCCTTAAAACCGGTTTCCAACTTCAGCTGCAATTTTTTGCCTTTTCTTTTTTCCGAGTAAGCAGATTCATCAAGTCTAAGCCTGCACCAGTGGATGAATGACAATGTTGTACACGACATCAAGGCGAGGATGCTCGAGCACCAGCATGCTGATCATTAGCAACATATGTAATCATCGTGATCCTGAAATATGAACGCGATGATCTAGCTCAAGGATAGCATTTTGCAGCATGTTCGATGGATTCGAGTTTAGATATGTACAAGTTGCAACATAGCAACAATTTTATTGATTGTAGTACAGTTGATTTACATATAGACAATCATGGCACATAAACTGTCTAAAATAAACTTTTCTGTCACTTGATCTCAAGTGTTTATTAATGGATGAAACTTTGGAATTGAAGGGGGAAAATACTCTTTTTTTTTAATAATTTACACAAAAGAAATATAGATTTCAACATAGATAATAATGTTGACCCTTTTTCCATCAATCTCGGATGGAGTCAAAGATTCACTATTTTTTGCTTTGGGGTATGATGGAATAAAACAAAATGATTCTTTAAACTGTCTGCACTTCTTTCAATTGTGAAGTAGCAGTTAGTTAATGCAACTTTCGACGCTCATCATGGGTCATCCGAAAATAGTCACGTTATATTTTTAAACATAGGGGTCAGGCTGCGTACATCCGATCCCCCCTTATTCCGCAATGGGCGGGAATCTTTTGAGGCATTGGGTAATGTTGTTATTGTTGATAATAATGTTGACCCAATGGTGTGACTTAGTATCAACGAAATCATAGAATAACATGCGACGTACATAATAAGGGTGTAGATGCTTATATTATCGATTCAAAACAACATATTCAGAGTTGGATAATAAATATAAATCTATTAAGTATAATAAGAGATGAATATAATTTTTTGGAAAGTAAATGAGCATGCGTAATTCTTTTTCTATATTTCTAAGAAAATAAGAAATAGTATAAAATTTAAATTTATCATCACATGGAAAAGGATGAAAGGTGGAAACGGAATTAAAATAAAAGGGAGCTATCGAATGTGTTTTGTGTACAAAGATAAAAATTGATCAAAATAAAACAAAAAATGCTTACAAGATGAAAAATTATAAATTGAACTATTTAAATATTCTTCGCACACAATTGAAATAATTTCCGACGCTCACTTATGATTTGAAATACAAATATATCTAATAAAATGTCTATATAAAGATCTCTCATATTTGAACGAAGCTTGTTATTAATATGAATTATGGTGCAGTGATGAAATTATTTTATCGTTAATCAAATATTTCAGATTTAAACTTTAGGTATAAAGTAAAGTCTGTTGAGAGCTTGAATTCTTAATGGACCTTATATGCACAAGTCAAATTTAATCGAACTTTTAAACTCTTTTAGTAAAATCAAATTTTTACGCTACTTTGTTTTTGAACTTTTAAAAACTCTTTTAGTAAAAATTCTGAACTTATCACTATAATCGAATCTCTAGAATAAAGTTATATAAACATCATTTGTTACGGACTTCACTTATCAAATTATACTGCGTACGTTATTATTGTAACCGATGAAAAAAGAAAAGAATTAAATTAAAGGCACTTGTCACAAGTAAAGTATGCAAAGACGAATGTAGAGACCTGGTTGATCACAATAAACGGTGTTTAACAGTTTTTGTCTGCCCTCACAGCTACTTACTCCCTCTGTTTAAATTTTAATTGTCAAAAAAATTTAATTTTAATTTTTATTTTTGATAAATCAAAATTAGATAATTTTTTTAAATTATATTCTCAATTTATTATTATTGAGTTAATGTTTTTAAAAAATACAGTGAATAAAATGTATTCGAAATCCTATTAATCAATAAGAGTAACATGATAAACTTATTAATATTAATAATTATTTTCTTAATAAATGTATAAAATCAAAATTTGACAACTAATTGTCATAGAGTACTGAAAAGTAGAAAAACTTACTCATTTACTACCTCTGTCCCATAATATAAGGACACTTTCTATTTTACACAGTTATTAAAAAATCATTAATACATTAGTAGATTTTACCATTTTACCTTTCATTTATATCAATGCACATTAAATTAAGTTAGAAAAAAAACATTAATACAATAATTAATAGTGGGGTAAAATGGAAAAAAATATTCCCTCCGACCAACTTTACTTTGCCCCTGTTGACTTGGCATAAAGATTAAGAAGTAGTAAATGATGGAGTAATTTTATCTAATTATCCTTTGAATATAATAAATATGATGTCTTGAAAAATATAATAGAGAAATAACTATAATTAATAATAAGAGTAAATTAGGAACTAAGCGTAAAATTATCTTTTGATTTCATAAAGTGAACAAGTATTGTTAGACATCTCAAAATAATATAGGGTCAAATTAAAATTGGACGGAGAAAGTAATTAATTCTATCATAATTTAGTAAGTGTCCTTATTATATGACACAAATATTTATAAAAAAATGCTCTTATAATATGTATCAAGGGAAGACGACGAGAATTTAATGTATAATCAGGTCAATAAGGCAACAGAAGGCATTTATTAGTATTAACTAAATTAGAAACAAATGCAATGAAGGGTACATTCCCCATGCCATGCACATTTATCCTTCTAACCTTGTTATTTCCGCTACTCTTTTTCCTTTTGTGTGTGTTTGGTATTAACAAAAAAATATATTTTTTTTATTCTTCATAAGTATTTAAAGTCTATATTAGAGTCTCAACTAAATTTAAAATACGTTTTGGCGCTCGAAGTTAAGACCTTTAATTAAAAGTAAAGCAATTTGATCACTATACCACAATTAATATTAGTCTAAATTTTTTTAAATTTTTTTTTTTTGATGTTTGATAATAACAATAATAACAAAAGTCTAGTGAAAAATATCCTTTGTACCTTTACAAAATAAAGATAAGGCTACATATAGATTATGTTCCCCAAATTTCATTTATAAAATTACGTTAAATATGTTAGTGTTGTTGTTATTAGAGGACGTAATTGAAGTAGGAGTGAGAATCGATGGAAGTTGGATCTATGGGAAGCGAGGGTGAGATCGAGTGTGTTGGACAACAAAAAAGAGCAAAATGTCATTTGTGAATTTTTTTTCCCTACTCCTTTTCTCTTATTTATATAGCATCTTTTTCTTTTTAGTTTGTCTCAAAAAAATATATCATTTTACTGTAGCAAGAAATAATTCAACTTTAAAATTCTCTTTTATGCTTAACAAAATAATTTTTCATCACATAAATATCTAAAAATTGTTTTAGACCATAAGTTTTAGAAGTCTTTTTTTTAATATCTCGTGTCAAGCCAATTAGTACCATATAAAATAGAACAGTAAGAAAAAGTACATTTTCATTCATGAAATGATTTTAGAAACATTGCCAAACACAACCTTAATGTGGCGCCAAGAAATAGAAAAAAGGAATAGATAGAGAGAGCGGAGGGGGGGAGGCAGTTTGAAAAGCACTTTGGGATGACAAGGAACATGCAATATGTGACACTTTTTGTTTGACATATAGGAAGAGCTTAGAGGGTTTCATTGTTGTTTTGTCCATTTTCTATAGATTTGTAGGAGAAAAAAGAAAAGAAAGAGGGAGATGGCAAACATGAAGGGACACATGCAGAGTCACAACAATGGAAGCAAAGGAAGAACAACATATGGTGTGTTGTTGCTTCTTGCTTTTGGTGTTGCAATATTTGGAGTAATGATTCTTCACAAGCTCAGAGAGAAGAGAATCTTCAACCTCCTTGTCAAAGATAAAGAAATTGAACTCATCCATCTTAAATTCCTCTTGCAGGTCCTCTCTCAAATCTCTGTGTTTACTTTTTCATCTGTCTCTGTGTGTGTGTGTGAGAGAGAGAGTCCTCCATTTCCATGCATGTATGTTTTTTGAGCTCGACTAAGTTCGGATTCTTCCCTAACAAAGACGACTTCATGTTCAAAGACTCAAATCAGAGATCTCTGATAAAGAATGAAAAAGTACTTACTACTCCATCATGGTCCTGATTAGTCATGCATGTATGTCACATCACTGTTGTTGAGGGGTTTTGGTAGCTTAGTTGGTTGGCTTTCTGAATTTGTCATCTTGTTAACTAGGGTTTGATTTTTCACCTCGTAATCCTCTCCCTCATTTCCCATTTTCCAGCAACCTATGTAATTGGTTAGAAATAAAATGCTGCAGTTGAAACAAAGATTTAACAGGTCATGGATTAAGATTTTGCTCAAAGGGGATTTAAGAAACAATCTCTCTATCTTGATGATGAGGTAGTGGTAAGGTCGGGTACATTTTACCCTCGCCAGACCCCATTGGTGGGATTCCACCGAGTATGTTGTTGTTGTTGCTCAAGGGGATTCTTTTCAATTTGGGTTTCGAGTCTTTCATTCTGATCTGATAGATCAGATACAAACTTGTATGCTAAATCAGTTATAAAAGAAATACAGCAAGTATTTTACTCTTCCTGTTTATATGATTTAAAAGAACAAAATAAGAGATTTTCTATTACTGCAACGACATATCTACTGTAATTTCACGAGTGACGGTCTGGGGAGGTTAAGATGTATGCATACCTTACCCCTAACAAAAGTTAGGGGTAATAGAGACGGTTTTCAACAGATGGTCGACTCAAAAAGTAAATTATTCGGAGAAGGGTTGCAATCAGCAAGTGAAGTTATTATGCTAATTTCATGCAACTAGTCTTGCAAATTTATCATGCTACTACCCAAGCTAATAGAGATTGTCATCTGTGAGACAGAAAGAAAGAGAACATACGAAAGAAGCTAAAAGGAAAGCAGAGGAAATGAGATCCAAGATGCAGTGGGTTCGAATGCAGAGGAGTGATCTAGAGAGCAGGATCTTGGAAATGAGATCAACAATTTCTTCCCTTAAAGATGAACAGAGAATAATCGAAGTAGCTCTCGAAGAAAAACAGGATGAAATCAAGATGCTTAGAGAGAAACTTACAGAAATGAACCTGAAGGATTCCCAAGCTAAGCTTCTTTCTGAATCAGTGCAACAGAATGAAGCCGAAATTGACATACCTGTTAAGGTCTGGTCAGTGAGTGCAGACGATCCATCAAATCCAACTATAAACTTCACCACCAAGGCTGCAGGGGGAAAAGAAGCAACTGGAGGAGAAAGCGAAGAACTGCATGAATCCATCAAAAGAGATGACCTGAAAAATTCAACAGAAAGTATACATAGAAATACCGATGGATCTTCCCTCAAGCGAGATAAGACCAGGAGGCAAGGTGAAGATAGAGGACAAGCACAAGATGAAGAAGGATCTGCTGCCTGGAGGAGCAATACTGGAGAACAGGAGTCTCAGGAGTTGAGAACTGCCCAAGATGTTCCAGGCAACAGAAGCACCATAATTCATACTTTGGATGGCAAAAGAGAGACCACTGACAGTTCTAATAGCGGGGAAGTTTTCCTAAAAGAGAAAAGATACGATAGTGGGGTTTTATCCATGGAAACTATCAATCATAGTGGTCAAGTGCACAAGCAAAGTAAGGAATCAGGTACAATAGATGCCACATGGAAAGAGCATGGAACAGCAGTCGGAGGTGATTTTGCAGATTCTCAAGGTAATAACCAGGAGTCTGGGCAGATGTATAAAGATGGGATGAAGTTGGAAATGAAGGAAAAGCGCAAGAGTACAGATGCATCAAGAGTAGAGCAGGAGCACATAAGAAAGACAAAAGGGAAGAGTCGGCGAATAACTGCAGAGAGCAAGGTCACTGAAAGTGGTGGGAATACTGAAACAAGAAGCATTATAAGCATGAGAAGCAGAAAGTTCCTTACAGAAATTCAGGGAAGTGCAACAAATGAGAGAGTTGGAGGCAGTAAAAAAGAGAAAGAGGAACATATGCAAGAGAAGAGAATGAACCCCGACAGCAGGAGCGAATATGGTTCAGAAGATCACATGATTAACATGACCTATAAAACCCAAGGATTTAAAAATCTGGACGAAGTTTTTGGAAACCAAGTCAGGTCTGAACCAGAACAGAAACTAGATATGAGGAGACACAAAATGCAAGATGATAACTCAAACCTCAATGATGTTCCACAACGTAAGACAGCACCTAACACTACAAAATCAGCAGGCACCCAAAAAGGTATCCGAGAAGGAAGGAAATCTGACACGAATGAGGTAAGTAAGAAAGGGCAAGAAAGAGAAGCCAACAATACAGAATCTGGGATGTCACAGGGTTCTCAGGAAGTGCCTATAAAGACAGCTGCTTCAAATGTCAATAGAGTTTCAAAGGACACCAGAAACAAAATATCGGATGGAACTACACAATCACAAGAGGTAATTGGTATCATTAGAGAACATCAAGAACAAGAACAGGCTGACAGTCTTCCCAATTCTTCAGAGTATGCAAATATTTCTAAAAGAGATGTAAATGCAGATGACCTTCAGGTTGAGAATTATCAAGAAACAGGAGTGATAGACCAGTCGAGGAATTTCACAAGAGAACAGATATCAAAAACTCAATACCACAGCACTAGCAGAAGAGGAAAACAACACAACTCTTACAGACACAGAACAAAGGCTGGCTGGCAATCTTCACAGCTCTTCCACACTTGTGAAAAATACTGAAATTGCTTTTAAAGATAGCAACCTCGACACTGAGAATGATAAGGAACCAGAAGCTGAAGATCATTCTAAAGGCTCTGCTGCCGATTTGGAAGAGGAAGGAGAAGACCTGAATTGAAACAGATGTGTCTGAATTGTAGTATAGGCAGTTAGTTGCCTGACAGAATGCTAAATGTTTGCTTCAGTTCGATGTAAGATGATTATGTCTCTATTTTTTAGTTTAATGTAAGACATATACTTGAGTCTTTATTAGCCTGCAGCAGTTACAATTTGTTGTTTCTCTTAAGAAATCAGAGTAAATCATGTTTTCTACTATCCATACATGGTAATGATACTAATGGGGGAATCGGATAAGCTTATGAATGTTCAATGACTGTGATTAAGTTTGAATTACAAAGTTGTTTTAGGGATTTACTGCATGTGCAAAGCTTCTACAAATCATGGTCTGCAGATTTTCAAAATTAATGTGTGTACAGTTTCCACACTACTGATAGATGACAATGAAGCTAGAAAGCAAATTGGCCAAAAACCAGTTTCATTCATCATAGTATACAAAAGAAAGAAGTGCATTGCTGTATTGATGCAACCAACTTTTGTCCACCATTTAGTAGCTCATAGGCTCTCTGGTAAATTTTATAACAATAAGAAAATTCATAAAATGAGAATTGAATGTCCGAATAAGTAGTATTATTAGAGAGAACTTCTCGATTTTGGACTTGAAATATCCCAACCTTAGTATGATACCTCGTAAACTCCCACCTTATTGTGAAGCTTGCACCAAATTCTGCACAAAGAAAGATAAACTAAGATGTCATTCCTCACAAACAGAGAAGAACTCATCCTCGTTTGCAGGTAAGGTAAAGGACATTCAAAAAGAAGCAATAATTGTAGCAGCAAATAATTCCTTTAAAACATAATTAATCTGCCATTGTTTCACAGAATATTAGTATCCTAAAATATAAAATTCATGCAAAATCAAGGTCCATCTAATATAAATAGCTGAAAATTCATATTCTACTCATGTATCAAGAATTGAGTTTCAGTAAATTCTATGCTGGTATGGGCTATATCTCAGTATGAGAATTCATTGAAATGTAAACCTTGTTGAAAACTCAGCATTTCTCTAAATTGAATAGAAAGTAGCTTTTTACTCCTCCGCGTCTGAAGGTTGGCTTAATCTGATATCTCCCATAGGCTGTCTTAAATTCTTCTTTGTCTAAGGTATAGGTTTTTTTGTTAATATATTTAACTTGGTTCTCAAAATCTTTTGAAGTTTGGGTACACAAATAAAATTTGAAGAAAGCTTTCACCAACCGCAATCTCTAGCCTCTTTCTTTATCCTTACTAAAGAAATCCCTTTCCAACCAACTTGGCCCCTATTTTCATTTCCCATATTACCGATGACCGTGAAGAATCTGTAGCATGTTATTCAACAACAAGAAGGTTCTTCAAAACATCCTAGGGAAGTATGTTCAATATTTTATTAAACCAATTTTTCGAAATTGGACAGGTAAAGGAGGAAAATTCAAGACTATGAATTTGAATTATTTAGCCTATTCCAGAGTTTTAAGGAAATGAATCACCAATTACATAATTCAACCATTATTTGGGAGAGGTGAAACTATAGGGCTGTAAAGGAAACGAGGCTGGTGAAACGTTTGCAACTTTTAAAATATCGAACGGCCAAAAGACTCCTAAACTGATATAACTAACTGTTTACATGGAAAATAAAGTTTTTTAACATTGTGGCTTTAACACCTATATAAATCCACCAAACTGCAACCTCCCAGTCCATCCTCATTTCTCTCTCCCTGCACTCAAAACTGATAAATTTAACAAAGAAATTAGAAGCTTATAATTTTACCTGTTCTCACTATGTCTAGCCCTTCCAGGTTCTAATCATATCAAGGTGATGTACTCTCTATCTTCCCTCCCTGATAGGTAAACTTAGTTTTTCAGACATTCAACTATCCCTCAATCTCAAATCAGTTGGGGCCAACTAGAAGAAAGACGCCCTGCTACATGATTGATCAATTGGCCAGGAAAAGGTTAGCTGACAACTGTATCTATGCATAATGTTCTGATAGTTTTCTTTCTCCTTGCACCACTGACCATCAGGGAGAGGGCACTAATAAGAGCGAAATATGAAGTAAGTACTGTGCTTTCATGGTTCACGGTCATATTTTTTTATCAAGAACACCACAGCATCTTCTTAGGAACTTGTGGACATGGACTTCTGGGTATATGTTTTTTAAGAAAGAAACAAACACACCTTCCTGATTCTTAACTTGGTTCCTAAACAGCTATTTAATGGTTTTTAAGTTGTTCCAGGCTGCCTTGTTGATATTTTAAATGGCCATTGAATTTACATGACACTCTCTTCTCCGTCTAATCCTTGTTTTGATTGAGATTCTAACTAGATTGCAATCCATTGAAAAACATTGCTTCAAGCAGATATGATCATCTCTGTTTCCTGAAACAGTTTGTCATAAGTAAAGGTACCAGTATTTGCACTTCAGAAGATCAGACCATTACCTCTTCTTTGTTCTTCTTGCCACCAGTGAATAACTTGTATCCACCATAGAAAAGCAAGCCCCAACCAGACAAAGATACAATCACAAACTGCCAAAAAAATAATTTGCAACCATAAATGTCTTTGCATTTTATATTTCAAAAAAGCACCAAAGACAACAATACTTAAGTTTAAACTGTGAACTTCCTTAATACGGGTATAATAGGTACAATTGTTCCTGTTTTAAGATTCCACTGTTCTGAAATATGATCAAATTGAGTCCAAAATCGGCTAAAACTAAATTCGTTTTACACCAAAAAGGACTTGAACAAAATTGATCCAAGTTAAGTTTGGTCAAGAAAAACAAGCACCAGCAATACAAATTCTCTATTTTGTTTCATTTTAATTTTGTCAAACTAACCCTTTACTTATTTTGGGAAAAACATACTTTCTCATATCATATATATGTAAGTGATACAAGTTCTTTATATAATAAATGCACTTTAGTAGGTTCATTAAAAGTAGGATTGAACAAGATCGTGACCAACAACACTGATGAATTGGATATGTACAGTTGCACTAAGATATCATTCTTGAACAAAATCCATTTTTCCGTTTTATTTATTTCGGTAAAACTATACCTATATACCAAACAGAGCCTCAGCACTGCTTCAAGCTATATGTATTTCTCTTACTCTCTTTATGACTACTGTAAGGAAGATTAAGTGTTCTCAAAAACCTTTATAGTAGTTAGTAGGTCTATTCTCATATACTCTTTTACTACCTATTCATCCTTGATATGGATGTGTCTAGGAACTATTCGGATGGCTCTTTTGATAGCGTCGTAATGAAATTCTTTGATATAAAGCCACTTTCAATGCATAATACACCACATCTCCAAATCTTTGTTACCTAATTACACATACCACCATACCTACGGTCCTTCCAAAGTTAAACAACTAGTTTTTTTTGTCATTAGTACTTCATATTAATTCATGTAACAGCTTGTTATTCTGGAATATACAATTCCACTAATACTCTCTCCTTTTAAAATCAGAAGCTGGATTTTGGATAATAAATTTAGCACTAGATGAAATGAAAAATAATATTGCTTAGCATTTGTATATTACAAGAAGATATGAACATATAATATTGTTATAGCATTTGTTGAGACAAAATATAGCATCATATGGTAAATTTTCTTATTGGTACAATAAGCTTGAATCCAATTGCACACCCAAAGGTGTGACTTTTTGATCAATGAAGTGGGTTGAGCACCATGAGGTCTCAAATTCAAATCCCAAAAAAGATAAAACACTACATAATTTCTTCCCTTCTGTTCTACCCTTGGTTACAGACAGGTATCCCGTAAAATAGTAGAGGCACAGAAAGGCAAACACCACGGTTATCGAAAAAAAGTTGAATTGGATGACATTCTGAGTTGCAATTGCCAAACTTACACAAGCATTAATTTGTTAAATCCTGAAAAAAATTTGCTCCTTTTGAACAGACAATGGCAAGAAAAATAGGCTATAAAACGGGGAAAAAAAACTACACCTAACGTAGAATGTAACTCTTAAAATACAAAGCTTCATCAATAACGTTGAGCGAATAGTAAGAAAACTAACATGTTCTTCCTTCCATTGAGCAGGATTCATCGGGTCTTTCCAGCAATTGACCTTAGGAGGGCCATGATGATCTGGAATTATTCACATTTCAATACCATCAACAAATCAAAAACAAAAAATAACTACAACAATAAATCAAATGATCATATATCAAGTATTAACAGATCAACATTAACACAAATGTATCCTTCAACAAAATGCGAATGAATCGATCAAAAAATTTAGAGAAAGTAGAGTATAAGAGAACATTACCAGCTGCGCCGGCAAGGCCGCGGCGTTGAACAAGAGCCGCAGTGGTTGAGGAGGGGAATCGAGTGAAAGCTGCCGCTCGACGAGCCGCCATTGTCAACGAAGTAGCCATGGCTTTTTTGTTCTGAGAAGTGAGATCGAAGATAGAAAAATTGAAATTAATTAACCTCGGGATGTTATTAGGCTTGAGGTCGACAAAACGACGTAGTTTTGTATTTTTAAATATTTATATATTGCTTTCTCTGTTCCATTTTTATTTAATATAATAATTATTCACTTGTATGTTAGGAAAAAAAATGATTTTTCAGTCTTTAATAAAATTTAAAAAGTATTATGTTCTTTATTTTTTCACATTGAGAAAAAAAAAATTCAAATTGTAAGAGAGAGATTTCATTTCCTCTGAGAAAGATGACATAGCTTCAATTTTTTTCATTAAAATTTAATTTCTTCTTTAATTTAATTATTAATATTTTAAATTTTTGTACAGTTTTAGTTTATTGAGGAGATAACCTTAAATAGAAAATTATGAGGTTCACAAGGTATGATAGAAGGGTGTTCGTTCATATTAGTAGTCGTAGTATTGCTCTCATAGTTTTTTTTTTCTGATTTCTAATACAACATGTTAAATTGTTGATTCCTTGTACCTCGACTGTCGTATTGTTTTGATATAGTTTGTGTTCTCCTAGTACATATCTTTTTATTATTATTATTATGTGCTTTTTATACTTTTGATACTTTTTTTCATGACTATTTTAGAATTTTTTATCTTAAGCCAAGAGTCTATCATTAATATCCTCTCTATTTCTCACGTAGATTTGCATACGCTCTACCCTCTCAAAATCTCACATTTATGGAACTACACAGAGTATATTGTTGTGTTGTTAATTTTGAAAAATCATTTTTTTGTATTAAGTTCAAGAGAGATTTTTTTAAACTGTATTTAAAATAAAAATAATATGTTGCTTGGATTTTGGAATTGCAATAACTTTTTAAACTAAATAATAATTACGTGAAATTGTAAACATTTAATGATTATATGTATTTTTTTAGCTATAACTTTGATTAATCATTGAATGAAGCAACAGATTGATAAATTTTGTATAATTTCATTTCTAATTTCTTCAAAAATTAAATTAATATCATATGTGATCCACATATTAGATATTAAACTAATAAGTCAAGTCATTAAAGGTCGCCTCGAAATAATGAACTTCTACCCAATGGAAAGAGAAAATAATGGAACTTTGTTTCAAGGAAAAAGAAAAACAGAGCAATTAAATGTTAATCACTATACATTTAAGTATAAATATCCTCTTAATCTACTCTTGACAATTTCATTCATCTTGCAATTTCCCTGTTTATTCCTCTAAATGCATAGATTTCACAGGTCATGTAAGATGTCTATATGTTATATGTACCATTGATGTGACAAAAATTGCGTCTATAAATACAATTGCCAAAGAAAAGAAAGTACAGACAATGAATACAAGAATGAAATTCTTACAAAAAAACAGTCATATTGCCAAAAAAGATTGTCCTAAAATTCACAACAACCTGATAAAACTTTTAGGTAGTCTTTTCTTAGTCAAGAAATTCATGTGTGTGTTTTTTCTTTTCTTATAGTATTTTGGTAGCAATTATTGGCCACCAGAGAGGGAAAGAAAGAAGAATGATGAGCAAAATGATAAGGAAAACAGCAAAACAAGCACACTTTCTTGAGTTTTTTTGGATGTCTCTTGCTTCTTGTAATTGCTCTGTGCCTCTCCTAACAAAAGAACTTGCATGTGCCACATGACTTTCAATATCGTTCAATTGTTGCCCTTGTGCTTCCACCAATGCAGCCATGTCAAGAAATATTTGGTGTAGCTCAATCAAATTCTTCTCAATCTCCTTCACAGCATCATGTCTTTCTTGTATTTCGGAAATCGTGTCCATAATTTGACCCCTACCTGTTAAGATCAAAATAATCAGGTGTCATGCAGAAACATCAGATGCTAAGAGTGACAACTACAACTTGTGACTCACAAATTCCCGAAAAGTCTAAATGGTGGCTGTGTTGTCATTTCTTTAAGAAGACAAAAAGGAAAAGACTGAATATGATAAGAAAATCAGGGCAAACAACTATCATGATACCTTGTTCTTGGATTGCCTTATGGAGGAAAGACTCGCTCTCCCCACTTGATATCAAATTGTCGATCAATTCATCGCTAGCCTTCTCTCCTGTTACGGTGAAGTACCTTCTTGCAACCGTTTCCTTGTATTCATCATTCATTCTTGCCCTCAATGCCTGGAAATCATCCATGAGGACTTTTAATTTCTTCCCTAACCCACTAACTACAGAAGTCCTCGTTCGATCTGCAGAAGAACCTGGCCCACACCCGGGGATTTTCCTATGAGCTACATTGGATCGTTCGAGGGCTTCCAATTTTCCTTTGATCATCTTGACGCGTTTTAAGACCTGTGACACATCCGAGTCCATCCTAGACCTTATTTCTTTCACAGTCTTGGCATTGTGCACAAGTTTGCTCTCTTCATTTGATTCTTGTAATTTTTTGTGGTAATTTTCGACATCCTTCATGTCTGCTTTCACATTCTCTACATCTTCAAAGAATTTAGCAAGATCAACACTTTCATTTCCTACTTGACCAGCCTCCAAATCATCTACTTCGACCTGTTTTTTAAGGTCCTGATACTTTTTAAACGAATTAGAAAATAAGTCATTCATTTTTGGGTGAATTTCAATTTCCCTTTGTTCCCAATGAACAAATTAGTCTTGGCATATACCTATCCTCAACACAAATTGCTTTTCATCCCACGCTCGATAAAAAAGGAGGAGGATTGTGATAGGTTAATAGCCAGCAAAATAAAGAATGTTATTGTTATTAAAGGGAAAACGTCGTGCCCTTGTCTAAACCTTCTCTCTTCATTAATGGTGGGGTGAATTGGAGGAGGGAGAAGAAGAGAAGGTGACAAGAGCAAAGACTTCATTAAGAGATCACAATATATCAAAACCATTATTTGTTAAATGATTTTAAGAGAGTAATATTATTTGAACCATTGTTAAATTAAAGTTACACCAAACCAAACTTGAGGAAGGTCGTTAAAACAGGAAAAATTGTTGTGCCACTTGGAGTGTGAATTGACCTCGTCTAATCGATTTATATTTCAAATAATTCGATAAATGCTAAAGTAAATTTTTGATACGTATGTAAATATTTTTCATACTTCTTGTTTATAATATAGTATCCTTGAAAATATTTACATAATAATATTATTGTTAGTATTTATATTGGTAGAGATTAAAAACATAAAGTCGATTTTTTATATCTTACTTGGTTTTCAAGTTTAATTTTAAACAAAAATAAAATCATAAAGGATGTGATGAGGGTTATGAATTTATGCCTCTTTATCTTTCAAATGAAAATACTAATCTCCTTAAAATGAAGTAAAATTGAAGAATTACACATCATGCCATTTCTCTAAATATTAAAATAAAATTAATAAAATGAAAAAAAAACGAAAAAGTTTAATGACAATTGAAAGAAAACTAAGTAGCATAAGAAAAAAAGGAGCCATTGGAAAGAAAAAATGAAGATAAAGAAAGCCAACTTGTAAAATAAGAGAAAAATAAGAGTTGATAAAAAAT
>JAOTQR010000011.1:599056-618179 GCA_025774065.1 Solanum ossicruentum
TCAGGAACTGGAAAAAATGACCTCGAACTACATAAGGTCTGATACTCACTTCCTTGAAAAGAGGGAGAGCAGTTATGTAGGCTGTGGCCGTTCTAGAAATGTAGCGGCTACTCGACCGTGAAGGTGATAATATGTCCACACCTAGATTGAGCTTCTATTAGTCATCTTTAGACTTCTTTACTTCCCTTGCATAATCAATCTTACTTTTCAGCCACTCAAATGTGTTTAAACTTATTAGTGTCAAGATCCACATAGAATCTCAAGTTTTAGTAATACGAATGAGAATTAACTTAAAAATTAGGCAGAATCAAGACGTTGCATATAAGAAATGCTCACGTCCATATATATTTAATTCAATCAAATGCCCTTGAACCACATAAAATAATCACTTATTACAGTCACGCTATGTTTTTAAACATAGGGATCAGACTACGTACATCCGACCTGCCTTACTTCGCAATGGGCGAGAGCCTTTGAGGCATTGGGGTAATGTTAACATGTTTCACTAACTCTACATGTCATGTGAGTACCTATTATTCATTGGTGGTTCAGTGCACCAAATATACTCTTTTTCTTGTTAATTCATTTCGAAACATTAAAAAACATTTCTTTCTTTTGTATCAATTTTTAAATTTAACTTTCCACATGATATGTTTAAAATCACAAAATTAAAGAATATTTTAGTATATATATAAAGAGCTTAAGATCATAAGATTAAAAAATCTTTTATATCTTTTTAAATTTTATGTTAAGTCAAAATTAGATAAAAGATAAAATAATAATTTTAAAAAACAGTACTTTTGCATCTCAAATGTAAATTTAAATATATTAAAATTTTTAAATCTTAAAAAATTAGATAAATATACTTTAAATTTTTTAAAAAATAAAAAAATAAGACATTCAATTTCTTTTTGACTTTATGCACGGATTAATTTGAGCTACCGTGCTCGGTAGTACTTAACTCATCTATTCAATGCCAAAATGGCTCATGCCTTACTTGGTTAGACCGGTGTACTTAGTTTGACACGTAACATTGGATACACCAAAAAAAGTTACACATTAAAAGTTGAAACAAATAAGAAAGGCTTTTTACTATGGATTAAGGTTTCTTTTTTGGCACGACTTTGGACAAGTTAGAATAGAAGTTGATTGGAATTGATTTTTAATGTGGCAAAGTTTCAACACGAGCATGTTGCTATTTTGCTTCTTTGTTTTCAAGTGAACACATTAGTTACGATTAAATTGTCATCGACAAAGTGATATA
Source organism: Solanum ossicruentum (assembly GCA_025774065.1). Lineage (NCBI taxonomy): Eukaryota > Viridiplantae > Streptophyta > Magnoliopsida > Solanales > Solanaceae > Solanum > Solanum ossicruentum. Next base: position 600,321 of record JAOTQR010000011.1, read on the forward strand.
ACTAACCAATACAAATTAAATTTGTTTTTTTTCTTCATAAATTTGAGAAATATAATACAAAACCAATTGAATACAAGTGGATTTGGGCTAAAAAGAGAAACTTCATATTATCCATTTGTCATTTTTCGATGAGAAAACTTAAACATGTTAATAATGTGATAGAGTTTAATAATATCACCTTAGTTTATCAGTTGTAAAAGATCATTTACTATCATAGGATATCAAGTTACGTGTATTTTGATTTAATGTTAGTGAATTTTTTTTATAGCATATTCATTTATAGATATTAAATTCTAGCTTAATCATTAGACTAAGTATTGAAGGTGAGAAAAGCTACATAATATTTACACCAAATCATGCTTAAGTGATATAATTAATGCAAGATTAATTACATATTAATTAATCATCGCCAAAACAATATACAAAAGATGGATACACTCTTAACAAGCTATAACAACAAATGTGACTTGCTCAAACAAATCAAATTACAATATAGGATGCACAATCAAACCTATCATTATCAAGACAAGGTAAAAAAATGTGTTATTCAAATGAAAGATGGTGGATTTTAGATAAATATGAGCTAATTAAATTACCAAAATGAATACACACATATATAAATTTATTCACCTTACATACTTGAGACAAATAATACAACAAGAAGTACAACAAATTCAAACTAAATTACATTTATATAGGATATTATATTGTCTAAGATTTAATTAATTAAGGATTATTAATAAAAGGGTACATTTCATATATAAAGTTACAACTTCCACTAATAACTCTTCCACCTTCTTTACCATCACAACAACTTGGAAGTTCATTAATAATACCCTCAAGACACTTTTTACAATCCTCATTAGAAAGATCTCTTGTACATTGAACCAATCCATACAATTTCTTATTTTCTTCAATCTCCATTTCTCCATTTGCATACAAATTCTTCTTTTTATATGCATTTTCAGCCAAATTTCCCAACAACTCCTTAGTCTTTCCGTTGAAATACTCAGGCTTGCTTACAACGCCAACGTTCCACATGTAAAACTTGTACGTATGATCAATTTTGCCTAAGAAATCTTTGTCGGAATATTTCAAGAGACAATTATCGTACCATATGATAGCTTCTTTATCATAAGGGCAACGTTTTGCAAGTTCTTCACTAGCATCTAACACACATGATTTACAATCATTGCTTGAAACATCGCCGCGACATAGAGAAAGTCCATATGTTTGATCAGGATTTTGCCCAGTTGAACAAGTTGAGAACCCTGTTAGGGGAGTTTTTAGGTAAATATTACCTAAGAGATGTTTCAAATTTTGTGCATAGTAACTATTGGCTGTGAAATTTCCAGAGTTTGAACAAAAATGGGCTAGTGGATTTGTGGAAATAACTGTTTGTACAAGAATTGCAATGAATGAAAGGAAAATTAGACAAGAGATTAATTTTGAGGAAGCCATATTTTGATGTAAAAAGAAGAAAATGAGATGGTATAAAGTTTATTTGGTGCACCACATTATATAGTACAAAAAAATGGATTATAGTTATATAATTACTGACTTTTTCTTGTATTTTTTGGGTGGGAAACTGACTATTTCCTCTTTGATTCGCTCTTCTTCTCTTATTTTATTAAAATACAAAAAAGTGTATCACAAGATTTGTGTATACTTTAATCATATATTTCCTAGATTTGGTCCTTAACTGTATAAAAAAATTGTGTATCTTCCCTTTGACCTGATCAATGTTATATTTAGTTGTTCAACTATTTCTGAAATTATCAGTGTCAAGCCCTACATGAATATTATATCAAATAATAAGAGTATTTCTTCAAGAAATTAGTAATTTACATGATATTGTATACGTGCAGATGTAGCTTGATTGTTGGCCAGCAGCAAATGTTGCCCAATGTGCTTGAAATATATTTGTTTAATCAGTCTTTTCTTTGGTTATAGAATTTAAATACTAGCCAAGTTCTCTCTATTTTTTAGAATTTTCCGCACCATCCAGCTTGCTTCTTGTGGCATTCTCGTCATCTCTAGTTGTTATGGTGGAGTGATAAGTACTTTTACAGCCTTAATTAGAGGTCTCAGGTTCGAGTCCCCTTGGATATGGAGTCAGACCTGTGATCATGTGATATAAGGAGTTGGATTCTATTATGCGGGTGTACCTTCTGGGCTTATGGGGGCCTAGTTAGCGTGCAGGCATAGATAGAACCTTGCATGCGCATACAACACTATGTCTCAGTTGGGGGCAGTTGTGGTATGAGCCTACTCAGTTTTTGTCAGTCGGTATCGATATTCAACATTTGGGTTGGTTCAATTTATTATCATTGCTCTTCACTTCGGTTGGTTCAATTGTGGTTTGAGGGTTTCCAGACATGCCTATGCGTAGATCTGAGTTAGCTTTGCTACGTTGCTGTAGTTCTCCATATATTCAAGCTTTGTATATGTTTACTATTTTACTCGGTCAGCCGATGATGCCTACTGGGTGCCTTTTTCTGGTACTCACCCCTTACTTTTTGCATCTCCCTATGGTGCAAGTCCAGGTATGGGGCGTGATAGTTGAGTTGGGAATTCGAAAGCGCTCAGGAAACTATTGGTGAACACCGGCAACTTCACACACTTCACAGTCTCCTTCCTTTTGATGGTCGTCTATTGTTTCAAGACATTGGTCAGTACCTTGTAGTTACGATTTGTATTTAATTATAGGAGAACTCCTGGTTTGTATTCTATTATGGTTATTAATATATGTACATGATATGTTATTATGTCTATTGTAGCTCTGTACAGTTGTCTTCTAGGTTCTGAGTAGGTTTCGATTATTTATATTGTTGTATCGGATATGGTTATGACTAGAGGGCTAGGACAGATACTTGAGGTTAGGTAATTGACTTGCCTATAGGTGGGATCTAGCAGGCGCTATCATGACCAGGATAGCGTCATGACAAGGGACTTCCCGATGCGAATCCAGATTTAGTCGGACTCCAATGTGGATATCCATCACCGAGTGAGAAGGAAAACAAAATTGTAGATCCGTCAAATCCATAACTTGTCCTCCTTTTTCATCAAATCCTAGCAGAGCTAATTTCTGAATGTAGCATTGTTCCATAGTTTAAGATTAATCAAATTCATACCACCTATTGATTTTGATAAACACATTCTATTTCAAGCCACTAGGGTTTTCTTAGTTCTAGTATTGATATCTGACCAAGCAAAGCTTCTATAATAAGCATCTAGAACTTTAAGTACATTGGCAGGCAATATGAATAATTGAGGCCAATAACATTGTATTCCACAAAATGATTGTTTTCACCAATTGGATCCTCCTGGCAAAGGATAGTTGTTTGGCCATCCATGAGGATATTTTGGCAACTATTTTCTCATTAGTGGTTTCACTACATGAGGCTTAGCTCTTTGGTTGCCAAGGGTACTCCTAGATATTGGAAAGGTAAGTTACCTTATCCAAACCCTAGGTGGTCATTGATTCGTTGGTGAACTAAGTCAGGCCCTATCAACCTAGCTTCATACGAAGGTAGTCCACTTGTGTGGAGAGAGCCTTTGTTCAAGTTGCGGAGCAAATTAGAGGTAGAGGAAAATCGCACAAATTTGCTATAACTTGTTATTACTTCACATCGATTGACTTGAAATCTTATTCGAGTATCTTATTATTCCACTAAATTGCTCTTAGAAGATTGTATTCCACAAAAATGATTACAATTAGCTAGCAACAACTTCTAGTAGCAAATAAAGGCTTCATCATCTACATAGAACATAGTCACACTACTCCAATTAAAAAAAACTAAATCAAAATAAATGAAAGTCAAATACTCTTCTTCAAAATCTACATTATATACTCTTTTTCTACGAGATGATGGGAATCTCTTATACCACATAGTATGTAGATTTTGAAGAAGAGTACAAATAAGACAAAGGAGTTTTCAGTTTCTAATCAAATATATGAAATTCAATATTGCAAATCATGGCCATTGAATCTCATGGATCATGGTAGCAAAGTCATGTTGTCACTTAATGTAGTATTTAAGTCCCTTGCAAGGAATTTTATTATTGTAATAATTTGTTTTCACTACTCTATATATCAAAGTACAAAACATATTTGTCCATTCTTTATTCACCTTACTTACAAACTTAAGCCAAATCAAACTTATAGCAATATAGTATCATATATTTTCTAACTCCTAAGGAGTATTAACAAAAGGATAAATTTCATATCTAAAGTTACAACTTCCACCAACAACTCTTCCACCTTCTTTCCCATCACAACAACTTGGAAGTTCATTAATAATACCCTCAAGACACTTTTCACAATCCTCATTAGAAAGATCTCTTGTACATTGAACCAATCCATACAATTTCTTATTTTCTTCAATCTCCATTTCTCCAATTGCATACAAATTCTTCTTCTTATATGCATTTTCAACCAAACTTCCCAACAACTCCTTTGTCTTTCCATTGAAATACTCAGGCTTGCTCACAACGCGAACATTCCACATGTAAAACTTGTACGTATTATCAATTTTGCCAAAGAAATCTTTGTCGGAATATTTCAAGAGACAATTATCGTACCATATGATAGCTTCTTTATCATAAGGGCAACGTCTTGCAAGTTCTTCACTAGCATCTAACACACATGATTTACAGTCATTGCTTGAAACATCGCCGCGACATAGAGAAAGTCCATTTGTTTGATCAGGATTTTGCCCAATTGAGCTAGTTGAAAATCCTGTTGGAGGTGTTTTCAAGTAGAGATCACCTAAGAGGTTTTTCAAGTTTTGTGCATAGTAACTATTAGCTGTGAAGTTTCCAGATTTTGAACAAAAATGGAATAGTGGGTCTGTGGAAAACACCATAGAAATGGATGAAAGAAGAATTAGACAAAAGATTAATTTTGAGGAAGACATTTTTTGATGGAAAAAAATTGAGATGGTATGTAGGACTTCATATGGTGCACCATTTTATATACTTATTAGCTTCAAGTAGAGGGTAGAATAGTCTAACATACAGCCATAATTTCTGACTTTTTCTCATTTTGTTTTTTTAAATATTTACTTCCTCCGTCTCAAAAAAAAATGACATTTTTTCTTTTTTTTCTGTTTAAAAAAAGATCTTTTTTTTTGCATGGCGAAAGCTAAGAGGGCATTGAAATGGTCTTAGTTCCTGGATATTCAGATAATAAAAAGAAAAACGAAGAAGAAAAACATTGAGACTGCTAAGAATTTCATTTAGTTTCCTTTCCTTGATTGAACAGTCCCAAATTCAGTTGTTTCAACTACTTAAATGATCTTTCAAATTGATCAAGACTCTCTAGTTTTTAACCGCTTCTCTATGGTACCAGTTGTTGCTACATTGAATTTGCTTCACTAAAAGGCTTATGCTTCGACTTTGATCATTATGAGATCGATCCTAGACAAACAGATCTAATTATAAAAGCTAGAACAATAACAATGAAAATGACCCTTAATTTTTTATGTGACATGTTTAATCACAAGATTAAATAACATTTTGGTACATTTGACATAATTTTAATTTAGAATCAACGAATAAAAAATCTTCTTTATTTTTTTAAACTTCATATCAAGTCAAACTAGATCGTTCTATTTTAAATGCAGGAATTATTGTTTTTTCTTTCTTTTTTTTTTCTTTGCATTTTTTGTGGTTTTGAGTGGGAAGTTGACTTATCCCATTTTGTTCCTATGAAAGGTTTGAACAGTAGTGTGAATTTGGAAAATTCATTAAATAAAAAAGTATTAATCACAAAATATCTGAATTATTCCAATTGGGGGGAGAGAAAGAGAAATCAATAGTTTAATTCTAGAATTTAACAATTAGTTGACCATTAAATGTTGTCTATATGACGACTGATGAAGGTTGACTTTATGTGAGCGTTAAAGTTTGAATAATTATGAATTATGATCCAAAAAAAAAAATACTACTAAGTTTGAATATAATATGTGTTACATATCTCACGTTGACAAAATTTATGGCTTCTAGAAATATAATCATTTTGGTTCTTAGTCTAATATTCTCTTGTCCAAATGAGAAGTTTTATCGACCAAATTTAGATAAAAATATTTTTTTATGTATATATATTATATATTGATATCTTTTAAAAATAAATATTAATATATATAATTAATTGGACTCAATTTTCAATTTAAATTGATTTATGATTAATTTGTAATGAGTAAAATCGTGCCTCCAAACCCACTAACTTAAATATTTTTATATATCTATAAATATTTCATGTAGTGCTACTTCCAATATCATGAATTATTCATAAACTAATCCCATTTTGACTACATCATAACTTCTACTCCATCTGTTTTATATTATTTTTCCATTATTTTTTTAATTGGCTTCTTAAAAAATTATAAATAAAAAAAATAGTCTTACTCATATACCTATAAAAATTTAAATTTTTACAAATTTATTTACACTTTTAAAAAGTTAATTTTAAGGATAAAATGAAAAAAAATGTTAATTAATTTTATTTTAATTTTATAAACTAAATAATTTAAAGTAATTATATTTAATATATAAATAATTAATATAAGATGAAAGAGATAATATATGTATATCGAGACTCAATGCGATGGCAGCTGAATTTTTCGCCGGTGTATAGGGTTGAATTCTGTCCAAAAAATAATATTTAATCACACTAATATTTATGCCAAATATAATAAATTTTATTTTTGTCAAAAATAAATATTTAATCGCATCGATATTTATATCAAATTTAATAAATTATTGGATGGGCATAGTAGCATTTTAGCTATTTATCATTTGTAGCAATATATGTATATCAGATATTATAATTTATATCTACTGTATCTATGTCGCAACGAATATAGCTTGTGAGTTGGGTGTGTTAGTTATATTCTTTTAATTTGTACTCCTATTAGTTAAAGTGTTTAATATTATCAGGTATAACTACAACAACAATATTATTCCAATGCCTCAAAGGCTCTCGCCCATTGCGGGGTAAGGGGGAGTCGGATGTATGCAGCCTAACCTCTATATTTAAAAACATAGTGCGACTGTTTTCAGATGACCCGTAATGAGCGTCGAAAGTTACATTGACTAACTGCTACTTCACAATTGAAAGAAGCGCAGACAGTTTAAAGAGCCATTTTGCTTTATTCTCTCATACCCTAAAGCCAAAAAATAGTGAATCTTTGGCTCCATCCAAGATTGATAAAAAAAATCAGGTATAATTACACGTTAGTTATTTATCATTCATAGCAATATATGAGTATCAAATGTGTATATTCAATTTGATTTGAATTCATTTGACAAGAAATACAATGTATGTGTATCACTTGTATTTATTCGCTTAACGAATACAATTTGGATAAAAATTATATTCTTGCTAATGTGCAATTCTCATATGTATAATTACAATGTTATATACACAATATTTATAAGGTGTATTTTTACTATATAATATATGTTTATATCGTATAGATATATTAAATGCACATTCTATTTACTTTTTCTCATACGAACACACTTTATTGTTTTCTTTTACCTTAGAAATGTATAAATCAAGTTTTTACGTTTTGTGTTGGGTCTGAATCTTCCTTTTTAACAAATATAATATTGAAAATATTGCACGAATAAGTAAATATATACTAGTTAATTAATGTAGTTATACTTTGAATTAATTATAACTCGTGGCAAACATGTAGTTGTGATTACAGTTTAAATTTTATATATTATACAAAAGCTTTGCACAAATCAAATTGTATAGAAAAATATATAAATATTGTAAATTATATAGCAAATCATATTAATGTTGTGCACAAATTGTATAGCGAAATATATAAACGTTATAAAAGAACTGTGAATTGTATAACAAATTATACAAATGTATACTGATGTTGCACGAATTATACAAATGTTGATAACTATAGTTACGAAAAATAATTACCCAAACTCTAGCTATGAAGCATAATTAGGCTTTATATGTTTGTTTTATGAAATTTACTCCACTAACTATAATTCATAATTAAAATTAGTAGAGCTAAACAATATCTTAATTTAGTATCAAATGGGTACACACGTAACTTGTCCAAATAAGTAGCCCATATTAATTAGACCACTTTACTTTCTAGGCCCAATTGGCCCAATTGACTATAAGGTTGTGGAGACCTCAAGTATCTGGTTTGAATAATTGGCAACTGCAAACACAAAATATAATTTAAGAAACAAAAGGCTATCAGCTTTTGGTTAGTTTAGGCATATTTGGGCTGAATTTTATGGGTAAAAATTATTGGCATTAATAAATACTAAAAATTACGCTCATAAGTAAATATATAAACTCTCTCCGTCTCATTGTATGTGGCACCCTTTAAGTTGATATGGTGTTAAAAAAAAAGGAAAACTTTTAAAATTTGTGGTCTAAAATCAACAACAACAACATCACCCCATTGCCTCAAAGGCTCCCGCTCATTGCGAGGTAAGGGGGGGTCGGATGTATGCAGTCTAACCCCTATGTTTAAAACATAGAGCGACTGTTTTCGGATGACCCATGATGAGCGTCGAAAGTTGCATTGACTAACTGCTACCTCACAAATAAACGAAGCGCAGACAGTTTAAAGAACCATTTTATTTTATTCTATCATACCCCAAAACCAAAAAATAGTGAATTTTTGACTCCATCTGGCTGTGAAAATTGTGGTCTAAAATCATTATTAGATATTTGTGTGGTTGAAAATCATTTCATTAAGGGTAAAAAGGGATTTTTAAAGGTAAACTGTTTCCAATTATAGTAAGGTGACATTCTTTTTGGGACGGACCATAAAGAAAAATGTGTCACATAAACTGGGACATATGGAGTAGTTAATTAGCTAACATTGGTATAGTTTGAATTAATTACGCTCGCGGCAAACATTTAACTGCAATTACAGTTTAAGTTTTGTATAATTTGCGCAACTTATACAAACTTTGTGTGTGATTATACAAATAAAAGCTATGAACAAAACAAATTATATATTGAAATACAAAAAAGATGACTTGTATAGCGAATTATACAAATGTTGTGCACGAATTGTATAGCGAAATATACAAATGTTATACAAAAACTACGAATTGTATAACGAATTATATAAATATATACAGATATTGTGCGAATTATACAAATATTGTTATAACTATAGCTACGAAATGTAATTTCTCAAACTATAGCTATAGAACATAATTAAATTTTATATTTATCATTTATGAAATTTGCTCTAAATAAATAAGCAAATTAATAATTTGTCCAAAAGTTATTTGGACTAAAATAAACTAAGTTTAAAATGTGCTAAAATGAGTAGTAATTCAAATCCTCCGATTCTTGTATATAATGTTCTGAATTGTTTGAAATATATAATATTTGTTTAAGTCTCTTATAATTTTTTTTAAAAATTATAACTATGTTTGACATATCAAATTAAAAAAAATTATAATTTTGAAAACATTTGATCAGATAGATCAATTTGAGTTATATATCAACTCAACTATTAAAGGGATTACTTGACATATAAAAAAGAATTAAGTTAATAAATAAGTGAATCATTAAAAAATAATGATACGATTTTTCCTTTAAATAAGTTGGTATCTAATTTTTTTTCCTTAGAAACCGAACTTATGCTTAGTGAAACATAAATTTTTAAGAGCACATGATATAACTTGTTTGTTATTATGATGTAAAAATAAAATCTTATGCACCATAGAAAAAATAACTTATCTAAAAAGGTAAAAATTTAAAACTAGCACAAAATGAGGGTAGGGTTCAAACTTGTTAGGTGTTTATAGCTGTATTATTCGTATTTTTATAATTTTAATTTTAATATTTATTATTATCTGTATATTATTTTTCAGCTACCGTATGATTATATTGTTAGTATCGTCTCTTGTTAGTTGTTATGTTTTCTTTTTTTTTTGTATGTCTGAAATCATAACACTTGATTCAAAGATCTTTCAGAAATAATATTTCTAGTTCCACAAGGTAATGATAAGATTTTCGTACACTTTATTTCTACGGACACTTTTATAATATTTAATAGTTAGATATGTTATTATCATTGTTGAGTGCATAAATTTCAAAAAAAATTACATAATCATTCATATCGAATTCGCTAAGAATTTCAATATGCTCAATACCATCCGACGATGCCTGAGATAATTTAAATACTAAATTTTCCCAACATCAACCTTTTGGATCCGCGATTTTCGCCCGAGATAAATTAAAGTATGACATATTTTAACAATTTTTTACCTTAAAAACTCTGTTACACATCCACGTATTATTAAATTGCTTTAGTACTAGGAATCATTAGAAAAAAAAGTGATTAGGTGTCCCAACTAGGTTTCCATTATTTTATTTTCAACAACTTTTTTTAATGAAAGATTGAATGATGGCTTGAGGCCATTTTAGTCAATAAATAAGATGTGAAAGTTGACTAGTACAATTATTTCAAGAAAATTTTGGCACTTAAAAATTAGTGCTAATTGATAATGGCCACATTAGCTAATTAGGTTGCCCAACATCAAGGTGGACGTCTAGAAATTCCCACATAGTACATGAGCATACGTAATACTCCCTCTAATTCATTTTATACGATATTTTTTGACTTGATACGATATTTTAAAATAAAAAAAAATTTAAAACTTATGATCTACAATCATTATTGGATATTTGTGTGGTTGAGAATCATTTCATTAATTCATTAAGAATAAAAAAGAAATTTTAAAGGTAAATTATTTCTAATTAGATTAAGAAGATATTCTTTTGAAACGAACTAATAAAAAAGAGTGTCACATAAAATAAGAATTAGAGAGTAATAAAGTTTCTATATGCTAGTCAATTTATGCATAACGTGGCAATGATGATGAAGGACAGGTCGATAAAGATGTATGAACAAGACTGACAAGATTTATGTCAATAAATTTTGAATATGAAGTGCGTATGACAGGATATTGTAAGTGAACAATCCACATTGAAATTAAAGAGAAAATAAAGAATTTAATAAGATATAATAAAAATTCGGTACACACATTTTTAGAGTTTGAAACCAAATTGATCATATTCCCCCGTCTTCTATTTAGGTGTCATAGTTTTTATTTTTAAAGTTAAGTTATATAAAATTTAACTTACATCTTAAGATGTATTTTGTCATTGTATTGATATAAAAAAATTACAATCAATAATATTTTTTATATAACTTTTTAATATCTAAATTTTTATTTTTAAAATATCAAATTAGTTTAATCTAATTTAGCTTTAAAAAAGATAGCATGACAACTAAAAGAAGACGGAGGGAGTAATAAGCATCACCAACTAATATGAATTAATAAAGCAAATAACATGTTATAACATATTAAAAAATATTTGAGCTAATTACCAAAAAAAAAAATGACTTCCAGTCAAATTTGAGATTTTTCTTGATTAATTCATGTTCAACAAGAAAAGTCCTAATAGCTCTCTAAATTACTTTAGTAAAAGTATATATCTAAACTAAGTAATAATTAATACATATTTAAAACTATGACTTTCCTATTTATTTATCTGACTCTGAATTTCCTATTTATTTTGTCACAAGCTAAAAGAAAAAAAAAAGAAAAAGACATTTTCTTGCTCAAAACTTTCTTTTAAATTCACACAAAATTTCTACTTGTGCATGTAAATAAGCTCATCTTCTTTGCATTCTCTTATCCCAATTTCCATCACTTTATCAGATGTACTAGTTGGTAATATATCACAGCAATGCCTTCTTGGTGCTAGCAACTGCATATGACATTAAACAAAATGTTAAAATATTTTTAAAAACATATATAAAAAAAATAAAAATAAAAATAGTCCAATACATTAAAATTCCTGCAATGCACGAGGTTTATTATGGTCCAAAGAGGGTTCAATTAAATCTCCTTCGTTAAAATTATTTTTTTTATGTACATTATTAGGTTTTAATTTTTACATTGTTAGATATCTTTATTTGTTGCAATAGATAAGATATCTTTTTGTTTTTTATTCAAAATTTCAAATCTCACATTTAATGAGGCTTACCTATATGTATCCTTTGGATGACTTAACAATGTAGTAAGTCATTTATGATGCTGATATATAAAACTTAAATTCATATAAATTATTGAATCTCTTTGAATTTTTATGTTTATAGGTTTTGAGATGAGGGTCTCAAGAAACAGTCTCTCTACTTCTATGAGGTAGTAGTAAAGTCTGCATACTGATATGTTGTTGTTCAATCTCCTTGAAAGGGGCTTCTAATGCAATGATAAAGATGGTTCAAGATTTGCTTTTTGTGGGGCTATGACATGTATTTTTCTTTAATTTCCTTATTAAAATTTATGGTTCAAACTTATTATATAGGGTAAAAATATTGACTTGATTCGACTCTAAAGTTACGAGAAAAATATTCATCTGTTTGTATCTTAATTTGTCTAAATATGAAGTTTAAAAATCTAATTAACTAAAACTTTTGAAGTTTGTTAAGGTGTATACTGTATGATATATCAAAAAATATCTTTTTGAATCTCATGGTTTTAAACAAGTCGTGTTATTACTATCAGGGTGTATCTAAGGTAAAACATAAACGTTGAAACTAATTATATATTAAAAAGGCGTTCTCTTTTTAAACAAACAAAAAAATGAAAGTAGGAATTACCTGCTTCTCGTCGAGCTCTAATTTGTGAGAGAACACTTTAATTTCTTCCAATCTTCTTGGTGAATTCTTGCTAAATGTGCAATTCTCATTTGTTTTCTTCTTGTAAATAGTCTTGATTATTCCATCAACCCCCATAGAAACTTCATCTAAGAAATAAACAAGTTGTCTTCTACATAAATCAACCTCAAATTTCCTAGTATTAAACTTATAAAGTGTACCATAAGCATTCTTTTTCCAGGGCAAGTAGCTCTCCTGCACGCGTTGCGCATCAGGAAGTTGTACATTGTGCTCGAAAACTTGTACAACGTAGCCCCATGAAACGGACACGGTCCACGAAAATCGAGGATCGTAACATACTGTTTGTTGCAAAATTCTGTGTGGATCAAATTTTGTAGCATGGTACAAATGTTGCAAGCTTTTCATTCTTGACATGTTAGGGAAAATTGGATCAATTTTTTCCATGTGATGTAGAGATACTAAAGGTCTAGTGGGATGTGAAGCCAATAATCCAAATGCATTTCCTTGAAAATCCATCTATTCAATTCAATTTCATAAAAACAGAAAAAAAAAATCGAAGGTTAATTTTACGTATAATCACTCAAATTTACTTAAATTATAAGAATAAAAGTAAACAAACTATTGGTTGCTTTTTATTTATTTATTTATTGGTCACTTTTAGATGTCTAGCCAAAAAATTGTAATATTATTCTATTTTACAATATTTAGCCTTTTATTAAATAAATAAATAAAAAAAACATAGTTTGTTTTCAGAACTTTTCTTATAGTAAAAATGAAGATTTATCGTAAAAGTCCATACAATCAAAAGAAAAAATTATGAGTAACCTCAAAAAATAAATTCTACCAGGAAAGTTTAATTACTTTAATTTAACCCAGAAAATTATAATTTTGTTGTTATATTGAGTAAAGTTGACTGACTAATCAACCATGCAAGGAAATTAATTCTAGAAAAATCCAAAAAATTAAAGAAAATAATAATCTGATACACGAAGTATTTCGAGTTCATATAGGAACTCAGAAAAGAGCTAGACTTTTATCCAGTCTAATCTAATGCAAACATCAACAGTTGATTCTGTATATTAGACAAGTAACAGATAGATCACACGAAAATAACTTTATACTGATTTGACTAATCAACAATTGATTTTACCAGGAAAATTTAATTACTTTAATTTGACCCAAAAAATTATAATTTTGTTGTTATATTGAGTAAAGTTGACTGACTAATCAACCATACAATGAAATTAATTCTAAAAAAATCCAAAAAATTAAAGGAAAAAACAATCTGATACACGAAGTATCTCGAGTTCATACAGGAACTCAGAAAAGAACTAAACTTTATCCGGTCTAACCTAATGCAAACATCAAGGGTTGATTCTATATATCAGACACGTAACATATAGATCACATGAAAATAACCTTACGACTGCTCTAAACTCTGAAACCCAAACAAAAGAAGGAAATGTTACCTGATGGAAGCCTGGCTCATGTGTTAATGTAACACCAAGTTCAGTCAAACAAGCATGAATTCTACCATCACTTCCATAAAGATATGGATACCTCTCAATACATGTATCAAAAACTCTAGCCAAAATTTTAGCCAATGGATAACTTATAGCAAAACCAGCACCACCAAAAGCCATACCAAATGAAAAAAACTTATTTTGTATAAAACTTTCTGAATTTGACCCAATGTAATACCAAAGCCCATTGTCATATTTAGACAATGTCTTAACCAAATTTTCTTGGAAAAAAATTGTGTCATCATCCCCGAAAACAAACCATCTGATATCTGAATGATTAAGATTAAGCGCGACTGTCTCTAACACGACACGTGCCACTCTAATTGCTGAGGGGCTCCCACCTTTGTTTGTGTATGGGAATCTTGAAATATCTTTTGAGATACAAATTGGAGGAAGAAAAATTGAATCATTTATATTAGGCAAATTTTTTTCAAGAAACACACAACCCCTCATTTTATTTGGCTTCCACCAAAGTTTAACATATTCTTTTCTTTTTGGCCATGATTTGGAATTTGATGCAATTCCAAAAACAACATGTTGAAGAGTAGTGGTTGTTGTTGATGATGGTAAATAATATTGTTGAGAAAGTGAGTTGTGATCAAGAAAATTGGAATTTGGGACATGAATAAACGGATATAGAAAATAAATTGTGCAAGCAAAAAAAGAGATTAAAATAAGATTTTTGATGCCATGGCAAGATGGGGTTTTGCTATTTACTTGAAAAAATTGCATTTTTTTTTTTTTGTGTGTGTGTGTGTTGTGAGGTTTATTGTTATTTGGTACTATATGGTATATGAATATTTGAAGATTGAGAGTAATATCCCTTTAGACCCCGCAATCTACGCCAAAAGCAAAGTTTGGAAATAGATTTTTGAGCACAATTAAAAGAGAAAGAAGAGATGAGTATGGCATGTTACTTTTTATTTTAAGAATATATATATATATATCGCTCTGTCTCATTTTATATGACATTCTTTTTTTTTATCGGTCTCAAAAAGAATATCACTTTATTCTAAATGAAAACAATTTACCTTTAAAATCTCCTTTTACCCTTAATAAAATGATTCTCATCCACACAAGTATCTAAGAATGATTTAGATCGCAAGTTTTAAAAGTCTTTTTTTTCTTAAACATCATACCAAGTCAAAGGATAACATATAAAATGGGACGGCGGAAGAATATATTACCTAAGACCAGAGCTAGAAATTGAGTCGAAGCTAAGATTTAAAGTTTTTAAAATTTGAATTCTTTTTTATGTTGCGTGCTTAAAATTAAAATTTGTACATATTTAATAAATTTTTTAAAGCAAATTTAAGGTTTAGATCAAAGTTATTGAGTTCGATTGAATTTGTAATATACACACTAGCTCTGATCCTAGCTAGAATATATGTTGCGAGTTTGGTTTTACTCAATAATTTTAGTCTAAATTTTAAATTTAAAACTTTAGTAACTTAAATGAATTAATACTTCAAACCCTAAGATTTTAAATCTTGATTCTGTCTCTGTCTCTGATATAACATATTCATTTTCTTCTAATATTATATATTTATTTTTGGTGGAATGCATGAATAACATGTGGTGATCTTAGTCAATTAATCTAATGTTGAAAATTGAGTTCCAATATACCAAAATATTTTGACTTATTCTATGATTGTGACATTAGGTAAACAATACGTGGAAGAGGGTTTGAGTTTTGTCCACAAAGTTTGGTGAGAGGTGGTAGCTACCCATAAATTACTTAATTCCAATTCCAACATAGAACTATTTGTTGAATATTAAGCTATCAAATTAAAAGACAAAAATGGATAGTTATTTCATTAAAAATTCCTTATTAATCACAATATAAATAGAGGTTAACTACGTTAAACACTTTTATATTATAAGTTAATCAGAGATTGACCTCTTGTATTTTACGATCAAACACTTATATTCCTATATATATTATGAAACTCGTGTTCTTACATTATGAAGCAAGAGCGACTCAAACATATTAGTGGTCTAAGACGAAAATAGACTGTAAATAGAATTTACTTAGTATTTTTTCTAAAAAAATCTATAACATATTATTACTAAAATAAAAATTGAAGCCCCTAAAATTTGAAGGCCTGAGGCGTTTGCATTTTTTTTAACACTGTCGAGTCATCCTTGTTATAAAGATCTTATAAAAATGAAACTTCATCTAACTAAGTATATTTTTTTGAAAAATAACAAAAACTAAAATACAAAAGAGAAATTCTTATAAAATAAATATTAAAAATTTGGGTGATTTTTGACGATTGAGATTAGTACCATTTTAGACCCCGCAATCTACGCCAAAGGCAAAGTAGGAAATAGATTGACAAGTTACTTTATGATATATGTTCCATTTTTTTAATTAATCTATTTTTAAAAAATATATTTTTTTTTCTTTTCTATAATTTTTTGTTTTTTAAATGACATGTGTGAGATCACATAATTAAAAAATATTTTGATATTTATTAGATATCATAAGATGATAATATTCAAAAATCTTTTTATCTTTTTAGTTTGGTGTCACATTTATGCTAAATAATCAAATTAAAATGAAAGAATGATTCCTCAAAATCATATAAAGATACAAAATCACATTTGTATCGATATAAAATAAGTATACAATAAAATAATTAACGTCTGCATAATCAGACAATACCAACAACAACAGCAACAACAACATACCCAGTAAAATTTCACAGGTGAAGATAATCAAACAACACCGTTAAAAAGAAAAACAGACAGGTTTATTAATTAAGTGATGAAGTACAAGACATAAGTTCCCAAGTCTAGCTGGTTGTTGTTAGATATGAGGTTAACAGATTAGAAAATATTTAATATCTCCTAATAACTCCTCAAATTCTTTTAATTAGCATTTAAATCAGTGACAAACAAAGAGCACTTAGTAGGTGGTGAAGATAAGATACAGTTCTTGATGATGAAAAATAATACATACATATAATTCCAAGAAGAAAAAAGTGTGTCTGGTACGAAAGAAAATAATTTTTAAATTTTTTTATATTTAATTGGTTTAAATATTTTTTAAATTTATTAATTTATTTTCTTTCAATTTAAGAAAAATGATTTTTCTATCAAAAGTAGAAAAAATATTTATTTTTTTCAAAATTAACTTTCAATCCTTGATCCAAAATCAGACTTTTATCTGATCCCAATTAGAAACCTGGCCTTGACTAAGGACTCGACCTGACCTTAATCTAAGACCCGACTTTCAGCCCCATCCCATGCACGACCCCATGTCTCACCTGTACATGATCCTTAATCGATACTCATTCAAATCTCAATTCAATAGGGGAAACTTACGTAGATATACTACATAAAGAAATATTACAATTTATAGTAATAATAATTTTTTTTTACTGAACACTTATAATAAAATTTAATACATATTATAGAGAACTATTTATAAAACATATATAATAGAAGTTTATTTGATGGATAATACATTTATATATCACACACTTTAATACATATTGTCAATTTTTTACCAAACAAGACAATATATTTTTAAACACTTACAATACATTTATATTGTATGCATAATTCACTTTTAATGCAAGTATAAATTTATTATAATATTGCTATAAATGATAATAAATAAATCGCTA
>JAOTQR010000011.1:624598-662035 GCA_025774065.1 Solanum ossicruentum
GTAAAAGCAAGACGTGTAGGTGGATCAACTCATCAAGTTCCCATTGAAATAGGATCCACACAAGGAAAAGCACTTGCTATTCGTTGGTTATTAGCGGCATCCCGAAAACGTCCAGGTCGAAATATATATATATATATATATATATATATATATATATATTTTTCACTATTTTTTTTATAAAATAAGGGCATTTATGGTTCAAAACATAGACGACAAGGGTAGTTTTGATCTCAAAAATAATCGAAGGGTATATTTGAACTATTTCAAATAGTTCGAGGATAATTTTGACCCTTTTATTTTCACGTGAATGTCTACATGGACTGTCATGTGCAAGGATGATGGTGTAAGGGCATTTGTGGTCCCTTAGAATAACGGCAGGGATATTTTTGATCTCAAAATGTAACGAAAAGTATAAGTGATATTTCACATAGTTTAGAGATAATTTTAAGCCTTTTTTTTATTTTTATTTAAATACTGAATCCGCCTAGATACGTATTGTCATATATTGCCAAGTGTCAATATGGTCTTTCCAACCACATTCTTTTTTCCAATGAATTTCATGTGAAGAAGTAAAACACACCTTACACTAACAAATCTATAAATACCCCCTTTCTTTTTGCCATTTTCCTCATATCTTATAATTTAATTAAATCAAATCACCCCACAAAAAAAAATGTGTAGAGGAAGAAGAGAAATTGAAGAAGAAAAACAAGAACAACACAATAATATTATTTATTGTGAACTTTGTAAATCAGAAGCCTATGTATATTGTGAAGCAGATGGTGCATTTCTTTGTAGAAAATGTGATAAATTAGTACATAGTGCTAATTTCTTGGCACAAAGACATATAAGATGCATTCTTTGTGGAATTTGCAAGAGATTAACAAAGAGGTATTTTATTGGAAATTCATCTCAAATAATGATTATTCCAAAAATTGTCAAATGGGATTTGGATCATAATAATTCTGATGAAGAAAATTGTGGAAGAATTGTCAAAGAACCTTTCTTGTTTATCTGATCATTGTTAGAGTGTTTTTTTTCTTTTTATTTTGGATTGAGCATTAAAGAAATTTGGAATTTTCAACAACTTGATGTATCTCTCTCTGTGTTTATTTTTCCATGGGATTTTCAAACTAATTTTTCATTACAGACAAATTTTCCATTAATATGTACATGGTAATTTCTTCTTTCTGCTCATGGGTTTTGAGATGAGGGTTTTCGAAAATAGCCTCTCTACTTCTATAAGATAGCGGAAAGATTTGTGTACAATTTACTCTTTCCATTCCCCACTTGTGGGATTTCACTGGGTATATTGTTGTCGTATGTACATAGTAATTTCAGTAGTTGTTTGGTGTGATGAGTAAAAGTTGTAAGATAAAATATATAGATTATTGTATACTTTATGCAGGATTTACATTAGTGTAAAGCGTTAATTGTCATCTTTTCTATTTTTTTCCAATTTAATTTTTTTTAAAAAAACATGACAATTCGGATATATTAATTTAGTACTTCAGATACATTATTTCAATTCTGGATACAAAATTTAGAATGTTTAAATATCGACAGGTGACATTTAAAGCATGATACATTAAATATAGAGATAATTCAAGAGTCAAATTAATATATTTGAATTACTAAACTAATGTATCTGAACGGAAAGAAAGAATTTTTAAAATTTTTGAAAAGGAATAAAAATAAAATAAATAAAAGAATATAATTAAGTAATTATTTATTAATTTATTTTGTAGTTGATTAGGGATATTAATTAATTTAATAATTATTTATACAGTATATATGATGTGATAACCAAGTTTGTATGTCTCATCTCCTATATCAAATGACCCTTATAGACTTTCTCTTTTAATTTGTTTATTTGATTTTAACTTCAAATAAAGTATAAGAAAGGATTTTTTAAAAAAAAATTTATGAATTTAAATTTAAAATATATGGAATATATTAAAATATTTTTTAATTTTATGATCTGATAGAAGATATAAATTAAAAAGTTATTAAAAAATAAATTAATTAAAATGAAGAAAGCATACATTTTACATGAATTATATATTTGTATCATATATTCATAGTTTTGTTTTTTATCCTAATTTAAGGATTGAATGAGTTGTTAACCTTTGAGTTGTTGTGATACTCTTTTATTGGGAACTGTGTCAAATTAACTAGACTTATTTGAGATATAAGTGTTTCTATTCCTACTGTAACAATAATATATTTAGTGGAATTGCACAAGCGAATCTGAGGAAGTAAAATGTATATATACTTTATCATTATCTCATAAAGATGGAGAAGTTATTTTTCGAAAATCTTCATTGCAAAAGTCAAGCCCCATGGAAGATACTTCATATGGAAAAAAAAACTAAAAAGAAAAGAAAAGAAAGAAGAAAGGAAAACGAGTAATAATAAAAAATAAATAATAATATATAAATATTATAAAAATTATTTTGATGACGAGATCAAACTTTAATATAGATATGGAATGAAAAAAATAATAATGAGAGTATATACATGACTTCAATTATTAAGGGAGGGCAAAATTATGACATTTTGCATCATTTAGAGAAATTTGGTAGGAATTTCACTAGAAAATGGTGCTTCCTATAATTGGTGAATTTGAGACAAAAAGAAGATGGAATTTGGATGATAATTATGAGAACAGTTAAAAAAATAGTAAAAAGAACCATTCTAATTTCTCTAATTATTATTATTATTATAGTTTTTATAACGTAAGGGAGAAATTTTCACATCAATAATAAAAGGGAGCTTGGACACTTCTTCCTTTCGAAAAATCAGATAATTATAGAGATTGATTCACGAATATCAGACATTGAACTAAACACTAAAACTCAAGATATTTGAATTTGAGCATAAAAAGGTGATTAAAGAAAAATTCTTACATTGACGAAAAAACAATCTTTAGTCTCCTCATAAAAATTGAGCAATCCTTCTTTATTTAAGTTGGTTAAATCCGAACCTAATTTTAACAAAATTATGAGGTTGATATTATTTCAATGTCAGAATGGTTGTTAAAAAATTATTACTATTATAAAGCTTTATCTCAAATCAATATCCAAATATGTTTTTCCAATAATAGTACTGAAGTTGGTTTTGGAATATGATGGAATAAAGCAAAATGACTCTTTAAACTGTCTGCGCTTCTTTCAATTGTGAAGTAGCAGTTAGTCAATGCAACTTTCGACGCTCATCATGAGTCATCCGGAAACAGTCGATCTATGTTTTAAACATAGGGGTCAGACTGTGTACATTCGATCCCCCTTACTTCGCAATGGATGGGAGCCTTTAGGCAATGGGGTAATGTTGCTCAACAATAGCACTGAAGTTCATAATATGTATCATCTGTTTTGGCGTAGCAGACCTTATATTTTTGTATCTTGGGCTAGCTATTATTGAAGCAAAAAAAGAAAAAATACATATCATGTGAACTTGTGTTATGCATTATAAAATCTTTCACTTTCATATCTTATTCTATTTTGGGAAATATAGTAACATACGCTATGTCTCTTGTCATAAACCGGTGTTGAATCCCTGATTGCCTCGTCTAAAAGTTTAAGCTCTTATAGAAGGTACACTTTTATTGACGTACTAAGCACTTGAAAATACGTTTTGGTAGCCAGCAACAATGATACTTGAATTCATGATGTTTGTCTGTTCTAATACAACGTTAAATCGTTTGACTAGCTAATTTAAAAGCATAAACCGTTAGAGAGCGCACACATTCGTTTACTTAAATTATATCTTCTACACCTTCCAATTTGCAGGTCACTCAGAAAATGCATGACAATTTTTTTAGCTGATAGCACTAAAGCTAGCTTTCTTAACCAACATATCCCTTAATACAAATTGAAAAATAGGTAGCGCGGCTGCACAAAAGCATTCCATATTCATGCAGAATCCGTTAAAGGGTTGCATTACTCGGGTATCATATAGACACTCTACCATGACACAAACATTGTTGATTGATTCCATGAGTCGAACACGTGATCTATGTGAATGATACTGAACTCTCCTTCTCCTACATCCCTTGGTACTACTGGATCATATCATAAGCTTCCCCAGCCTTAACAAATCTGCCTTTAACTCGTCTTCTGGCATCTGCCTTGGCCTTACGCTTCGCGTATCTGATTTGCTTATTGAACCTGCAAGTTGTAATGAATTTTAATGTTGGTAAATGTCAATTGAAGCCAAAATCGGTACAAGAAAAAGAAGCTACAACAACTACTACAACACCTCTCAGTACCAAACAAGTTGAGGTCTACATCAACACAAGTTCGGAATGTTGGCTGAACGTAGCTACATGAACCATAGCTTCTCACAAACTACAAGTGAAATTCATGAACTTCAACCTTGAGGTGCAATAAGCATGCTACTATGACTGTTTAAACATAAAACAGAACGAATCTACTTACGTTCTAGTTTTCTTTTTCTCATTATATCGCATCTTAGCTTCATTCCGTGCCTGTTGAAGACTTGCTTCTGATCTCCAATCCCGCGATGATTCATCAGTCAAAATGAGTGGTGATGATAAGGTGACATTTTTGTTGCAAATCGGATTCATAAGCATGAAATCAGCAGAGGCACTAGCACCTGCAGCCTCTTCATGCTGTCCAGATGATGCCTAAAGAAAATATAACAAGCACATTTCAAGTAACAGTTTATGAAACAATCTAAAATATGAAGTCTTTGTATGACCTACGTTGCTCAGACTCTCCAAAAAAGGTTGACACGCCACACCTCTAACAATATTTGAAGAGTCCGAGCAACATATATAGATGTCTTGTGTTAAATTCAAGAACAGAACATTCTAAAATAAGATAGATGTTGATTGTTAACAGTAAAATCTACTGTGTAATGTATCTGGCATACTCCCTCTGTTTCAATTTATTTGTTTTACTTTCCTTCTTTGCTTGACAATTCTATAATTTCAGCTTTTCACGAGACATAATTAAGACCACAAGATTCGAAAGTCTATTTTACTGATTTAAACTCAGTGTCAAGTCAAAATCAGAAAAACGAATTGAAACAACGAGAGTACTTTCTTGAAACGGTTATGAAGAAGTATAACACAAATATATATATAGGTCTAAGAAGTACCTCCAGAGCAATTTCAACATCACTATTAGAACCAGTGGCAGATAACTTTTTCTCCAAAACTAGGCAATCCAATTCCCTGTCTTCACTGTGATGACTTTGTTGTAAACTGATGAAACTCTTGTAACTAGAATCGGAAATCAATTCGTCTAGATCAACACCTTCCACGAGATCCTCACCTCCATGAACTCCAAAATCTTTAACAGTGGTGCAACTTTGCTGCACTTAAACCAAACAAAGAAAGCAGCATTAGTGCATACCAACATTTTATGCAATTAGTGGCGGAGTCTGAATTCTCACGAAAAATTTGAACTACATTCTAAACAATCGATTGAGCTACTTTTGCCACCACATTAAAAGCTTCCCTTATATGTTAAGATTCAACAATTTTTATGTATACAAAAGAATTACTTTCACCCTATTCGCAAAAGTTTCCAACAAAGGAAAATCAACTGAATCCCTTTCAGACCATGTGGCTCTGCCCCTTTCTCCTTATAGCACTAATCAATTTAAAAAAAAAAGGCAAGCCTGGTACACTAAAGCTCTCGCTATGCACACGATCCCGTGAAGGGCCCAACCACAAGCTCTATTGTATGCAGTCTTACCTTATATTTCTGCCAAAGATTATTTCCAAACTTGAAACCTTAACCTTCTAGTCGCATGACAACAACTTTTCTAGTCACTTCAAAATTCTCCTTCTATAGGACTACTCACTGATGCTACGAAAAATGTTGTAACACCCATGTCTGATCCTCCGAAAATACACTACTTTTGAAGGATTTGACACCTACGAGTCAATATTTTTGAAGAGTCTAAACAACATAATTCATACTAGAACAAATAGAATCAAAAAAGAAGACAGACTAACCTTATTGAAGCTAGATCCCTTTGAGAAGAAACTTTTT
This sequence comes from Solanum ossicruentum, assembly GCA_025774065.1. NCBI lineage: Eukaryota > Viridiplantae > Streptophyta > Magnoliopsida > Solanales > Solanaceae > Solanum > Solanum ossicruentum. The sequence continues at coordinate 630,625 of JAOTQR010000011.1, forward strand.
TGACCTATGTTGTAACTTGTCAAGTATGTTGAATTTGAAGAAATTGCTGGAATCGAAATCGCCCATTGTTCAAACTTCAAACAAGAAGCTAACTCATTCAGCATGCTAGCCACCACTGAACCTTCAGTAGGAGCATGAAAGCTACTATCATTATTACCCATTTGATCATCATCAAAACCTTCAGACAGTATCTTCTTCATCAATTCAGCTGGAGATGGACAACCACTATAACAATCCAACTTCTGGTGCTGATCATGACCGCCATTTTCACTACTCGAATCACAGCCTTCACATAGACACACTGCGCTATTCGCGCAACGTATAACTGCAGGCTCTGAACTACATTTGCCACAAATAAGCGAACGTGTGTGCTTTCGAAATAAGAAATTTGATGAATGCACTTCTCTATCACAATGCAAACAAAGCTTAGCTACATCTGATTTACAGTACACCACTGCCCTGTCCACCTTACAGACATCGCACACAGGCTCCATTCTATCGGCCCAAACTAAATTAAACGAAACAAACACGTTCACAATCAATCAATTGTACCTCAAATTTGTCGCGAATTAAACACCACGTTATCAATCAATCAATTGTACCTCAATTTGTCGCAAATTAAAAGACGCATTACCGATCAATCAACTATACCTCAATTGTCTAGACTAAAACTACTAAACATCATCAATAAACATCAAGAAAGTGGTAACTAATGGGATGTGATGAATGAGGAAAGTTTGTTGAGCTAAAATGGCTAAGGCATTAATAGAAGGGCTACAAATAAAAATAATACTGCTACTAGACCTTATCTTTTTAACTTGTATCTATGATGTGACTTGGACATTTATACACGTGACTTTTGATTTAGCACGAGGGGACAAGTGAGATATAAAAGTGATATGGTTATTGACTTTGTTGATCAGACTATTCAAAAGTGTGACGAATTCTTCAAAAGTAGTGTATTTTGGAGAATTTGACATGAATATGGAAGTAAAAAATTCACGCAGCTTAGGTTGATGATTATGTGCAATCGGAATGCTTAAAAATAGCCTTGTGACTTGCTTTGTGGTTGTCTCGGATGTTTTGGTAAATAAGTGCAAGAAAAAGGGTTATCTGCTCGTCTTATATTAGTCGTTCATATTATTAAAAATAATTTGTTAATTTATAAAATTAAGAGACAATAACAGTGACAACATACTCATCAAAATCTCACAAAATGGAAATCAAGGAAGATAGAATAAACACATACTTTACCCTAAAATTATTTTTGAAAAACCTTCGACTGAAATAAAATGTAAATTACATTAATAATGGAATAAAAGAAACGCAATAATGAAAAACATGAATGCTAATAGAAAAGCAATGTGAAACATATGTTAGGAACCATATTACCATAACATTTACCCTTATCGTGACCTTCACACATTTTTTTCTAGAATCATGTCTTCACACGACAAATTAGAGATGTGTTATATCACCTCTCTTCAATATTTTTCGACCTACTTCTAGCTATTCTCATCTCCATCATATCCAACCTCTCATATTTTTTTATTGGGACATCAACGTGTCTTGTCTTACACAAAATCAAATGAGAATTAATTATCTTTTTCTCATTTTATTTTTACAATTGATACTTTTTGAAAGAGAAAACAAATTTGTAAAATTTCAAAAAAAAATGCATAAAACTAAAAAAAAAAAGTTATCACGAGAAAGTGTATTTTTTTCAGATGTCTCAGAAACTCTACACCCATCTGCCATTGATTCATACAGTTGTCCATATACCAGTAGAAAATTCGACGACTACTGCTAATGGTGTCTGGCGCACAAAATGACACGCCAATCTGTTACCTCTGTGGCTAAGGTGGTCCACCCCCTCAATTATTATGGCTATGCTGTGGGCCCCTTTATTTTCCTAGAATTTTATTTAATTTTTATTTTGAGCCATGCTAATAATTAATCAATTCAATTTTTTTTATTTTTCATCCGATGTCCAGAGTCTGTGAAGTCTGACTAAATTTGAATCACACACTGTAGGACTCATTTTGAGGATAACATTCCTAATAGAATTTTTTCTATTCCCGATACTCAAATTCAAAATATCTAATTAAGGATAAAATACTTTTATCAATACATCACAATTCACGTGAGTAATCAATTCAACTTTACTAAAATATCTGAGGAGTTCTAAACTTGAGGTGGTAAAACTAGTTATTATACGGTGTTATAACAACGGCATTAATTTGCCAATTGTCAGCAGTAGGGTTATCTACCCAAAGAAAAAGAAAGGTGAGTGTCATTGATTTTTTTTTAATATTGACAAATGAAGCTCCTTGAATAACCCCAACTACCTACTTAACACATGCTCTTGCACTACCAATAAAATCTACTTGCTCTTCTCTTGTCTCCTTGCCCTAGTGCCACTTTACATCCTTTGTAATATCCAGATAACCCTTAATCATAATATCTTTAACAAAAGAAATATGCAGATAAATAAATATATACTAATTAATTAACTATTATAATTATAATTTAAATTAATTATGTCTCGTGATAAACATCTAATTGTAATTATAGTTTGAATTTTGTATAAGTCGCGCGATTAATACAAATACTTTGAGCAAATCAAATTGTATAACGAAATATACAAACATTATGAATTGTACAATAAATTATACAAACGTTGTGCACAAGTTGTATAGCAAAATATACAAACGCTATACCAAAACTGCGAATTATATAGCGAATTATACAAACATATATAAATGCTAGCTGTGGAAATTATATAAATATTGTCATAACTACAGTTACGAAATGGAATTACCCAAATTATAACTATAAAATATAACTAAGATATTTTTTAGTGGCGATATACGAAAATTTCTCTATTTTAATCCTCTAGTTACTATGTGGCACATAAAAATATCATTTTCAAATCAATGAAAATATACCCTTGCCTGGCAACTCTACTTACAAAATGCAACAACTTGACACCATTATTTATTAAGAACAATTTCCAAATATTATTGCATTATCTCCAACATCTTGTACCTAAATATTGTACTTTTACTTATGCTTGTAGTCACCTTGAAATGTAGAGAGTAGAGTGTGGGAGATTTGCCACATGTACATAGTAATAATAAATAAAGTAGCAATTACAAAAGTTGGTATGATGGTTTAGCATCTCATCCTTTAAGCAAGAGATTGGGGGTTCGATCCCCACCTCTAGTGAAATGGTGATTTAAATCCTTGATTTTAAAAATAATTTCAAACAATTTGAAAAAGTTAAAGCATTTAAAAACATTTTCAAATGGGTTGTAGTTCAACTTTTAAAAAAGATCTCTAGTTCAATTATATAATAGGTACATCCGAAAACACACCCTCATTTTCAAACGGGTTGTAGTAGTTCAACTTTTAAAAAATATTTTTAGTTCAATTATATAATAGGTACATCTGAAACCACACCCTTAAAGTCAAAAGTCTTTGCTAAGTAGGCACACCCTTAAAGTCAAAGTCTTTGCTAGTCAAAGTCTTTGCTAAGTAGGCACACCCTAAAGTCAAAGTCTTTGCTAAGTAGGGATATAAAGATAATGAAAGAAGCTTTAGGGTGGGAAATGGCGATTTCGAGTTCAATATATAATAGGTACATCCGAAGCACACCCTTAAAGTCTTTGCTCCATAGGGATGTCTTTGCTAAAGATAATGAAAGAAGTTTTAGGGCGGGAAATAGCGTAGGGATAATCTCAGAGAGGGTTTATATCCTGTAGACCCCTATATATGTTTGATACTTCAATTATACATATATGCTTAAAATTTAGCCTTGATAAGTTAAATTTCAAATTTTAGACAAGAGCGAGAGTATTTTGACTTTACAAACTATATTTTTGACAAAAATATCTGAAAATTTAACCACAACAAAAGTTAAGGATCAAAAATAAATTTAAGCTATCTCGAATTTTTGAATTTTATACTAGTACTATAAAATATATCAATTTTTTACTTAAATTATCACTAATATTTATCGAAATACATTTAAACTACTAACTATTCATGATATTTCATATAAGAAGAGCAAATAGTCTATAATTAATATCGTGATATGAAACTCAAAAATCAAAATATTCAAGTTGTTTTTGGTTATGACTTAAAAATTGTTTGGCCATGAAATGTAAATAGGGCGTATCCATTTTCCACCGTCTCTCCGCTTTTTTCTTCTTCAATCGAAGCTTCCTCTGCAAGATCAATTTCTTCTAGAAGATTCTACAACAGCGGGGAGAGCCTGATCAACGAACAAATCACTGAATTCTATCAACTTTGAAGACTTCTCGGATGGCTGATTCTACCCAGGACGATCTCGTCCAGTTCGTCAAGAGAATCGGGACATTTCTTACTCTCAAGATTTCTAATCTGGTATTGTTTCTCTTTCTCTATTTGGAATTTAATTTCGTCCTTTTAGGTTAATTGAGAATTAGTTTTATGTTATTGTGTTGTATAAAGAGATAATGGCTGAAAGCAAATTTGAACTATCATTTTTTTTTGGTGAGTTTCAGATCTCAACTATCAATTATTACTATTTTCTGCCTGAACTATCACCTAATAGAGTAGATGTTGATAGTTCAGATAGGAAAATGAACCAATTCATAATTCGCCCAGTCATATATAATAGTTGAGCTAGGAAAGGGTAGCATGGTGATAGTAGGAAAAGGAAATAGTTAATAGTTGGTGTTGAAATTGGCGAATAGGTTATAAGTGAGGTTTATTTTTTACCATTACCTCTTATATAAACAATTTTTGTGAGGATTAGGATATTTTAGGTAGTAAAGGTGAAAAACTCATAATTGGCTTAGTTAGGTTTGAGCTGTGTTTTAATATGTGAATGGTGATAGTTTGGGTACAGGGAACATTTTGATAGTTGGAGTGTGAAACTCGCAAAAATGTGATAGTTTAGGGTCGTTTTTGACCATTACCTCTTTATATAAACAATGTTTGTGAGGATTCAGGAAAGATTTGATGATAATCAGCATTGTTAAAGGCTTGACTACCACATGCTTAAACCTTGAAAGGAGACCAGTGCTTCAGCTTTTCTTAGGGTGATGGTTTTGCCTGAACCAAAGTTAGTGGATTTGTGCCTTAAAAATCCATTCAGGTTTGATATGATTAGGTATCGGTGGAAATATAAAGAGAAGAGAATTAACTACGTATGAAATGGACCAATTCGAAGGAATAATAGGTCAAGATCATGTGGTTTATTGTGAATTGGAGAGGGGAGAACAAGCAGATGTGGAATGTTTCATTTTGATTGTTCCAGGGGCTGTATCATGATAAGAGGCAGAACTAGTAATTTTAAATCGTTAAGAAGTATAATTGAAATGGACTTTTTGCTGATAAACAATAATATTTAGAAATTTAGTATAAATAGATCAGTTACTAGTCTAAACTAAAAACTTTAAAGGTGCATATTTGCACTTTTACCAGAAGTTTAAATCGATTTTCAACCTTGCTTTGCATTGTTAGTAATAAATATATTTCATTCATTTGTAGTTTTTTGAGCTCATTTGTCCATATAATTGTTGTTCCTTTTGTAGTTATTTTTACTGCATTACCTTTATTAAAGAAGTACTGAAAACACCCCTGAACTTGGTGTAAGTTATTAGTTTCATCTTCGAACTATTTGACAGTCTTAAAACACCTCTGTACTTGACTAACTAAACTAAGATACACCCCCAATATGCCACAAGTGTTAAAAACATTCCTTAACTTGATAAGAATTTAGGGGTGTATTTCATTCATGTTGCAAGATTAGGGGTGTATTTAAGTTTAGTTAGTCAAGCAGAGGGGTGTTTTTAACACTGTCAATAGTTCGGGGATGAAACTAATAATTTGCACCAAGTTTAGGGGGTGTTTTCACTACTTCTTCTTACCTATATAAATCCTTTTCCCCCTCATTACATTTCTTCACTAATATCCACAGTTTATTTCTGCTTACTGCTTAAAGTCCCATAGATTGCTAATGGTTTCAACACACTTAACTTTGACAACATGATGGTAACATTTCAACTGTGGTTCTGATAGAAATTTTCTGAAAATCATTGACTTTGTCATGTCCCAGTGCGTTGCACATAGTTTTAAAATGACTGCCAGATAGCATGAACAACATCGAAGTGTAGAATTAGATGACCACACAATGTAGAGTTTCAGGACTTCTGAAATGTGACTGCCTGAATCTTTTCTTCCACTTGCAAAATTGAGGAAGGCAATGGATGCAGAATGAGCAATTTCACAACCAATAAACTGTTGCAGATATAATCTTTCTCATAGGAAGTACTGTTACAATAGCTCCTTTTTTTTAAAAAAGAAAAAAAATCCTATTGCATTCCAAAGAAATATGTTTAAATGTTGTGTTACTTTCTCTTAGATGGTTACAGCTATTTGTTCAAAATGCAGGATTCAAGATCTGCAGGTGCTATAGCAGGTCTTGCATTTGCAATAGTATTTACTTGGAGAATATTCAGATCACCTAGTGGACCACAGATGAGGCATCCTAAGCGACAAGCTCTTACACCTGGTAGTTCTGGTGTAAGCAGTCAGTTTAGTGAAAATATACCAACTTCAGAAGTTAGCGCCCCTTCAGAGGATTCAAATGCACAAAATGTAATTGATGAGTTCTTTCAGCCTGTAAAGGTAGAAAATATTTTCATTTTTCCCTTACCCTTTTATCCATATATAACTAATGGATAAGTGACTTCTACTTGTTGCTTTGCAGCCAACTCTCGGGCAAATAGTTAGGCAAAGACTGAGTGAGGGGAGGAAGGTATCTCTCAGTGCTTCTGTTGTTGCTATTTATTTAACGTACACTTCTCCCCATCTCCAAGGCCTCGTGGTTGCAAGTACATATTGGATGTTCAACATACATTTATTAATTTAAGGATAATTTGAGATCATGAGCTGCCCAAATTTGTTCCTTATATAAAAAGTTGCCGTTCTTTCTACGTGTCTTTGTCAATGAATTCTTTTTCTTCTTCAAAATATGCAAAAATAAATAAACAAAATTAAAAAAAATTTAAAAATGGTTTTTGTGAAGGTATTTTTAAGCTTTGTTTACAAAAAAGGTTGTTTGCAATATTGCTTTTTGTAGTTGTAGTTTGGGGGTGTTTTTTGAAGAATGTTTTCAAGAAACTCTTCATGCAAAAAGAACCAGTCAAATTTCAAACACACCTAAAGTTGTCACCAATTTTTTTCAATTATTTTCCATTAAATTCTGGAGATAATTCTCAGAATAGTTGTTTGTGCAAATAGGATACACTTTACACTAGTTAAAGTGAATAGAAAGATTTCAAATGTGAAGGATTCACCAAAGATGAGGGATTGGTGCAATGGAATCAACCAAGCAATGCACTAACAAGATTAACTATTATTCTATTCCGATAACACTGTCCACATAGGCCTTAGCCCACCATTTTGCTCTCAGTATATTTACTAAATGGTGAGTGAGTGCAAGAAGATGACGGTTGACCTTTTAATAAATTTAATGCTTCTGTATCTTTATATAGACATAGATTACATAGGAATATCTTGAACACTATATGGTATAGTTTTAAAATAGAATCTCCTAGATAGATACTTAAGTTTACCTAAAACTAGATTACAATTGTTTGTATTTGCCATGCTGCTTTGATGTTCGGTGCGCCTTCACGGGAATAGATCATATGCAGATGCTAGCAATTCATTCTTCAAAGAGGATATTGTCTTTGTATCTCTAGAGGGTCATAAACTAGAGGACTAAGATGAATCTTTCCCAGGTCTGAGTTAATAACTTTGGTGGGATGATTTCTACTAACTTCTATTGTGTTCGAAGGCACAAGTAACCCTGCCCCCAAACTATACCCAAAATCCCAGCCACATCTAAACTTAACTAGGGTCCTATTATCGCCTGACCTAAACTGCCCTAAACACTGATATGGGCATAGAGAGCGTGCACTCTCTTTAAGGCAAGTGAAGTTTACAAAAATAATTAACATGTACAAGTGTCTTATTTTAATTCGACATTACTCAATTAATTACATATAATTAATTAGACTCCTTTATCTTCTAAACCGTTTCTTCTCTTTGAAATCATTTTCATCTTCTGCAACTAATCATCAAAGTGCAATCTTGAAACAAACATATATTATGTGAAAGAAAATAATTCCACTCCAAAACAATATGTACAAACAATTAATGGTTTAATCATTTTTCCCAAAACTTTCCATAAATAGAGGAATTCCAAAGCACAGGGAATGATTTCAAAACAGAGATTTGAACCACTATTCTGCTGCTAGATTTTGCCTCTATTCAGGTGTAAACACCTTGTGAAGCCACCACTCCTCCACTTCAAATCAGAAAATCAAATCTCTGATTCTTTTCTGATTTCTCCCTTTAGAACCACCATAGTTCGCCGCTAAAACGTCATGCCAGAATCGGAGAACACCACCCCATCTCTTCCATCCAAGTCCCCGGTCCAGATTCAAGATCGGAAGATGAGTGAGAACCAACGTCGTCTCCGGACGGAGGGGAGTACATGTCATAGCATATTTGGATCAAATGGAGCCTGTGCACCCCCGGGAGTAGTTGGGCTCAAAGAAACTTGGACATCCGGTGCAAATTAAAAAGAAAATCAGTAAAGAGAAGAAAAAAAAATCAGGAATGAAGAAAGAGAAAAAGGGATTCTAATCGAAAAATTTAATGCTTAAAAAAAGTTGAAGCGCGTGTAATACACACAAAGGGTACTCATTTAGTTATGTAGGCCATGTCAGCATCTAGAGTGGCATTTGTTCCATTTTAAAATAGGTTAAAGTAGCAATAGGACCCTAGTTAAGTTTAGATGTATTCTTGGGATTTTGGGTATAGTTCGAGGGGGTATTTGTGCCTTAATACTTTTCTCTTGTTGTAAGAACTAGACATTGTTGGGACTATGCTTTCCCTTAAGTACATATGTAGACATCAAAGTGAATTTTGAGTTGTGTCATTTATTATAGTTTTCTTACTTTAATGATTTACATACCGAGTCAAGAAATTGAAGAATATATGCATAAATGCACTTGGGAGCATAACGTACAACCATATAATGTATAATGTATGAAGTAAAGAATTAAATGAGTAAAATGGTTGGTGGGCCAAATTTGTATTACATGTGATGGTTTGTTTGGTCATTAGGTGATTGTTGGATGACAACTTAAAGGATATTTCTGGCTCACGTTTCAAATGGCTTAGGGACAGGATACAAGCAAAATTATGTTTTGTTCATTAAGGGAGAAATAACAATATAGAGGGACCTTGGGAGGCATTAAGGGAGTCAAAGCTACTATCTAAATTTTATTTTTTGGACATCACTAATTAAGGGGTATTCGGAGAAGAAGGACACAATACTTTTGTTTTCTGAGCAAACAATGAAAAGTTAAGAGGAGTCTTCTGTATAATAATCTTAAAGTTAAAAAAATGTCATTACGCATTATAAATCGTGATTTCCGAATTTACAGGTTATATAAAAGATTTGTCTTAGTTTTTCATTGTTTTCTGAGCTAACAAAGCAATATGCTTTGTGTCCCTTTTTGAAAAAGAATCTCCTAAACAGTGATGTCCATAGAAGATGATTCAAAAAGCCGCTCTCACCCTACTTAACGCCTCCCCCAAAGATCCCTTTGTATTTTTGTTTCTCTTAATTAAAAAAAAAAACACAATTACTTCTTTTAAGCCATTTAAAACACGAGCTAGCAAAAAGTTGACTTGGTCCCATTTCCTTCTCCTTTGCATTTTAATCCAAAGTCATCAAGATGTCATATCATCATTGTGTTGTGTGAATTTGGCGAACTTAGCCACTTATTTATTTCTGTAACTAATGCGTTAAAAATATGCTACGATAAAACTCTAGAAGAAGGGCAAGCCCGGTGCTCTAAAGCTCCCGTTGTCCAGGGAAGAGCCCGACCACATGGGTCTATTGTACAAGAAAACTCTAGAAAAGAGTGATATAACATAGACTTAAGGTCACTATAAGTGTATCGAGAATCAATTTGGAATTATACCCAGTAAATCCATGATAAGCTATACTTTTGCTTAGTAGATTTAGAAATTTTATAGTGAGAGGGAAAAGGATATACACAGGGTTTATTGACTTAGAGAAAGAATTTGATAGAGTATCAAGAAAAGTCATTTGGTGACATAGGGAAAAGATTAGATTCATGCCAAATATTTAGATGTCATAAAAGACATGTATGAAGGATCCGCCATTAGAGTGAGAACAATAGAAGAGAACATAAAGGAATTTCCTATAACCGTGGGTTTACTCTAAATATTTATATGCTTGTGGACTTATTTACCCAAGTTATGAATGAGCAAACCAACACAATCAAAGATGAGGTCCCATGATTGTGGTGTATGTCATTTGCTAACAATGTTGTACTAATTGACAAAACCACTGAGGGTGTAAACCAAAAGCTTGAACTATGGAGAAGCACTTTAGGAAGTAGGGGTTTTATGATATGTAGAACTGAAACTGAATATATGCATTTTAAATTTAGTCAACATGTGAAATTGAAGCTGAGATAAGATTAGTTAGGATTGTGATGCCTAAACACAAACAATTCAAATAGTAGGCTTATCATTCCAAGAAAATGAAATGATGAGGAAGATGTTACACGTAATCAAAGTCGGATGAGTGAAATGAAAAAGTGCCAGCAGGATGTTATATAATATTTGTAAGACCAACAATATTATATGAAAGTGAATGTTACATTCACAAGATAAGTTGCAAAGATGTAGATGCTAAGATGGATTTGTGGTAATCAAGATTAGATATGATTGCAGTAGCTGTAATGTAATCAGAGAATGTGGTTTGAGATGTTTGTCATATTTCAACTCTAGATGCACCATTCAATAGTTATGAAATCATGGTGAGTGAATATGGAAAAAGTGGAAGAGCACTTACCAATTACTTGGGAATATATATTAGTCACATTAATATATTTAATTTTGGTATATGCTTTCGGCAACAACCTCACTATCTCTATGAAGTTGTGGTAAGGTCTGCGTACGCTTTGTCCTCCCCATACTCCACTTGTTGGAAGTCACTGGGTAAGTAGTTGTTGCTTTCGAAGAGTCTTTTAGTCCTACTAGAGATTCTAATGTCAATAGAATAAAGAATAGGAGAACTTCACTTTTCATTTTTGTATTGTTCCTTTTTGCCATTTTGTTCTAATGCTTTTACTTGAACCAGTGATCTATTAGAAACAATCTCTTTACCTCACAAGGTAGGGGTAAGGTTTGCATGTACACTCCCCCCCCCTCCCCCCCCCCAAACTTGAGAAGTGATTGCAAGAGTTCCACATGTCTTTTTAGCTTAACTCTCATTGTAAAAGAATGAAATTTATATCAAGTGGTCCAATGAGACATTCATTCCGGGTAAGATGGCAATGTTAAGATCAAATAGTTTTTGAAAGTCATTCTTTCTGGAATAGAATAGAAAGAAGAACGTATCACACAAATAGGCCAGAGGTTATAGTAGGTTAATAGAACTATATTCTCATAGTCACGTAGCAATGCACCCCGCTGTTATTGCAGCTACACCTCAACCCCAAATTAGTTGGGTTGTTATAAAACACCTCTATTTCAATTCGGCTTTATTTAGGTCCTATTTCATACCAATACTATGCCTCAATTCTAAAGTAGTCTGGTTGGCTATTTCCATATACATTTGTCTTTTCAAAAACTAATTTGAGGTTATAAAATTAACCTTGTAAATTTAGGTTCATCACTGTAAGGACATACGAGTCATTAACCAGCACAAAATGGCCTGCGACAGCAGCCAGACTTGTCACTAGATGCCATTGACCACACTGACTGAACTAATGCAAGTGCAACAATAATAAGACATCATGATCATATTATATAGATCCTTTGCTGTTATTGCGTTTTGTTCTTAGCTAAGTCTGTGTTAAAGCTTACCCTAGCATGCACAATTTGCACTTCTAACGGAGTAGCCTTACAGGAATCCAGTAAGGATATATGAAGTAATTTACTGATTGCAACATCAAAAGTAATTGAGAGCGTGATGATTGTCTCTACCTAAACTTTAAGAAAGAATCTGCTACTTGACCAAACCTTATCTGTTCAAGCTTTTGCATTCTGGTATCACTTTCCTGCTGTTTATTGGTGGCAGAGACTCTTAGTTTTACTCTTGTCACGGTAGCACAAATAACTTGAACACTCTGCATGTTATTTCACTACAGGTAACATGTCGGTTGCTTGGAGTAATCCTGGAGGAAACGAGCCCAGAGGAACTACAGGTTATTATTACTGCTGTTGATTGTGCATCAATTATCAACATGCTATTGACAATGTTAATACTTGTCCTTTGCAGAAACAAGCTACTGTCCGATCCTCCGTGCTTGAAGTGTTGCTCGAAATCACCAAATTTTGTGACCTTTATCTCATGGAGAGAGTACTTGATGACGAAAGTGAAGTTAGTACTCACTCTATTGTGTTCTGTCTTTATGTTGATTAGTAGTTGCTAGAGATCCAATTGCTTCAGAGAAAAAAATTGAGAAAAAAAATTATCTTTCATTGCCTGACATAGAGAGGATAAATTTTTGAGGGTTGGATGCCATTTGATGCCTCTTCCAAAATGAAAAGGAAAAAGCTGCCATTGCTGATTGGCTGTGTGCCAAATAAAATTGGCTCTCTGAACTGATCCCTAAATTTAAAATCTAAAAAGATAAGAAGACATATCTTTGATGCTAAGTCTTAAATGACTCTTAAATACATAGCTGTCAGTGTGTTGCTTTAGACACCAATTATGCTTATTGATTTTCTGAGAATCACCTATTTACTCGACTCCCTTAATATATCCTTACAATCAAGGGGAATGCCATTCCCTAAGCAATACATTATTTCTTCGCTGTGCTTTTTTTAATTGGGAAAACTAACATCACATTAAATAATCATAATAATAACAAACATTCATCATTTACTTGTTTTATAGAAGACTTTCACTTACTAATCTGCATAATTTAACAAAATAGCTTTCTTAGGTAGTAAATCAAACTAAAATGAGAGAAGATGACTCTTCATCAAAAAAATGAGATAAGATGACCATGTTTGAGCTTCTTTTTGGTTTCTTCTTTCTGAACATCTGATCTTGTCTACTATTTCATGAATTCTTGAATTTTTCATATTAGGTGCATGATTCATTTCTTAGCACCCACTATCATAATTATGTTTAGGCGCGGCAATTAGGTAGGTTGGGTCAAATTTGGGTCAAGACAACAAATGGGTCAAAGACTCAACCCAACTCAAATTTGATTAGGTAAATAGGTTGGGTCAAATGGATTGAGTAATGGGTAATAGAATGGGTCAAGACCTACCCAATTTTCACTAAGTTTAATTTATTTTGCTTCTTCTTTTACAATATTTTAGTTAATAATTTTTTTCTTTTATTGTGACTATATATAACATATCAAATTTTAATTATCAAAATTTAAAAAAAAAAAATTGACAAGATTTCTCGAGTCAATGTGTTACATGACAAGCCAATTTTTAGTGGGTTGAAATAGGTTAAGCTAATAATCCACCCAAACTTAAACGGGTTGGGTGGGTATGATGTCATCTTGATGGTGGCTGCCGATGATCCAGACTAATTCAGTTTTTATGAGTATTTGCACATGTATCAACACATTCTTTTCCTTGTATACATATTCTTGAAATGTACGAATATTTGCAGAGAAATGCCCTACTGGCTTTAGAAGATGCTGGAGTGTTTACATCTGGTGGCATGGTCAAAGACAAGGTAACAACTAATCATTGTTCAATTGCCAATGGAAGTCGAAATCTGTTTATGATACCTATATGGAGTTCCTGTTATTATGTTTGTTATACAATGGGTGATTTCTGCAACTTTTAATCTCAACCGTGCAACTGTGAATACTTTTTCTTTGTCTGCATATTGGTATCCTCGTCCTGGAAAATTCGAGATGATTTATTCCTCCAACTGTTCTGAAAATCTGGATATGTGATCTTTATCTTGTAACATAAGCTCCGGAAAAAGGATATATTGATTTCCTTTTACTATAAGCACAAAAGCCTCCCCTGAGGTTTTGCTTTGTAAAATATATGTTCCTTGTGGTTTTCTAGTACTGCATTAACGTCCCAGTCCCATCTTTAAAATTGTGTAGCAAAACTATTCTTTTAATTTATAGGTGGACAAGAGTAAGCCATATACTTTAATTTTGCTCTTTTGTGTAGAAAAACAACATTCTTAATTTTATTTTGTTGATGCCAAGGGGAAACCCGCAACCGCTACCCGTTGGGTGTGCACAGGATTACCCCCTGCCTCTCTGCAATAGCTTGCAAACCACACAAGAGAGGTAACTCCCACTAGGCAAGTCCGGTGCGATGGACTTCATCCAGAAGGCAAACAAACCCCTTGCTTTTGCTAGCAAGGGGTGTCGAACTTGAGACCTCCAACATGGAAGTCTCAAGCCCAAACCACTGTGCCGCCCAAAAGGTCATTCTCATATTTTGTTGAGCCATGAATATACTTGCCATCCTCTTCGCAACTTATTCCTCTATGTTCTTATACACTCATTAAAGGTGGGTTAAATCCATCTATGGACCCTAAAACTTTTGTCTCATTTATATATTTTGGTACCTCATCGTCATAACTTGTTGTCCTATTGAAAACTTAATGCTTCCAAAAGTGTGCCTATTAAACACAAATTTTACAGATCCACACCAGCAAATGTGTGATTCACCCACTTTTGATCCTGTGATGTGGCAAATCAAACCTCTAAAAACATACATATCAGCAAAAATAAAAGGAACAATTTTCCCTAAACATAAATAGGATGTCACCTCAGCAAACCTTCATCTTCTTCACTTGCCGCCAACCACTCATCATCTGGAACACCATCCATCACCTCTCTACACCATTACACCATCTATAGACTACTAGATTTTCATTTATCTCCACCAGAAACTGCCAGCAGATGCACCAATAAACAATTCACCAGAATCACCCTCCGGACCATGTTCACAGCCGGAAATTGTATCATTCTCTTCCCTTGCAAGGTATATATACACAGCTTCCACTCCCCACCTCAACCCAACCCAAATGCCTGGGAGAATTCTTAAAGAAGCTTTCTTCATTCCCGAAGAATGAAGGTCTTCATTCAAAGCTCTGCTCTATTACTCACGTTATATTCTATTAGTCAACTTTGTTCATATTTTAGTTAGGGGCTCTCCTTCTAGGTATGGTCTTACATGAAAAGGATAGACGATCAAATGCCATGGAGAGTCATCAGCAAGTGTTATTATTTTTTCTTATGTAGGGAGTAACATAATGATTGGTTAACATCTATACAAAGAGTAGATTTGTCCCGGAAAAATGTCAATTGAGTAGTATAAAAATGATTTAATATCCCAGCTGTCATAGTTTGAATGCTTGATATAAGATGCAGCAATTGAATTGATGGCTCGGCAGTCAGCTGCCATGTTAACCTTAACTACTTCCTCGTTCTTGTACAAGTGTATTATTCATTATGTATTTACTGATTTGATTGTTATGCAGGTTCTCTTTTGTAGCATTGAGAATGGGCGAACATCATTTGTCCGACAATTGGAACCTGATTGGCACATTGATACAAATCCAGAAATCATTTTTCAATTAGCGGTACTCCTTGTTTACTTCGACTGTTAGCAAATGCATACTAATTCATGAAGAATAGTAAAAGTATCATTAAACAGTGAATCCTTCTGTTTATCTACCATGCATTAGTTAGATCTCTTTTCCCAAGGAAACAACTTCAATCTCTGTAATACCAATAATTCTAATAAGCAGGTTGCCTAAAAAATATATGTTCATTCTTCGTCTCGTATTAGTTCTCAAGTTTAGCCCTGTGATTTCCGGTCTGTCAATGAGAATGTCTAGAAACACATACAGCTTGTTTATAAGAGATTAGATTTTTCCAATCATTGTTTTCTGTTTGACTCTACCAGCTATGAATTCACCTTTTTCCTTTGAACCGAAGGTCTATCAGAAATAGCCTCTCTACCTTCCAAGGTAGTGTTAAGGTCTACATATATTCTATCATCCCCAAACCCAACTTGTGAGATTACACTAGGTATTTTGTTGCTTTCTATGGGACATTCTGTTAGAGTAATGATGTAAACGGCAATGTCAACTATGATTTCAGTGCTTTCCCTCTATTGATTTTTAATATTTTGATACGAACTGATTGCAGAGATTTATCAAATATGAGCTGTACATTACTCCTACTAAACCAGAAAGGTCAGCTATGAACGTCTTCAGCTCAGCGTCTTTGGAGCAGTTTTTCGGAACTGTTTAGATACATATCCAGATGAGTTCTACACATTTTGGTTTGTTTTAGGTCTCACCTTTTGCCCTTCCTCTTCAACTTTGGGCTGTGAGAGTTACATATTTTAACTCAGATTACATCTCTTTTTTAGTACCTGCAACTTCATAGTTTTGAGGTTCAAGGGAGACACCATTTGTATATTATTCTGTTGTATTCAGAACTCATCACTTCATAATTAGATATGGTTGGTCTGTTTTCTTCACAAAAAACTATTCAGCACAAAGAATGTTCAGAACAGAGACGGCTAGTTGTCAGTTTTACCGAATGAAAATCTATTCAGTAAGTTTTAAACGTTTTTATCGTTCTAAACTCTGAATCAAGTCAAAATCAGATAATAAATAAATTGAAGTAATTTTTTTGCTTTGCTCTTCTATACCTTTTTAAGTATTTAATAAAATTCTTTTTTGTAAAAAAAAATTATGATTGCATAATATATCAAAATAGAAGAATTATCTTGACAATGTTTTTACAGGTCATGAGCTCATTTTGCCGCTGTTCGGAATCTATCATTCTTAGTTGCAACTTCATGTGATTAGAAACGGATCTGTTCGTAGCTAGAAGTCATTGCTTTTCTTCAATACTCTTCGGGGTCATTTGGTTGATTATTTAGGATAATTAATCTCGCGATAAGTTAGCCTAAAATAAATTATCTCATCATACATATGAAATAACTTATTCCATCATAAAGACAAAAATTATCTTATATTTTTAATTAAACATGAGATAAAATAATCTATAACTATCTCACAACAAACGACCCCTCAAAGTTCAATATGTTTCAATTTTTGTCAATCCAATGTCACATATACGCACGTGGAAGGTTGTGCATGTTCAGTATAAATTTTTTTGATGACAGGAAAAATCTGTAACCACTATCATTTGGGTGTCCAAAGGGCAAACTCCACTCTTATGCAATAGCTCGTACACCACATAAAAGAGATAACCCGCATTGGGTTGCTCGATCCAGAGACCCCTTGTTTTTCAATATGAATTAGGCCGAACATTTAAGAAATAATAAATGACAACTATACAGGTTATGGAAATTTATGTGACTAGCAAGCACACCTCAATAAAGATTTAAGAGACTCGAAAGTCAAAACTACTCTTATGCTGTACAAAAAGAAAATCTGGTAACCAAAGCTTAAAAGTACCATTCTCAGTTTATTTGGTCGAATAACCACCCTCAAATATCCCCCCAAAACCTTGCAAGTGTCGGTCAGGCCGACCATAATTTCCCCTACATATGCACTAGCGGCGTACGAAGTCACATCCTATGTAATGGCAACATATTGATAACTATGCTAAACAATGTCCACCTCCAACATCTCTTCATCACGTTCATCTGCATCATCACGCTTAAACTGCAAGCAGAAGTCGAATGGTTCATTTCGAATTAGTACTCTTACATATCTTAAGAATACAAGATAACAAAGCAGGATCCCAGATAATCAGACAATATGAATATAGAACAAGGACTCGGAGATGGTCGAACATCAAGAGAAAGGAAATGCTGCAGTTTATCTGAGGACTACAATTTAGTCTTGCCTGCTTTTTTCTAGGGGTGGGGGGAAGTTCGTGACTGAATCTTCCTTTTACCTTTCTGGCAGTTTTACTGACCACACATGTAGTTATGCAGGCCAACGAGAAAGCACCTAAAAACTGATGGTGTTACACTAAAGTAGATTACAAACAGAAAGAACTTACAGGCACATATGTTTGCATGCTAGATATGAACTGGTTCAGTTATTGAACTAACCTGCAAACAAGCACCTCGAGGAAGAGGAGGTGGTGGCGGTAGAAAAGGATATTCTGCGATACCAGAAGGAACTCCCTTCCCAGCTCTTCTTGTAGCATTCCCAGCTACTTCAAGCTTTTCCTCTATCTCACCAACTTCGACATCTTCATCCTTCGCATGAGCAGCCATGCTGGTTGAAGGCAAAACAACGGCAAAATCTTTGGGCTGCAGAGTTTGAAGAATGCATTTATCAGTTCTTCAACAGAAAGCATAAGAAATAAAATGCTCTAAAGATGCAATATCCTTCACTTTTATTTGCAGCATGGAACTTAGGACAACTACCATCAGGCATAAACTGCAAGAGAACTTTCTTTTTTCAATCTAGAAAACACCAAAGGCAAAGGACATGCTGCTGCAACGTTAATAAAATAGTACAACTGGATACGGTTGCATTCTTCCATATGAAAAATGATATCAAATTTAGTCATATGCGTATTCAGGGGACTACTGATGCATACTCCAATATTTTGATAACCGAGAAATCCCCGGAAGACCAGTGGCAGAGGGTTCGAAACTCAGTGGACAATCGGCCCACCCATTATCCATTTGTTGAAGCTGTTACAGAGCAAGGTGCCAAAGGTAAAAAGAGTTGGAGAAACCAAATTCACAAGAGATTCCAAGAACTTTGATTTGAATTATAAAGTAGCATCTATCGTTCACAAGAACTCTTCCCTTTTCTGACAAGTGGTCCCTCATATTATCACTTCAACTTACTTCCCATCAAGTCCACATGTCATTCCATATCAGTTTTGCTAATTTAATGCAAACCATGTCAAAAAGAGCACCAGAAAAGCATCAGCATAAGAATGCAATTGTATATTATCCACAACCCCTTTTAAGTGTCGGCCACAGTTTTTCTTTTAGCTTCTTCTGGTTTGGGGGAATAGTGGGGGATATGAAGTTTAAAGTAAAAGGAGCACCTTGTTAGTGAAACTCATGTCATTGGAAAAGTTTATCCCCTTCTTAGATTTCTCTTCATCCACTACTTGTTTATACTCGTTCTCCAAATTGAGCTCTGCCTCATCTTTCTTCTCATTACTCAGCTTAGCATGAGCAATTCTCTGCGAAGCATTTCCTTTTGCTCTTGTTGAAGCTGTCATATAGAGAGTTGCCAAGGTCAAATTGACAATGGATTTCAAGAACTTCAATTTTCAAATCTAATGTTCAATGAGTATGTTGTTGAATGTTTCACAAGAAGGGAGCTTTAATGATATTATGAATCAAATGTTGTGCATACTGCAAATACAGTGTGGTAAATAAGGTCTAGATGGAATAGCATGCAGTAAACTCTACATGAAAAGGTTCAGACACAAGTAGGAATGAGAGCATTAAAGCATTGATGTTTCATACCATCTAGACTAAAACTCGAGCATTTATCACTGAAATAAAGGATCCTACTCTTTTTTGTTTCACTTACACAGTATTAATTTTCAAGTAAAAGAGTATAATTTATTTAGAAATTAAAATGTCACTAAGGTCAGAAAATAAGGCTGCATTGCTGTGCATATTTCTAGAGTATAATTATCAAAAAACAAAAAATATAAATAAGAAAAGAGTATGATGGGATAATAGTTGGTGGATGGCTTTTTAGTCAAATAAGCAGTGAAAGGCCTTTGAGGTGTACCATCCTAATTTAAAATTTTACTATTTACATGTAGCAGGAAGTTCAAGGGATGCCAATGTCCCAAAGAATGTGGGTCATTGTAATGAGCTATTAAGCGAAGGTGCCACTTTGCTTTTCTAGCTCTTGTGATTCCCTATAGATCCATGTGTGCTTTATGAAGCCCCTTTCCAAATGTCCTCAGCATCATAGAATATCTTTCCAGATGTCCTCAGCATCATAGAATATATCTCTCAGAACAAACTAGGGAGAAAGGCGGAAAATTAAGTAACTCACTAGTCTAGCTATGCTAATTTTTATATTTCCTTGGAGCAAACTAGTCTCCTATTCTCAGCTTTATATTTTGCATAGCTCAACTGCCTAAGGCTGAAGACCCGCATATCTTCCATCTCCTTTTCAGTCATGTTTGAGAAACAGAAACGACAGTTACTAATCAAAAGCATCCATAAAGGTCAACATAAATTGGAATTATATGTAACTTAATCATGTGAAGCAATTGTTCTATATACCTGCTAATCTGCCGTTAGAATTCTATTTTGGATTAGTTGGACAAAATCTGATACACACATTCGATGATCTCTAATTTCTGCTTTTTATCTCTTTCTCCCTCCACACCCCACTTTTTCTCTGTCCTACATCCTTTCCTCTTCCTGAAGTAGCAGATCTCTTTTTGGCTCAACAAAACAGTTTTACTTCCACTGTCTAAGGTTAAAACAGAATTTCTGAAGTTTGCAAGGAGTATATGTGAAAGAATTTGAGTTACAGTCCCCCCCCCTAATATATCAATACCCAAGATGTAGGGTACTTCATAGATAGAAGAGACCTTAGAAAAATTCTATTCACTCAACCGTATACACCTCTTTTCATGCACCATCACTGAAATGTATTTTACTGCTCATTTCCAAATTGCAATAAATAAAACAATTGTCACTCAGAGACATAACAGAAACATCATGCTGCATTGGACCTACCAACTTCCATGTTATCTACATCATCCAAAAATCTAATAGTCACATTACACTTTTCAAGTATAAGTTTACCTGGACATAGATAATCCACTTCTGAAAACAAAACTTGAGATTTAGAAAATATTACACATGCTTTTTGCTCGACTGAAAAGTATAAGAAGAATACTTAGAAGTTAGAACATTCGTAGCCAGATTGAAATAATATTTTGCTATCAGGAAGCAAGGAAGTGGTGAACTTTTGGGATATAGAGCATTAACTTCCATAGCTCTGGATTCTTAATCTGTCTAAATGCAAAATTCCAATAGCCAGAATAATCGCTAAAATAAGCAATGATGATTAGAAAATCACAGTGCTGACGGAGAACTACAGTAACTTGTCCCCAAATATAATAATCGAATTCATTTAAACTATCTATATACAACATCTAATATAATTTTTTATTTAAATTCAAGTATCATTCACATCTATATGACTGTCTTGAGTTAACGGACTTCGGTTGAGTATGAGGGAACTTAATTTGTAAAAGATGAGCAGGAAACAAGCACTTAATATGAATTATTCAACCCAAGACTGTGAAAGCCACTTCAACTCTATATATATAATGATGGAAAATAGGGCACTGAGATATACTCTGAGGTCCTAGGCAGTTTTGTTCAGGAAAGAAAACAATTTCTATAAAAAAGCAAGCACACCTTAAGCTGATAGCAAATTAGAAAATTCAGCACAAGTGCTCTAGATTATGATAAGAAGCACCAGTACAGCTATTTTATTTGAAAAGCTACACTCTTAAGACATAATGGTCATTTAATTACCTTGATTTGAGGTTTCATCAGCTTCATGATGAATTCTTGGCCTTTTCTTGGTAGGAGAAGTATTCTGCTGCTGCTCATCCAATGAGCTAAAATGATTACCAGCCATCCCTCCATCACTAATGTTGATGGGAGAATCCTCTCCACTTGCGCTAGTTCTGATGAAATCTGAGCTGAGTTTACTAGCGAGCTTCTGAAGCTGAGCTTCTGACCTACAATTGCACTATCTCCATTGAGTGTTCACGGAAACCAAAAGTGACAGAACTTGACCAATGATATTAGATGACAAGAATCTGGAGTGGATGTGGAGGAAGAAGTCAATAGAAGGAGCAAGATAGTTACAATACCTCTTTAGCTCAGCTTCTAACCGCGAGTGATTATTATATGCTTCAATGAACTGCTTAGCCTTCAAAGCAATCCTGGGAGAAAAGCCAGGATTGAATGGACAGGGCATACGGAGAAGGTATATCCAGACTCAAATTAAAAGAACTTGAAATGCGTTAGAAGAAATAGCAACCTCTTACGCTCCTCCTTTTCCTTGAAAAGTTCCATCTCTAGTTCCTGACTTTTTGAAGCTAGACTCTCTGCCTGACAAGTTGCCTCTTCAAGGTACATCTTCCATCCCAACCAAAAATATTGATAAATAAACTTGAAATGTTAGAGAAAGTAGCAAAAGAATGTGTTGAATAAAAGGGAAAGGGCACATAAAAGGAAGTAGAAAAGTATGTTGAAGAAAGAAGAGAGCGGAATGGAGGCAAGCAAATGTTAATCAGAGTCGTTACATCTGGTAATGGCAAATGAATAAACAGATAGAAGAGGAAAGACTTCTCTAGTAATTAACATCTAGTCCACCGCTATAAGTTAGCACAGATTAAAGGTTTGAGTTTCTTAGGTCAGAAACATCACTACTGCTGCGATCAAGGACCAGCGGCAACAGGAGAGAGTAGCTAATTTAAGAAGGATAAAACAATCCAAAAGCCAAAAGGGCTATTCTAGACCGTCAAACCTTTTCTTTCCTTTTTAGCATAGCCTAGTCGTCTATAAAGTTGGTTGAAAACCATGGTCTCAGTTCACATCCCATGGAGCCAAAACCACTAGGAAATTTCTTCGAACATGTTCAAGCCTTGTTGGACGAAATTAACCAATAGTGTTAGTGAAATGTAGCAGTTACCCCGTGGAATTACTCAAGATGAGGACAAGTTGGCCTAGACGCTGACAACAACATATCCAATGGAATCCCCCGAGTGGGATTTGGGGAAGGTAGAGTATATGTAGACCTTATCAAACAACTTTAGTAATAATCCCTCTATTTGAAATCAATATTGCTCGTTGCAACATAAGAGCTAAAATGTGCCCTATCTAGTGTCTAAGTTGCTCGGATTCGGGTGCAGGTGTCCGATACAGGTGCCGTTCTAGAGGTCAGATCCTTCATGGTCTAATTTTTAAGATTCGGAGATATGAATCCATGTATGGATATGGGTGCGGGGATTTATCTAAAAATAATCAAAATATCTAAAATAGAGTGATAAAACCTAAATTATGAGATATTATGTGGAAAACTTGAAGAGAAATTTCTAGAAAAAGGAAAAGGCGTGATATAGAAATTTCTATATAAAAGGTATTCTATTTTCTTCAATTTCACCTTAGCTTTTGTATTGATTACAGAAATCATTAAAAACGTCCAAACTTTCCCCATCGATATTGGTCAAAGTACCCGATACCGGTTGACCAAATCGGACACCTATCCCACACCCATACCCCATGTCATGTCGACACGAATGCGGCACCAAAAGTAAAGAGTCCGAGCAACTTAGCCTAGTGTTAATAGGTTCAGTCTTTAAACAAGTGAAAAATACATACCAAATGTAGCAGTACCCCAAAACAGGACATGGACATACAAGTTCAGAATGGTAACCAGAGAAAGCAAGAGAGATTAATTGGAAAAAAGACTATACAACAAGACACAGCTGTAGTCTATTGGACTCATTTCCCCAGGAACATAAAATCATATCGAACTTCTCAGGGATTGAAGAGCCCTACTTCTCATATAATATTTGACTTTTCATGAAATACCAGCATAGCCCCATAGTGATAAATGAATTATTAAATGACCAATTCATTATCTTTACTACACATTTATAACACATGCATGAAAAGGAAGAAAAAAACATTTATGCATGTACCAATATGCACATGTACACATTAGACGCATGTACTCATATTCCAATCAGATTTGGTATATAAACAAATAAAAGGATATATATAAATGCATATGATAATATAATACTAAAGACATAATTGGCAAACACTTGGTTAGAAATATAATTAAAGTACGCATTCAGTGGAAGGACTATCTCCAAAATTATGCAAGAAACAACCAATAAAAGAAAGTTGAGTAAGCAGCAAACAACCAATTGCAAGAAAAACAAAACCAACCTCCAGTTCTCGTTTTTCATCATCCAACATATTGATTTCGGATTGTAACTGCCTAAGCTGCAAGTTGAAGGATAGACAGAAATCACTACATTATAAAATATAAATACATACATAAATATCCTCTCTCTCTCTCTCTCTCTCTCTCTCTCTCTCTCTCTCTCTCTCTCGTATACACACACACACACACACACACACATATATATATTGAAAAAAATGAGGATATACGACAGAATGGGCAAAAGGAAGGGCTGATGAACTCTCTCTCGTGTGTGTGTGTGTGTGTGTGTGTGTGTGTAAAATGAGGATATAAGACAATGGGCAAAAGGAAGGGCTGATGAACTCCGCGATTTGGGAACTAGGATGACAAAGTTCTCCGCTCCTTGTACCTGAAGGGCATCTTTGGAATTGGAAGGTAAATGTTTTTTCTCTTTCACATGATCTTTCCCATCTGACATGTTCAAGCTTCCAGATATGTCACTTTGACCATCCGAATGATGTTTCATCCTGCGCTTTCTCTCACTGCAACATGCCAATTTCCTGATATTAGTCGAAATTATGATTTTTTGGACAGACATTAGTCGGACATTATGATTTTTTGGACATAGTATCAGGTCAAGATAAAAGAAAGATGAAAGAATTTAGATTAACCATCTGAAAGTTAGCTAATTTTCTTTATCATGAAAAGCATACCAATTGTCCAATGATGCACTCTAAACATGTTTAGAAATCTCAAGAAATAGGGAAGAGCCAATTAGCCTCTTTGCTTGTAAATATTCTGCCTTAGGGAGCTGCTGAGAGATTTCTCCTAATTTAAATAACGAAAACCTTAGGTCTTCTTACAGTGATCTCATTAGCTGTATTGGAACGATTACCACAAATGAATATAGCATATACTACAAGATAAAATTGTCTAGCAGGCGACTAAAAAAATTCCATTTAGAGTAGCACTTAAGGTTTACATATCTAACATAAATCTTAAGGAAATGGACTTAAGCGCGATCAACTCCCAGCTAATTTAAGTGACCTGAAGTTGGTTCAAGGTTTGCATCTAAAGCCTGAGTATGTAATTTGTCAACAAAGACATGTATACTTATGTATCACTAAGTCCCAAAATGAAGTATACACAAGATATTGACAAATTTACCTCCTCTCAACAGACTCAGTAGGACTGCGCCCTGCAAAAAAAGAAAAAAAAGAAACACAATCAGAAGGAAATATTATATGAATGGAATAGAACATTAGTTCCTAATCTATTTGAAACAATCGCTACATCAAGCTATGTATTCACATGATCCCCTGACAGAATTAAGAACCTCCAGCAAGTATATTTCCAAGGAATGAATACTCTTAATCATTCAACTCATCCCTTCAAATGAGAAGGACTAAAGAGTCTAAAGATATGACGACAGCAAAGTTAAAGTGAAAGAAACAAGCTCTGACCACGGGATGCATCTCTTTCTCTTGCATCTCTATCAGAGGAGTATCTGCCCACTGGAGAATGCTCTCTACCAGAGGCGTATCTGCCCACTGGAGAATGCCCTCTACCAGAGGAGTATCTGCCCACCGGAGAATGCCCTCTACCAGAGGAGTATCTGCCCACTGTAGAATGCTCTCTGTCAAGCTTCTCTCTCAAATCACGACCACGAAAATCTCGCCTTTCTGCAATGGGAAGACTATATTTTTAATTGAACTGGACCCAGTAGTTGATTATACATATTGATCAAATTCAGACCAACTAAATCACCAAGAATAAATAATAGAGTTAATCTTACCAATACATCAAACTACAAGAGAAACATACAGCAAATATTAATACTGCCTTCCTGTGAGTTCCAAAAGGAGCCATAGAAACTACTGCTCTCATACAATGAATAGATATAGAATACCAGTATTTTGATCTTTTACCCAGAGGAGCTTCAAATATCATAGAACCAACAGAAGTAGTAGACACCCTTGCATCTTGCTCAGTTAAAAAATTGCTACGGCACATATATCTGCTAGCAGTCGTATCAAAAGGATATGGATTATCCAAGCCACATGAGCATATATAGGATAATAAACAGGCCTTCTTGGACAAAGACCACCCAACAGGTCCCTTTGAAGATACATTCAAACAGAAGTCACAAGAAGGGAACACCGTAGTCTCGAGGAATAAAATGAGTGAGGAAATTACTAGGGCACAGCATTTGTATTGTTCATCAAGCTGGCAGATGAGTAAATATATATGGAAGAGACTATGTCCAGAGAAACATATTCTGATCCCTCATGTGCTGCTGCTTCAAGATGCAATATGATAAACCAAGATGCTGAGAAAAATACCATAAGCAGCACAAAGATAAAGCAACCAGCAAATTCCTTTCTGATAAGAAATACTAAAACCTGTCAGTTTGATAGGCATTCCACTGTCCAATAGAAAAACCTAAAGTGTCAAATTTGTCTCTTCAACTCAGTAACATCACCAATTTGAGTACATAGATACAACATTTGCATCTATTAAACTGAATTTTAACCAAAACACATAGCAGGGAAGTGCCAAAAGAGCTTCATAGTTTGAAGGTATATTGCAAGTCAAATATTGGGTTTTACATGCAAGTCTCTACTATCAAGAACTTATTTTCAAAGTGAAATTCCACCAACCTTTTCTTCAATTTCAAATTCAAATATTCCTTTTATTTTTCAACTTCAGCTCAAATATTTTTCAATTAACCACTGAATAGTCAAAAAATGTAAAGAAGGAAATGTACAAACTCTTTGGTACTCCCTCCATCCCAAATTAGTTTTCATGTTTCTGTAGTAACACTACGTGAACTTTGCCCAACATAGATTTTTTCATCATACTAACACAACAAGAATTGCAATTTGTGTAGTACTTCTCCTACCAATTTTGAATATCTAAATTTTAATTTAAAATATTGAATTAAATCTAATCCATTTTAGCAAACAGCAAAACATGACAACTAATTTGGGAACCTAGGAATACATTTTACTTGGCTCTTCTACTAAAACAACAACACCATACCCAGTGGTACTTGGCTCTTCTACTAAAAATATATTTTTCCAAGATAAATTTATCACTTTTCCAATACTACCTCCCTTTTTTTTTGTTCTTTTTTCTACTCCACCCAGGAGAAGATCAATAGTGTTCCCAATTTCCCTCCAGCGTGACTCGAATCCTCAAATCTATCAGTTCATGGCGGAGGTGCTCAACCACTTGAGCAAGCCTCAATATATCCTTATCTTCAAAGCGCTAATTCAGTAAAATAAACCCTGATAAATACTTTTTATGGGAAGTGTTAAGTACACATAGCCAAGCAACAAAATTAACTAGGTGATTTCTCCCTATCTGTTGAACAGTGTTAACTGGTACCGTGGAATTAGTAAAAACGAAGAGAATACATGTATATGTTTAAGTGTTGATCAATTAATGATGGAGAATTAACAAAAATTACCACCGCCACCGGAATCGGAGAAGCGACGGAGCTCGGCATTGCCATGAGCGAAAGAGCAAGTGTGACGATGACAACGACCTCTCTGATAAAGCATGCATAGCTTCGTTTTGTACAGCTTCTTTTCCACCATTGTCGATTTTGGCAGAGAAATGAATAAAGGATCGATGAAAACAGAGAAAATCGAGAATTCAAAAAACCCTAATTTCGGATACCATCACAGCAGTTTACGAACGGAATGGATATATGTGAATACTCTTATGAGCAAAAAGATTTTTGAGATGCTATTTTCGTAGACATATTTATGTCATTATTTATATTTATTTTTATATTATATTAATAAATTTATATTAATAAAATAATTTATATTTTATATTTTTTAATTTTAACTATATAATAAGAGGTTAAAAGAAGTTGGTGAAACAAGGTTAAAGAAGTTGCTGAAACGGATAATTATTGGACGATATGTCTGTTTCATCTCTCTGCTTTTTTTCCTCTTTTATGTCAAAATATTCTGTCGACTTTTGACATGATTGCTTCACCTAATTAATTATATTCCTTTAGTTGCTTCTCCTCTTCTTTTATTACATGCGGTCCACTTAAAATATTTTGTTGGCTTTGACATGTCTACTCAACTACTTAATTTTTTATTTCTTTAGGTGTTTTAACTATGATTTTACAATATTATTACGTCTAATAAGAAAGAGGCTACGGAAGCTGTTGAAGTAGCCAACTTTTGGACGACATGCCTTCTTCAACTACTTACTTGAGCTGTCTACTTCTCCTCACGTCAAAGTCGACGAAATATTTTGATTGGACCAGCAACTCAAGCAAGCAACTGAAGTAGGCATGTCGTCCGACAGCTGCCTACTTTAACAGCTTCTATAGCCTCTTATTATATAGTAAAAAGTACGGCTCAATCAAAATATTTCGTCGATTTTGATGTGTTTACTTCAACTATTTAATTATATATATTCCTTCAGCTACTTCTCCTCCTCCTTCATTATATGCCGCCCTATCAAAATATTTCATTCACTTTGACGTGTCTGTTGTAGCTACTTAATTTTATATTTCTTTGAGTGTTTCAATATGATTTTACAATATTATCTCTAATGAGAAAAAGGCTACAGAAGCTGCTGAAGCAATCAGTTGTTACACGACATGCCTAGTTCGGCTGTTTACTTGAGCTGTCTGCTTGAGCTGTCGGTTTCTCCTCCTTCTTTATTATATGCGGCCCAATTAATTCTGTCGACTTTGACGTGTCTACTTCAGTTACTTAATTATATCCCTTCAGTTGCTTCTCATCCTTTTTTATTACATGCGGCTCCATCAAAATATTCCGTCGACTTTGACATGCCTACTTTAACTACTTAATTTTATTTTCTTTAGGTTCTTCAACTATGATTTTTGCAATATTTCCTCTAATAAGAAAGAGGCTACGGAAGCTGTTGAAGCAGCCAACTGTTGGACGACATGCCTGCTTTAGCTACTTGCTTGAGCTGCCTACTTATCTTCACGTCAAAGTCAACAAAATATTTTGATTGGCCTGGCAACCCAAGCAAATAGTTGAAACAAGCATGTGGTCCGACAGCTGCTTCCTTAAGCAGCTTCTGTAGCCTCTTATTATATAGAAAAAATGTGGTTCAATCAAAATATTTTATCGACTTTAATGTGCCTACATCAACAATTTAATTATATTTCTTCAATTACTTCTCCTTCTCCTTTATTATATGCCGCCCAATCAAAATATTTTATCCACTTTGACGTGCTTGCTACATCTATTTAATTTTATATTTCTTTAGATGGTTCAACTATGATTTTACAATATTATATCCAATAAGAAAAAGGCTACAAAAACTGTTGGGGCAGTCAACTGTTGGACAACATGCCTACTTTAGCTGCTTGGTTGAGCTGCCTGCTTCTCCTCCTCCTTTATTACTCGCGGCTCAATCAATTCGGTCGACTTTGACGTGCCTGCTTCAGCTATTTAATTATATCCTTTTAGTTGCTTCTCCTCTTCCTTTATTACATGCAAGCCAATCAAAAAATTCCATCGACTTTGATGTGCCTACTTCAGCTACTTAATTTTATATTTCTTTAGGTGCTTCAACTATGATTTTTACAATATTATCTCTAATAAGAAAGAGGCTACTGAAACTGCTGAAGCAGCCAGCTGTTGGACAACACGTCTACCTTAGCTCCTTGCTTGAGCTGACTGCTTCTCCTCCTCCTTTTTGTATATGCGGTCTAATCAATTCTGTCGACTTTGACTTGCCTGCTTCAGCTATTTAATTATATTCCTTAGCTGCTACTTCTTCTCCTTTATTATATGCGGTCCAATCAAAATATTTCATCTTCTTTAATGTGCTTGCTTTAGCTTTTTAATTTTATATTTCTTTAGATACTTCAATGATGATTTTATACTATTACACTTAATAAGACATTTTAATTGGACCTTCACTGACGCAGACACTTTATATGTAGTTTGAAAATAATTTATTTTGAAATAATACATTCTAAAATAAAAACATAGGATAATTTAATCCCTTATTTTTCACTATATTTTTAATATTTGAATCAGAGCTCTATTATGAGGTTAAAACGCTCCCTCATTTTATTTAAGCATAACACATGAATGTGTACAGTTATATCCTTTAATTTTGGATAAGCATAAATAGATATAAGATCAAAACAAATGACAGACACAACATCAGATGGCATAAATGTCAACTAGAATCAAATTAATAACATATTTATGTATTATGCTTTTTTTTTTTAAAGAATTGTTTGATAGAATGTATTCAAGAAAAAAAGTATTAACTTTATGCATTATATTTGATATTACGATATGGATAATTAATACGCGAAAATTAATCATATCAGTATGCAAACATTTTGATATACTAGCGTGATTAGCAACACAATTATCTCTCAAGTCTTTTTCATGTCCTTTTCATTATATTTGCGAGGAGTAATTTGTAAACAAATGTTGTTAAAAAAATAATACAATATATGTTATTTTTTATAGATAAAATCAAATAATGTATAAATAATTTATTTTAACTTAAATAATATAAATATTATTGATGTCAACATTGACACATATACACCACAGTGAATACTATTCTTATACGCTTCATCAAATGATTGAACATGCACTACAATAATAATATTAATATAATCAATAAAATTTATAAGTGGGGTTGAGGAAAATAGAGCGCATGCAAACTCAAACGTGTCAAATTCAAACATAAAAAGAAAAATATCGTGAAAAAAACTACAATAACTACTAAAATACATTTTTTACTTATACGCCCTATATAGGAGACCATACTAAATAGATACCATATTCAAAAGCTATGCAAATCATATAAGAGAAGAACCAAAAAGGCAAAATAATGCGACTATCCAAATTAAAAAAATAATATATAAATATCAATAAGTCTAAAATCTCGAAAAGTAAGACAACACACTATTATTTAACATCCACCTCTAAAATTAGGTTCTAAATAATTTTTAAAATATAATATATTTTATTTAATCATCTCTTTTCAATACTTTTTAAACTCACCTTTATATTTATAATTTTCTAATAATATCAATTATAATTTCTTTTATCTCATTGTCAAATGACCAAAACTCATAATTTATAAATTGGAAAACTTAGCACAAAAGTAAGGTATGACAAAACAAACCCTCCAAGTCAGACCTTTTTGTCACGTGTCATCATCTCGCATGTCCAAAGCAAGGGAATTTATAAAAGGTATAATATTCAAATATGCCCTTGATCTTGACATCAGATTGTAAGTTGGAATTTAAACTTTTAACTTGTACAAATATGACCTTCAACTTGGTAATTTTTGAACAAATAGGCACAGGTTGCTGACATAGCACAACCCGTGTTTAACACGAAAATAAGGCGCGTGGGTGGAAAT
>JAOTQR010000011.1:666104-679960 GCA_025774065.1 Solanum ossicruentum
ATTGAAAGAAGCGCAGACAGTTTAAAGAGCCATTTTACTTTATTCCATCATACCCCAAAGCCAAAAAATAGTAAATCTTTGGCTCCATCCGGCTGTGGAAATAACATTTGAGACTTTCAAAACATATGAACTGAAAGTTGAAAACAAGTCTGAAGCTTAAATCAATTAGATTTAACAGAGTTAAAAGTATTTAAAATTATTTTCACTGACTTTTTGAAAAAGAAGGAATTGAGAAACAATTGACTATGTCTTATACATCACATCAAAATAAAAAAAGAATTTTCTTAGAAATAGTTAACTCTATACTTTATGAATTTGGGTTGATTGAAGATTAATGGACTGACGCCTTTTATTTTCAGCTCGTCATGTTTTGAATCGAATTCCTTCAAGAACCATGATGCATCTCCTTATGAACTTTGGGAAAATTGAAAGTTAAATATAAATTATTTTACAATATGGGGTATTTCAGAATAGAATATACAATCGTACTTAGAAGAGGAATAAAAATAGTAGTAGGATAGAAATAGTAAATAATATCTTATTTGCTATTGTAGTGTCTATAAATAAGGTCTCTGTGTAATAATATAGAAACACACTTCCATAATATTCTTCTCTAATATTTCTCACATGGTATCAGAGCTTCTGCGGTCTTGGTAGAAAATTAAAGAGCTTCTGCTGCCGACGGGCGACTATGATCCATATATGCCACCCATCTAGCCAATGATTATGTTAGACAAAGTTGGGTCACTATGTATCTTTCTGGTGAATACTTTCTCATATTAGATTTGTGTAGCACCGCAACATCTTTCCGATGACTAGTTTTTCATATTCAATTTGCGTAGCACCATGCGATCTTTCCGGTGACTACTTTCTTATTTGTGTTGGATCGTGTCATCATTTCAATCCTGTCCATACAATTTCTCTTTTTCAGTAGGTTGTGCCGTTAATATGACTGTTCCTTTATGATTTCTATTTTCCAGTAAGGTTGTGCCATCACTCTGACCCTACACACATAATTCTCTTTCTCAGTAGGGTCGTGTAATGATTCCGACCCTACCCATATAATTTTATTTTATCAATTTGTGGCTACTTTCAGTCATCAAATCTAATTATCCGAGGCATGAACATGTTCTGGCCAATTTTATGGTGGCTTTCCTGTTTAGATCTACTTATCTCTTGATTTCAAGATGATCCATATATATTATACCAGACTCGGAAACTTGGTCGGATTACAGTGATATCTCTCCCATGGCTAAATAGCATATGTCCCTTAGTTCTATCTATGGTTGTCATTTTCCGTTGACCTTTTAATTAGTTGGACATTAAGAATGTTTCTCCACGATGATCTCGAGAAAGAAATCCATGTAGAGCAACCACCTGATTTTTTGCTCGGGGGTAGTCTTGAGAGCCGTATATGTCGATTGTGTAAGTCACTCTATAGTCTGGAACAATCTTCTCAAGTTTGGTTTGGAAAGTTCAACACTGCAATTTAAGAATTTATCACTCTGTATTTTATTAACATTATGCATCAAATTCAGTATTTCTTACGAATATTAAGCATTTAAGATTGACCATTTATTTTGTGAAGTCGGGTGATCAATTTGCATATATCTCACCAAGCCCCTCATGGGTCCTCATATTAAGTACATCTGTAATAAGCTAGGTACATACGACTTGTATGCACTGGCTTGAGAGAGAATGTTAGAATGAGAATAGATATATACAATCCTACTTAGAATAGGAATAGGAATAGGAATAGTAGTGAGATAAATATAGTAAATAATACCCTACTTAGTAAAGAATTATATTGTAGTGTCTATAAATAGGGTCTTTGTGTAGTAATGTAGAAACACAATTCAATAATATTCTTCTCCAATATTTCTCACGGGGTTGTTTGGCTCATATTAGATTACCAATCAACATATGTCTAAGATTGGCTATAGAAGAATAGATTTTGTCCTTATTTTTTTTTTACAAATTAATGAGGCCTATAAATGATTAAATTCTTAACTCGTGAGACCCCAAGCTTCACATGATAATTGAATCCTTACATGCTAACTTTTTTGAGCATATATTTCCCAAAAAAAAGAATCTTTGGAACAAGATGCAGGTTCTTCTATATCTCCTCTTAAAGGAAAACAACGGAGCCCTTGGAAGAGAGTCAACCAAGCCATAGTACAAGATTAGCCAAGTCAAGAGACTTTAGACTTGATTTTTAAGTTGATTTAGTTGAAAAAGATCGTCGAAGTTATGCCAAAGCAATGTCTTCATAGATGCACCTTTCTGGCGTGAAGCTATTGATGATGAAATGCATTTTATTATGTCCAATAACACATGAATTTTGTCATATCTTTCCCCTGGTGTAAGCCTGGTTGTTTTAGATGGACTTTTAGGAAGAAACTGAAATACGATGTTACTTTTAGATAAACAGAAAGCTCGCTTGGTAGCAAAATGTTTTACTCAAATGAAAAATATTGGTTATTTTGATACTTTTTTGCCCGTAACTCGGATAGCTTCCACTAGGCGCTCTTGATTGCTGTAGTAGTAACTCATAGTCTTGTAAATTCATCAAAGGATGTGAATACATTTCTGAAAGGAGATCTTGATGAAGAAATATACATGAAACAACTAGAAGGAATGGCAATAAAATAAATTTTGTAAGCTTCTTGAATCTCTTTTTGGATTAAATCAAGCTCCAAATAATGGAATGAGAAATTTAGAAGAGTCGTGATTTTTAATGGCTGCTCTATCGATAGTGGTGATATTTGTATATTTAACAAATTTCAAGAAAATTCCGATGTTAGAATATGTGACTCTGTAGATGGTATGTTGATTTTTGGAATTGATATTGAAAGAGTCAAAGAAGTAAAGCCCTTTCTAGCTTCTCAATTTGAAATGAAAGATCTTGATTTTGTATTAAAATTGTAAGATTAGCTAATGGTTTGGCTTTTCTCAATCAAGTTATATTGAGAAAGTTGTGAAAAGGTTTGGTCATTTTGATGATAAACCAGCTCCTACACCATTTCATAGTAGCATCAAATTAGTGGTGAAGTTTTTGATCAATTGACTTCATTCTAAAATTGTTGGGAGTCTTATGTGTGCCATGCATTGTATTTTTTTGAGAAAGGTAATATTAATTCTGCATATCCACAGGTATACTACACCAAAAAGTGTAGTTCCCCTGAAAAAGTATTACAACTTACCTCTTGTTAGGTTCAATTTATCTTACAAAAAGTTTAAAACATAAAAAACATCTTCTGTTTGAGCTAATAATTTTTGCTCAGACCAAAAATAAAACGTGTCTAAACAATTCATCTTAAGATTCTGTAAGCTGTTTTGTTCTCCTTCAAAGCACCTCAATTCCTTTCAGACCAAACTGACCACCAAATACAGTCCGGGACAATATTCCATCTCTCCTTCTTACTTACCATGCCATCCTTGTTCCAGCGTCTTAGGACATCTGCTATGCTTCCAGGTTTCACCCATCTGATTCCTTTTAGGAATATAAACATCCTCCATGGTTGGGCTGTCCACTTGCAATGAAAAATAATATGATTGATTGTCTCAGTTTATTCCCCACATAGGAAACACATAGAGGCTAATTGATAACCCCTTTTACTTAGGTTTTCCTGTGTCAGAATGCCTCTTTAGCCCAAAGCCAGTTGAAACAGTTAATTTTGTAAGGAATCTTTGGCTTCCATATCATCTTACAAGGCCAATCCCTTTTCCTTCACCACTGCTGAGTTCAGCTCTTCGTATGCTGAGTTGACAGAGAACTTCTCATTCCTGTCTTTTCTCCATTCCAATCTGTCCTCTCCTCCATTGAGGTTATTGAAACCTGCTACTGAATTGTAAAATTCTGCAATCTTCCCATCTCCCAGTCATGCAGATGTCTCCTTAGGAATAAGTTCCCTTCCTGACCAGTCCACATCATGGCAACTGTGGCATGTTGTTTTTGATTTAATGTGAAGAGTTCTGGATGTTGTTTCATAGTTCCTTTCCCAGCCCATTTGTCCTGCCAAAAGGATGTTTGCTGTCCATTCGCAATTTCACCCTTGTTCTGCTCTTCATCAATGGCCAGAGGTTCCTGATAGCTCTCCAGTCTGAGCACCCATAGGGTGTTGTAACTGTCTTAGTCATAGATTTGTCTTCCATTCCATATTTTGCAACAATGGCTTCTTTCCGCAACATTTCCTTCATCAGTAGCAAACTTCCACAACTATTTCATCATCAAACTCTAGTTCTGTTTCTTCATGTTTCTAATACTTAAACCCCCTGGCTTCTTGTCTACCAGTAGCTTCTCCCATTTGACTAGGTGGTATTTTTCCTAATCTTCATTTCCCTGCCAGAAGAAGTTCCTTCTCAGTGTGTATTCTTTTACTAACTCTGGAATATATAGGAAAAACAGACATTAAATAAGAAGGCAAAGTGCCCAGAACACTATTGTCTATTCTTTTACTTACCATGCATTGTAGCAGGCCAGATATTGGTTACACAGTAGGAATTTTGAGCAAGTTTACTATTAAGCCAGAGTCATTGGAATGCTTTAATTTGTGTTTAGCTCTAAGCCAAGCATATTTAATTTTGGATTTCTTGTTCTATTATCATTCTTGTTCTAACACTTCCTTCTCTTCCTTACCTCATCTTTGGGAGGTGAAGGGCTGACAGGAGATGGTTAGACTGCGGTTTGACGGGTGTATTGTAACTTGAAAATATTTCTTTTACTTGTATTTTATAATTTTAAAAAACGAAAAGAAGGCTTTGTTTGATAAACACCAATAGTCGAAACTAATAACATGCAACAACAGAGTGAGGTATGTGTCATAGCCGATAGGGATAAAAGCGTAATTTCTCCGCTAATTTAAATCAGGTACCTTGAAGCGTTTCCATGGTTTTGGTAGGACAAAATGTGGTGTTATTTTCCAGTGATGACCCATGGAGTTTACATGAAGAGTTGTAGGTCCTTTAATCTGATTTTATTTTTCTTATTTGGAAAAACATGAGGTTGCTGATAATGACTGTTCAGATTCATAGTTATGAATGAAGTTATGGTTTTCCAAGCCTAGTTTTAGTTTTTCTGAACAAATTGAGGTTTTTAATAATGGGCGCTTGAGGTCAGTGGATGACAGTGGTTGCCATTCTTTTGGGTATTGAACTTTGGGAACTCGTTTAATTAGATTGATTTTCAAGCTAGATGAATCTCCAGATTTTCTTTTATAATTGCTTGATAATTGGAACTAAATTTTGCGGGATTGGGTTCCATTTGGTCGGGTTTGAGCTTATTTTGGCTGGTGTTTTTTGCACTATTGTTACTCATTTTACTTAATATTCTATTGTGGATGGTGTTGCAGATGTCTTTGTCCATATCGTCTATGAATTTAGAGGAGAAGTTTCGACATCTCCATGCTCTTTATGCGGGTGTGAACATGCATGTAACTTGAATACTAGCTTGAGTTTTGTATCCTACATAACAAAGACAATTACATTAGATGTCTCCTCCCTCCCCAATCCCCAAAAAGAAGAGGAACTTTCGGAAGTAAGGAGGCATGATCCTTATTTTCCTGTCATTATTGTTTAACTTATTTGGATTCATCAAATTTGAAGCACATGCATACATATGCAGACATCATCTGTTTGTGTCAAACTGGTGTCATTTGTGATTGTCTCACTTTAATATTTCGTATACACATGTTAAGTTGCCATTTTTCTCTTGCCTTATATTTTGCAATTTCGATTCATTTATTGGAAGTCTTAAGTTAAATTACTTAGGACATCAAGAGATTAATGTGTTCCAGTGGACTGGCTATGAGAAAAATCCAGATTCAATCAAGGGTGTATCAGATGTGTATGTTATTAAGTCAACTCGGTCATGGACATAGATGAAAAGTGAAATGACCTTTCGACATAGGCTATGCCAGAAACTGTATTCTCACTCTCTCTATCTTTTTAGGCATCATGGTATTAATGTCTTAATATTCTAAGCCAATATATTAATGGCACCTACTTTTTCCTTCTATTTTATAGAATGACATAAGTATATTCTGAGATTCTGTCCTTGCTTGATTTATTTTTCAATTGAGCATTTTCATTAGCTGGTGCTTGTATCATTTTGTCTTAATATTTTTTTTGATGAAAGATGTTCTGGTGGAACCATTTTCTCCTCTTTAGGTTTAATATATAAAATACCCAATTCTGATATGGTCAGGTACCAACGATGGGAGAAATGGTTGAGATGTGGAAGAAAAATCAAAATCCATTTGGGATACTCTACAGCTGGTTTCTTGCCAAGGCATGACCATAATCTTAAAAGTTGTCTTTACTGTTCGGAAGTGCTATGTTACTCCTTAGCATTAGTGCTGTGACCATGCTGATCGCTCATTGAATCTGCGTTGTGTTTTAGGTTGCTAGCAAGCTTGAGGTTTTTCCGGGGGCAGAGTTTCGTGTTGCATATGAGGAAGCAATGAAGTACGGTGGGAAAGTGATTCTTGGTGACCGTCCTGTGCAAGTAAGATATTCTCATTCATTCCGTTAGTAATTGGTCTGTTTGCTTCCGTGTTTCAAAATTGATTATGTGCATCTGCTTTAACTGGATAATGTTTTTACATCACCACACATCCCCTGTGATCATGCCAAAATTGAGATTGCTGTTCTGTTGTGTCCCGAATATCAGAGTTCGTAAAGTAGGAAATGTTCCTCCTCATCTGTGTCTCTCTTGCCTGAGATAATTACTAGAAAACAAGTAATCATAAACCATTGATCATCCGTGTTATTGAATAGTTTACTCTGCTTATTGGATAAGGGCTATTAGAGAACAAACGTGTTGATGTTCTAGAAATCCATTTCATTCCAGATGAATCAGCAAACAACTGCATGCCTAGTGTAGTCCCACCACTGATGAATCAACAAAATAAATCAAATCCAGATACTGCTGCACTGATCCTCCCTATCTTTTTTCTAATGCACCACTTTCGTGGAGTAGATTTCTATAAACTTATGGGGTTTCTTATGCTTTCATGATTTATCAGCTTACAATTACACTTTCTTTAGTAGCAGATTCCACATGAAAAAAGGAAACAGTTTTGCATATTCACTGTTGCTCTGCTCGGTATCTTTGGTTTTCCTTTTCTTTTTCAGTATAATGTATTGTTAACTCTGTATTATGAATAGGTGACATTACGAAGAACATGGGCAAGAATGCCACTTTGGCACAAGACAAAATTGGTATACTCTCTATTATTCCAAGCAGTTTTTTTACCGAAGCCTGAAGATCTCGTCAAAATGGTAGGTTCGTCACATATGATCTCTATGGGATTGCCCCTCTGCTTAAAGTAATTTCATTTATGAAGAAGAATATCTTATGTTGCTTATGCCAAACTATTTTTGGTGGGCAGTTGAAGGAAATGGATGATGTTGATATGCTGACTCTTGTAATTCAAGAAATGAGCAAGCAGTTCCCTACACTTATGGATACTCTAGTTCATGAACGGGATCAGTGAGTCCTTTCACTTGCATATAATGTTTCCCCCTCCCCCATTGTCTCCCCCATTCGCACAAAATCCTCCTCCGTGCCCCATGCGAGTTGTATGATACCATTTTTTTGCTGCCTGCTTGTTTTATGGTATTTTATTGTGAATTCAAGGTGATTATAATGTACTGGCTTTGAGTCTAGAACCAGGAACATACTGTCAGGTTTGGCACTCGTACTTAAGATTTTACAATTAGATGGCTTTTGCATGACCAAGTCATTCCATATCAAAACATTGACAATATTCCAATTAATTGCTTCTATGTCTCTAGATATTCTTAGTTTGGGTTGATACAGCGTTAGATTATAGGCTGTTGCTCAATGTCTTTACGCATGTACTATCTCAAATAATATGGAGTAAAGGGACTCATGTATGTCTCAGATCTAGATCATGAAGCTGGTGCTCTATCTCACTGTTGTGCTCCTTTAGGTGAAGCGTTAATTGAGTGTTTTCTCGAGGAAGCTCCATGTTTCTGCTTGGCACTTCCTTTGTTCACTGCTAATCTTCCTAGAGCACTATTGCTTATCAAATCCTTTGATTGCTTCTAGTTTTACCAGAAATAAAGCCAGTATTACTATAGTACGTACTTAGTTTGAAATGAAATTTCTATATCTTGTGGCGGTGACAGACTTTAACCTCCCCCCAACATTAAAATAAAGGGGATAGTGCCAAGAAAAAAGTCATTGATTTACTATTTTGTAATTGTTTGGTTGGACTAAAGAATAAAGGATATACCAGCTTAAGCATAAATATCATCCATCTTTGACTAACTCAGTTATGGTATGGTAATTACCAATGATTTAACAGTCCTAAGGTAGTGCTTGGCACAAGTCGTGTCATTTGTCTAATCAAGCAGACTAGTTGTAACATCATTCTTCCCGCCTTGTAAATTTTTTAAAAACCACAGCGTGAGTGTTTGAAGCAGCATGTTGGCTTTGACATCTGATAATCTTGGAAGTGGTTACTTGTACCATATAACAAATCTGAATTTTCCCCTCTTTCCCTCATTGCAGGTTTATGTCATCAATGTTGCTAAGAGTTGCCCGTGAGCACAACTCTGTTGTCGCAGTTGTTGGTAAGGGTCACCTTCCAGGAATCAAGAAGAACTGGAAGCAACCTATTGAGGTAATAGACATTTCTTCTTAGTGAGCTTCAGTAAGACTTGGATATCCTCTGTTGTGCATCACAAAATGTATGAAAGCAGAGCTTGATGTATTTTTCCTATCCACATAGTCTCCAACTCAGTTTGAGCTTCTTACCCCTAAGTTATTGAGGGCTTCTTGTGTTCTTATTTGCTTCCACAGGTTACGGACTTACTATCAATACCATCAGCCAAACCTCTCATCTCTGTCACTAAGATTGTGACAACCCTTGGTGTTGCAGTTGCAGGAGCAGCCATAATATCTGGCATTTACATTTCAAGCAAGAAATAACATCAGAGGTTTTAGATCCTACTGTCAGTTGGGGTTTAAATTTGAGCATCATCAAAGCTATGTGTTGTGACTTTCAACATTTGAGGTCCAGGAACTCTCTTTTTTTTTTGTGGGTCGAAAAGTGAACTTCCATTCAACCTAAAGGAAATTTGTACACCACTTGGTTATCTTTGACTCTCGGCTAATTCCCAATTACATTACAACTCTCTGATTGCAATAAACCGCTAGGACCTATCCAAATTTAACTAGGAAAATTGTTTGAACTTAGGAGTGGAGTATATTCCTCCATTTGGTCTTTTGTTGTCCCCTGGTGTGAAGTTGGGGTATAAATTCTCTGGTCCTATACTTGCAGTCCTGCTTCTAATCTCCTGGTGTTTCTTTTTGCCAAGCATCGAGCATCCATCCTAGAATCTGTGTTCCAGCTCTTCATTGCTTCACCCTACTCGAAAGCCATTGTATCTCAACTTCCTGTGTCAAAAACTTGTCTCTGTATACCCAACCATTCCAATAGGCTCTTCCACAGCCTGTCTCTGTATACCCAACCAGTCCAATAGGCTCTTTCACTTACTTGCTGGCATTTCCACTAAACTGTCTTAAGGCACCTGTATGCCCCTCTCTCAAGTCTTTCCACAGTAGCTAAATCTTCCCCGTAATGCTAACCATAGGATGAATCGTGTTTTGGTACTATCCTTGGGACTCGAGTCGAGCGCTTCCAGTTGTGAAAAACAAATATGCTACTCTGATACTGTAACTTCTCTTTTCTGGTTAGATGCTGGTGGTCATCGAGAAGAGTGTTGTGGTTAATCATACTCTAGCATCAAAGATCTTCCTCACAAGCCATTGTTGTACTGTAAATCTTTTTAGAAGATGGGAGTCCCAGGATATTTAAAGACACCATTAAAGGACGTGATACAGGGGATAATAGTTGCTTTTCCTTCAATCAAAAGTCTCGATTCGAGCTCCCATTTGTCCAGAGAGAGTAGCTCACAATAGATACACATTCTATAATAATGTCCAAAATTCTTTAGAGGAAGTGCAGATTCCAGGAAAACCATCTTCTGGAAGGCCCAATCTACTTTTACGAAGGCATCATTTTCCGTTCTTGTATGCACATTTGTCTGAGGCTTGCATTTTTCTTTTTGATAATAAGGAATTCGCAACTGCTATTCTGCGAGTAGGACTTCGGGTGCATTCTAGGTACATTTTATTTTAACATAATAGTCTAGGATCCGTATTTGAGAGATCTTCTGCTTAACCAACTCGACTAGCATCGAATCAATAGGCTGCTATCTTATTCCTCAATATTTTAAGTTGTAAGTCATCTAATTGTACACCCAATGTGGAGAGAGGCCTAACAAAATCAATGTCTAAAGTCAACTTTAATAATCAAATGGAGCAACAAATGTTATAGATTTTACCATCTTTTTTATTATATCAAGCTGAAAATATAATTGTACATTTACCTCAAATAGGAAATACATACAAAAGAAACATAAAATAAAATACATATACCTCAAATTATTCGCACAATAAACACAAACACAAACCACAAAATCATACAAAAATTTGAACCAAATGAAAGTAATTAATTATTCACAAATGCACATTGTTTTCTAATTTCACCATTAGAACCAGTCTTAACTTCAATTTTCCCCATCTTCTCCATAGCTTTAGCAAATTCAACATTAAATTCATTGAGTGAACCTTTTACTAGTTGATCAATATATGATTTTGTGGTGGAACTTGTTAATAAAGCTGCATCTGATTGGAATAGTCCTCTCCTTTTGAGCAAAAGTTTGTAGTAACTAAGATCGAATGTCCTGAAACTGCCTGGATCCATCTCAACTATTGTTGTATTATCGTTGAGGGATTTACATTTTTTGGCCTTAAGATTGGTGGCGTATTCGCTGTCTAGAGATGGATCTTGTGTGCCAAAAGTTCCTGTGAAATTGTATAGACGTGATGAAAATGATGGGCAATGAGAAATTCCAATGGTGTGAGCACCTGAAAAACAAAATATAAGTTGTAATTTGTTTTAACGAGGAAACAAAAAGAAGAAAATCGTGAATTTCATATAACAAGAAGGACTAGAAATTAATGAATATGTATTAGTTTCATGTATCTCTACTTCTATGAGATATCAGTAAGGTCTGCGTACAATCTACCCTTCTCAGACCTCACTTGTGACATATCACTGGGTGTGTTGTTGTTGTTATTGTATTAGTTTCATGTATGGTCATTAGTGATGATATCAAAATTTTTATTAGGAGGTTTAAAATTTATAAAGAACTAAAAACAAAAGAATTAGCCAAAGGGACTGCAACATTTATCATAAAATATGTACAAAAAATAATTTTAAGCATGTATAAATAGTATAATTTTTCGTTAAGGATAACTCAATGGCGGAGCCACATTGGGATGAACCCCCTTCGGCAAAAAATTATATTATTTATATATGGTAAAAATATTTTTTTATCTAAATATAATAGATGTTGAACCCCTTTCACTTAGTTCGTGCGTCTACTTCTTAAAATTTTGAACCTCTTAATGAAAATTCTAACTCCATCATGGATAAACCCCTGGTTTGAAGCTCGTGATATGATCATTGAATCTTATTCATTATAACAACAAAAAGTCACGTAATTAGTTTAACGTTTAGATTAATTTATTTTAATTCACTATAACAATATAAAATTACCAAACTCTAGTCATCAAGGTGACTTTAATGTTGTTACAGTGACTAAAGTTGAAACCCCAACAATAAATAATTTTGTAACTTTGCTATTATAAAATGACCATAAAATAAACATTTATTTTGACTTACCAGACAATAGAACTAAGTCTTTTAAATCAAGACCTTTTTTTGCAAAAGATGATTGTAGTGTAGTAAAGTTACTAGTTGGAGCTGGAATATCTGATAAGGCTTCAGAGGCATTTGATATTCTTCCATCTCTTCTACCAGTTGGCACATTCCAAAATGGACCTCCCTGTATATTATATTATAAAAAATTAAATAAGAAATTTTAAAAAGTGCTTTAATAAATAGATATTTTCTCCATTTTAATTTATTTGTATTTCTTCTTTCCTATTTTATATGGTATCTTTTTTTTTCAATCAGTTTAAAAAAAGGATATGATGTCATGTTACTGTAATTAGATATGTTTTAACTTTAAAATATCAATTTTATCCTTAACGAAATGATTATTAGCTGCACAAATATCCAAGAAATGTTTCAGATCATAAATTTCAAAAGTCTTTCTATTTTTCTTAAACATCATGCGGAGATTGGTGGGCCTTGAGGTATGCCTTTCTGGTGGTTTATTCCTTTATCTGTCTTTTCCATCCAGTGCGTGCACTACGTCAGAAAATCTTCGTCTT
This sequence comes from Solanum ossicruentum, assembly GCA_025774065.1. Lineage (NCBI taxonomy): Eukaryota > Viridiplantae > Streptophyta > Magnoliopsida > Solanales > Solanaceae > Solanum > Solanum ossicruentum. The sequence continues at coordinate 678,442 of JAOTQR010000011.1, forward strand.
CGATCTCTCTTCGCAATGCATTGTAAGGGCTAAGGCTTTCTCTCAACATCTTTCTTTTAATGGTTCTGTCTATTGCATATTTGTGCTGAGTTTCTTACCATAATTGGGGTTTTCCTTTTAGGAAAAGGAAAATAGAATTTCTTCATACTTGGCAAATTCTTATTCTAGTAGGAAAAGGAAAACAGAATTTCTCCATATTTGGCGAATCTTATTTCTAATAGGAAAAGGTTTATGACTCTATAAATAGAGACTCATTGCTTCTAGTTTGGTAGCATTCACAAATGTAGCTATAAGGACTTGAGAATTTTGTGGAGGGAGAGAAACGGTGAGTCACAATTGTTGTGTTAACGCTTGTGTGAACCTCTTTGTATTCCGAGTGAATTGGAGAGGTTATTTTTCTCGATATTTTGTACTCTCTTTTATATAGTGGATTGCCTATCTCCTCTTGTGGATGTGGATATAGGTCGGTTGACTGAACCACGTTAAATATTGTATCTCTCTATGGTATGTTTCTCGTTTATTTTCATACTCATGGTCTTTTGAAGGTTGCTTTACTAGCTTCCGCATAAACACTTGATTCCTATCGGTCCTAACACTCTCTTAGGCGGGGCATCAAGTATATGTCTCTTTACTAATTAACCAATTTCTAGACGCTGGAGTTAGATCGTAAAGATATAGCACTTCCTCATGAATTTATCATGAGCCAAGTTAAAGGGTGTCACATGAAATATGACATAAAGAAGTATTATTTTTCTTTTTAGTCTATCTAACTTTCCACATATGACGTGTTAAACACAACAAGATTAAAAGACATTTTGTTATATTCTACGTTTAAAAGTCTTCTTATTTTTTTAAACTCTGTGTCAACACAAAATCAAATAAATAAATGAAATTAGGAAAGTAATTTATTTGTTCGATTAAATTTATTTTACTTACTATGACAACAACAGAGTCTCTAGCAACTAAGGCGATAATATCAGCACAAGAGACAACTCCAGGACATTCAGCTTCAACTATTTTCTTCACACCATCAATAAATGAAAATCCTCTAAGTGTTTGATTTGGAATTGCCACTTTTTCTGTTTGATTTCCTGTGCTTGAAGTTGAATTCAATAGCACAGAAGCATCACAGCCCTGCACAAAATCCAATAGAAAACAATAAAACAAATGCCATTCAAAAAAGGTAATAATATATATGATAACAAAAATAACTTTTAGCATCAATAAATATACACAGTAATAAAGAGTACTAAAATCTTTACCAGCTTTAGTAAATTGTTATTGAATCCAATATTGCTATAGAACTTTAATAACATTACAAAGACTGTTAAAATACAATTATCATTAGTAATTGCTTATACAATAACAACATTACCCCATTGCCTCAAAGGCTCCCGCCCATTGCAGGGTAAGGGAGGGTCGGACGTACGCAGCCTGATCCTTATGTTTAAAACATAGATCGACTGTTTTCGGATGACCCATGATGAGCGTCGAAAGTTGCATTGACTAACTGCTACTT
>JAOTQR010000011.1:700705-713798 GCA_025774065.1 Solanum ossicruentum
ATTTTTAGATAAAAAATATACATAAAAAAAAATATATATATATATATATATATATATATATATATAAAACCACTTTCAACCTTTATAATAGAAAAATGATAATTGTCACGTACTTTCAAATTCTACGAAAAAAAAGAAAAAAAAAACAAGGTCAAAAAGTGATTAGTAAACGTTTGTGTCTACCATATACATATAATATCTTCACGAGTCTCGATGTATAAACCAATGCTTGCATAGATTCGATCGTGGTTTATAATTATAACTTTCATAACCCCATAGATTCGGATTCGACTTTTGAGTCTTTCAACAAAGAATTGTATAGTACGAAATAACATAAAAACTTATTTTTTTAAAATTTCTTTCCCCAGAAAAGATATATTTATACTACTTTTGCTAAAACTCAAGCAATTTCTTGAAAACTTGATATGGTATCAATTGTATCAAGCAAGAGGTCCGATTTAAAATTTCACCCTTATCCACCCCACCCAGCCCCACCCTATAAACAAATCAGCCTCATAACATGTTGAACACTAATATAAACAACAATAACATATCAAGTGGAATCACACAAGTACGTCTAGGGAGGGCAAAATGGACGCATATTTTACCACTATCTCATAAAGATAGAGATGTTGTTTTCGGAAGACCCTCATCTCAAAAAGAATCAAGCCCAAAAAATTGAACACATAATATAATTGAATTGACCATTTGATCAAACTTTCAGATGAGATAATCATATAATTCGACTGCAGATACCAGAATATCAATTTTTCTTTTTTTAAAAAAAGTACCTTAGGACTATTGACAGGTGAACTAGCAGTGTCTTCCAAATCAGGATCATTGATTTTCTTGTTTCTTGGTAAGTTTTGCAAAAATTTCAACTTTTTGGGAGAGCATTCATCATCATCATCATCCTTCACAACTAATTGATTGTAATTTGTATTACAACAATTAGTATTTTTCCATGGAGCAATATTAGAAGAAGCATAAGATGTTAAACAATAATTAGAGACAAAATTATCTTCATCATCATAATAATTTTCCCTTTGGTTATTCATTAATGAAAAATCCTCCAAATAAGTTGTCCATCCACTCTCTTCATCTCCATTTGTTGATGATGATTTATTTTCACTTTGGTTCATTCTTGATTTTCTTTTTCTTTTCTTATTGGAAATTGGAATATGTGTTTTGTGAAATTGAGTTGATAATATTATTTTTGAGTGGATATTATCACACACACATATATATATTGAGGAAAATATGAAGGAAAAAGAAAAAGGGGGACATGGAATCTTGGTGTGTGGGCCATGTTATGGATGTTAAAATCAATTTTTTTAATTTAATTCAACAGAAAAAAAAAGAAAAAAAGAGATAACGTGCAAAAATGGAAAGGAACTTTTCAAGGAAGATAGAGATATTTGGTTGACCTTGTAGATTAAAGTGCCTATTTACATTATTTTATATGATATGTTTCTCATTTTCACAGTCAGATGGAGCCAAAGATTTACTATTTTTTGGCTTTGAGGTATGATGGGATAAAACAAAATGACTCTTTAAACTTTCAACGCTTCTTTCAATTGTGAAGTAGCAGTTAGTCCATGCAACTTTCGACGCTCATCATGAAACATAGGGGTCAGGCTGCGTACATCCGACCCCCCCTTACCCCGTAATGGGCGGGAGCCTTTGAGACAATGGGATAATGTTGTTGTTGTTGTTTGCTATATGATATGTTTCTCATACTTTTCGTCGAGGCATAAGTTCAGTGACACAAATTATATTACAAAAATGTTTTAATGGTAAAAGTTATATTCTAAGATAAAACTTTTTCAAAATCTTGTTTGCAAATCATATTCATATATACTTACAAAATTTATGACATAAAACAAACCATCTCTAAAAAGTTTTGTCTTGAAATATTATGCCAAGCTGATTTACGTCATAACAAAAAGTATTTTGACACATAAATTTTTATTAAGTACGTACGTACGAATATGAGGAGGTAAAAATTAAAAACAACATAGAAATAAATTGTCTTTTTTCAAAAACATATTTATTAACTTTATTTATTTTGATCCACGCCCAAATTCCACCAAATTCACTCATATAACACCTCTATTGATGAGGTATATAACTTGAATTCTTCTTTTATTAGTTTCATTTGAAAAAAAAATAATGTATATTTAAAATGATTAAATTTTTTTAAAAAAAACTACTTTTCATTGGTGGATTTTTTTTAATGACAAATATAAATGTTATGAATATATTTAAAAGTATAATTTTTTTTTAAAAAAAAATTAGTTTGTCAAATATTATATATCTTCAAGATCCTAGTTTTTTAATAAAATTTTTTTTTAAAGAATTAATATCAAATTGCATCGCATAAATTAAAATCGGAGGAGCAGTTGATGAAGACAAATTATTTTTCTTCAGGCACACGCTTTTCTCAACACATAAAGGTGTGTTAAGACACTTGTGAGTTGTGACTCTTTGTTTATTATTTTAATTAATTAATAATAATTTTTTTTTAAAAAAACATTTGGTTTACTTAGGAAAAGCTACATGAATCACGCCAATATTTTCTTAATTTATGCATATATAATTGGGAAAAAAACTATATATTGGCCAACAAAATCCTTTTATATAAACAAGAGGAATGATTATTTGTTTATTATATATTTATTAATGAAAAAGATAAATATTTTTATAGAATCATTATTTGTTTTGATTTTTTTAAATTGTTATAATAAGATATTATTATAAAAAATATATCATACATAATATAGATAAGAATTGATCTAACATCACTATCTAACTCAATTAAAAATATATAGAAAAACACAAATAATTTTGCAAATTAACTAAGAGAATAAACTATTTTGCAAAAAGAATTAATTAACAAAATGTTTGTCATATTCATGAGAATCAAAAAAATAAATATTTTAGGTCATGCCCAATTAAGATTAGTAGAAATGGCACTAGGCAGGCCCTTTTAGTATTCCTATTTGAAATATATTTAATTTTTAAAAATTATTTAAAATTTAGTGAATTTTAGAAAATTTAAAATGTCATTATTGAACTATGTATATTTTATGTTGGATTGAGATCTTCAAATCTCTAGGATTTGACATTTATATTATATCGGGAAGAGTAGAGTGTATACAAATTTTATTTATAGCATAGTAGTAGAGAGATTGTTTTCGATAGATTTTCATTCAAGGGATAAATAGTTCAAAGCAATCTAGAAAAAAAAAGTAACCAAAATACAAAGAATAGCATATAGTAACAAAAATAGCAGATAGTGACGAAACAGTGACTACAACAAAATAATAAAATAATCGAAGACAACAATCAACAAGTAATCATTGAATTCGAAGGACAAGAAACTATAAGAATAATAATACAACTAATAGTATGGATGGATAACAAGATGACACGCTTCTACCTACTAACCCACTATCCTAATTTTATCCTCTGCGATCTCCTATCTCAGGTTATATCCTTGATAAGCTAAAATTGTACTATATTCGGTCTAATCATCTTTCTTTAATATTTCCTCGAAATACCTCTATCTCTTCAAAAACTATCCATTGTCAGCCTCTCATACCACCTTATTGGAGCATCCGAAAATATTCTCTTCACATATTTGAATCATAGCAATTTCTCTTCACGCTTTTTATCTTCCGCCAGAACCATTCCATCTTGTCCCAAACAATTCTCATTTTTAATGATATATCTCCTAATATACTCATACATTCATTCTAAAATCCTCATTTCTGCAACTTTCGACTTTTGAATATTATAGTTATTACCCTAAAATGATTATTTGGTTGTGTTTTAAATAAGAGTCCTTAATAATGTGAAGCTATACTCTCTGGAAAGTTTCAACAAGGCCCACATAATTAAGCCCAATTACTAAAATACTTATAGAAAGCCCAAGATGATTTGGGTCTAAGCAAATAGGTCCAAATTAAAAATATAATTCATTTATTTTCAACATATGAAGAGAATTTTTATTTTTTTTATGTCTTACTTTTAGTATTAATTACTTATTCTTCAAATAATTTCTCAGGATCTAAGATTAAACATCAATTAATATGAGTATATGATAAAATACACATATCAAATATTGTTGTAAAGAAATGTAAAAACTTTACGATAAATTAAATAGTTTTAAAAATTATTTTTAAAAATCATGATAAATAATTTGAGACAAAGAAAATATATGTGGAGGACTAGTATACTGTAATGCTAAAGCTGAACCCACATTAATTTTGTTGTGTCCACAATTTGGAAGGCATTTCAGAGACACATTAATACTAAGCAAACAGCCTTTTTTCTTTCCCTTCATTAATGCAGTGCTTGTTTTTTCAGTAGGTATAGTACTTACTATTTCAAACAAATTTTTTTACGTAGTACATGTGATAGTGATAAAGTTTGCGTACATTTTATCCTCTTCAGATTTCATTTGTGGAATTTCATTGATAAAAAATATGTCTTTTAAGCTAAGGATTCATAATTTTTTTTTAAAAAAAAAATTATTGTTATTCCCTTTTTATTGTCGTGTGAAAGGAAGTAATAATTTATATTATTATTTTTATGCTAAATTATTTTTTATGAGAAATTGAAAAAAAAAACAAAGAGGGAACAAAAGTTCCGTTACCGGGAATCGAACCCGGGTCTCCTGGGTGAAAGCCAGATATCCTAACCGCTGGACTATAACGGATTTGTGGACTTTAATTAAAAAGTTAAACTATTTTATCAATTTGTAGTTGATTTGAGTATAAAGTTTTTCAATGAAAAAATAGTTTCAAATTTTGTGGTCTAAGTCGAGTCATATATATATAGTTATGTTGATATAAATTATTTTATTAAAAGTAAAAATTTAAAAGTTGAATAACTACCAAGTATAAAAATATGTTTTTTTTAAATAATTGATTTAAAAGGAATAATATCTCATATGTTGGTATGACTAGAGAATTTTCAATAATACAATTATGATTAAATTGTGTTATGTATGTATTTGAAATTTACCATGAAGGAATTTAAGTGTTTGTTTGTTATTTCAAAAATATTTTAAAAATTTTTCATATTGAGTTGGTCAATATATTTTGAAAAATTAATTTTTTAATTACTGAGAAAATATTTTTAAAAAATGACAACAAGGATACCTAAATCAAATTACATAACAAAAATAAGTCATCTACACATTACATACTCGATCTTCAACTAGATCCAAGTTGATCATTACTATGATGGCCATAAAAGAAAAGATCGGAGTTGAACACTTTGATCGTCATTTTCAATTGCTAAATTACATACTCAATCTTCAACTAGATCCAAGTTGATCATTACTATGATGGCTATAAAAGAAAAGTTCGGAGTTGAACACTTTGATCGTCATTTTCAATTGCTAAATTAGGATTTTGATTTCTATAGCTTTTTGAAAAGTTGGATCGCCATTTTACTTCTATAACTTTCTAGAATAGAATTTTATTTTCCTTTTTTGAAACGTAGATTGCTACTAATAAAATGGCACGTGGCAACATTATTGTTTTTATTATTTTTAAAATAGTTCCATAATTGAAATTTTACATTACTTGTCTTCTCATTACACCTCATTCCACCCCTTTCTAAAGCAATTTTCAAATTATAGAGAAAATGTTTTTTAAAAAAAGAGAGAGAGAGAGAGAGAGAGAAAAAAAAAAAGGGACAATGAAGGTGCCTAAATTAAATTATTTAACAATAAGGGATCATCTACACATTAGACGATATTTCATTTTTAACTACAACGAAAATACCTAAATCAAATTACATAGAAAAAAATGGATCATCTGCACATTAGATATTCGATCTTCAACTTCATCCAAATTCATTGTCACTTTAATTGACACAAAATTCATTTCTAGGATTCGAATTTTTTGTCGTAAATATATAAGTTTGAACTTAATGATTCCTTACATGCATCTATATTTTAAGCTTCATTCTTACATGTGGGAAGAGTATTAGAAGTGGATTAGCGTCATAAGAGACCTCTAGTACTTAGTTGAATTCAAACTTTTCCTATCGATTGAGTTTCTCGCGTTAGATTATACAAGGGTCAACTTTAAGTGGCTATAACTTTCAGCAAAGAAAGAATTAAGTGGTATATGACCCGTCAAATAAAAGGACTTTGAATTAGCCTTCCAATGCCACCAATGTTACCTCATTTGGAGTTCGGAATAAAAAGTTATTACCTATCCTTTATTACTTAACTTCTCAGATTGTTAATGTGACACCCCATAGCTCTATTCTTACATTGCACCTATGCTTTAAGGCTCATTCTTACATATGGGAAGTGGATTAAGGTCATAAGAGACCTCTAGTATTTAGCCAAGTTCAAAACTTTCCTATAAATTGAGTTTCTAGTGTTAGATTATACAAAGGTCAATTTTGAATGATCCTAACTCTTTGTACACAAAGCATTAGGTGACTCATGACCCACCAAATGAAAGGTCTTTGAATTAGCTTTCCAATACAACTGATTTTACCTCATTTGGAGTTAAGAGTTAAAAATTATGACTGTTTTACTAGAGACTGCTAGATGTAGAGTGTACCTACGAAACCTATTACTGGTCGTGGTTTAAAGTATGGCCTGTCTACTAACTCATAAAAAAAATTCCTAAAAAACTATTTTTTGGTCTTAGATTTTACGGACTAATCTACGAGTCATAGAAACTTCTACAGGCCGTAGATTGGGCTCAAAGAATTGATCGGGAGACCCCAAAATTTGCCCACAAGTTTACAAAAGGGTCCCTACGGGCCGTGAAAGTTTCTTTGGGTCTTAGATGGATCCGTAAATAACTTTTAAAACTTATTTTGGTCTTTTTTCCATCCTTTTAAAGTCAAGACTTGACTTTTTACACCTAAATAAATTCCTAAACAGGTTAGTTCAACCTTTTTACTTTGAAAATAGCCTCTCCAACTTAGAACAAGATTTCAAGGGAGAAAATGCTAGGGGTTGAAGATAATCTTGTGAATTCCCCCAAGTTGTTTCAAGATTAAAAACTTCCGAGTATGTAAGACTAACCAACACAAGGATCATGTTCTTCTATATGCGCCATAACCTGAATTGATGGAGTTGTGAGTGAATTGAGTCTTCCCTGAATATTTCTTGAAGGTTTTTCTTAAATTCTAATGTATTTATATATAATTTTGCATTAGTTACTATTTTTATGAACTAAATACTTGAAATAGATGATTTTGGCTTACTGCATGAACCCTAGCATAAATTCTTGTTATTTTTACATATTTCACTTAAATGGATATACAACAACAACATACCCAGTGATATCCCACAAGTGGGGTCTGGGGAGGGTAGATTGTACGCAGACCTTACCGCTACTTCATAGAAGTAGAGAGGTTGTTTCCTAAAACCCTCAGCTCAAAACCCTTCACTTAAATGGATATGCATAAGTATAATTTGAGCCTGAAGAATCTATGGAGTTCCTAAATGCTTTAACTCTACTTTTGCTTCCTGAATGCTATGAGTTAGAATGATGCATGATAGAGTCTTTATGAGTCAAGAGTTGGACCTTAAAAGGATGTAACCAAGGAATTGATAGTAGATGTGATTAATTGAGTTGATAAATATCCAATGAGGCTAGATGAATGAGTTAACCATATGGTTGATATCTTATGAGCATATTGAGTCTTAGGAGGGGCATTGAGCACCGAATTGAGTAAGACCAACTCAAACTCAATAACTACATAGCTAGTGTAGGAGAGAATTGAACTATAAAAATTAGATATTTTCTACTGTCCCAAAAACAGGACTTGATATTACTAATTTTGAATCCACTGATGGGATGTCCTATACCCTGGCAAGGTATTGGATGAATAAGGCAACGACATCGCTTCGTTATATCATCACCATCTCATAGGTGATGGTTGTCGACTAGAGAAACTCCCAAAATAGGTCTTGATAGTATGATTGGACATGGATGGTAGATGAGTAGTCATTGTCTAAATTACATTCTTATTTTAGACTCTTGACTTGCTGATTGAGTTTCCTACTTGTTAAGTTGAGCTATTTGAGTTAATGTTATTCTTCATATACACATTTCTTTCTGACATTTTACATACTGATACATTTCACGTACTGACATCTATTTGGACCTGCATCTTTTCATGATGCAGAGACAGGTACTAGCGATCATCAACAGGTGCCTCGTTGAGGATCTATTGCTTTCAGCTGATTGGTAAGCCATCTCCTAATTTCGAAGGATATCATGTTCTTTTCTAGCTTTGAGTTTAGATTTATTTATTCTATTTTAAAGTAGTCATGAGTCTGTCATTAACATCACCTTGTCAATGGATAGAAGCTTCATAGACTAGAATGTTGAGTCGTGATTAGATGTTATTATTAATAGTTTCTTTCACGCTAGTTTTATTTAGCTGATGGAGAGATTGTTTGGCCTTTGGCCTTGGATTGTCATTTTGTCATTGTTTTCATCAAGTAACCTTTATCAATGATGTCTTTCGCTATTAGAATGTGATTGAACGAATGTGATGAGGTCGAGTGGTTCGCTTGGAGGCTAGCAATTATTGCTGAGTGTCGACCACACCAAGGGTACTCTTCCAGGGCATGACAATTAACTTCTTAGTATCTCTTTCTAATTGTTAACTTATCAAATCAGATTGTTAACTTCTCAGTTAGTTTGCTTATTATGATTTGAGACTTTGATATAGTAGGTGTGCTTAATTCTACCTATTATTTATTACTTAAGTCTTTCACTGAGTAAAGTAGCAAGGTCAAGTAGTTCATTTGGGGCTAGAAGTGATTTTCAAATGCCAATCACGTCCAAGGTGTAGACTCAAAATGTGATAGAAGCTGAATTATCATTTTTAATTATCAGACTAAAGTTTGTATGTCTATCTCTTTCTAAAAAAATTGGATCATCATTTTTCAATTGCTAAATTAAGATTCTTATTTCTCTCACTTTCTAAATAGGATTTTATTTTCCATTTTGATAACGTAAATTGCTTTTAATAAAATGGCACGTTGCCATATAATATGGGTATAAATTTTTAAATTCATTTACCTCAATCATGATCAACTCTTTTTATGTCCCAAAAGAAAAGCAAAAAGTAAAAAAGTCATCAGATCAAAGCTAGTCTCACAACTATCAATTCACACTCGCCAATGAAAGCAATCCAATAAACTAATATTGAAAGTGAGAGACGAAAGCTAGGGGAGCGAATGAGAATTTGTAAATGATAGATACTAGGTGATGTGTGTAAGAATTTGTGCAGTACTACAATTAACGCGTTAAATATCTCGCTTGGAAAGCATGTTCACAAGAATGAAACTCAAAGGAATTGATGAGGGCTTGCAGATTTGAACATATGATCGGCCTACCCCTAATCTATTGGGTTGGGTGGATAGATTAGCACCCTTCATCATCTCTGTATCCACAACAGTAGATGTACTGTGCTACCCAATGCCTAACTTGTCTCCCTTACTCCTCTTCTGATTATACCATTACCAATAGCAGGTAACCTCTGATCCGATCATATCTGGTCTAAAAAAAACTATTATCCTTATGATCAAACAAGTTTTATTTTTTAAAAATAATTCCATAATTGAAATTTCATATTATTTTTCTTCTCGTCACTCCCCATCCTACCCTGCTTCTAAAGCAAGTTTCAAATTGCAGAGGAAATGTAAATGAATGACAACGAAGGTGCCTAAATTACATAACAAAAAGGGGATATCTACACATTAGACGATAATCAATTTTTAACTATGACGAAGATACCTGAAATCAAATTACATAATAAAAATAGGTCATCTACATATTAGATGCTCGATCTTCAACTATATTCAAGTTTAGTATTACTCTAATGGCCACAGAAGCAAAGATCGGAATTGAAAAATTGGATCGCTACTTTTAATTACTAATAAATTAAGGCTCATATTTCTATCTCTTTTTATGAAATTATATTGTCATTTTCAATTGCTAAATTAGAATTACTATTTCTATCGCTTTCTAAATAAGATTTTATTTCCCCTTTTTGATTGCGTAGATTGCTTTTAATAAAATGGCATGTGGCCACATTATTATTTTTTTTTAAAAAAAATAGTTCCATAACTAGAATTTCATGCTGATTAATATTTTTCTAAACTTTCCAAATGTTATAGAATAACTAAAACATTCACCTATTTTTGAAGAAAATATTTTCATTAAAAAAAATGAAAAACATTTCCTTTACACCAAACACACCACAAGTTTGATTTCCGTTTTCAACTATACTCTTAATACTCCATTTGGTCATTATAAATTATCAGATTAAGTTTTTCAAAAGTCAATTTGACTAGATTTCAAAAGCTAAATTATATTATATAATTAAATATTTTAAAATAAAAATTTAGATGTTCAAACACTATACGAGAAGTACTAAATATTATATATATTTTTCAAATCAATAAACATATATTTTAAAATGCTAGTCAAAGTTTATATTATTTGATTCTCAAAAAGAAAATCAGGACAATTAAAATGGAATAGAATGAGTATCAAAGAAGAATATATGGTATTTAAGAAAGAAATAATTAATTTATTTTTGTTTGATAAGAATAACTTAGTAAAAAATTTCTGTTACCCAGAATTGAACCTGAGTCTCTTGGGTAAAAGCTAAATATACTAACCGTTGGACAATAAAGTATTTTATAAATTAAATCAAAAATATTTTAAGTAGTAACATGTTTAAAGTCCTATTAGATCTTGTAATTTATTTATTTTAAAATTAATTTAGGAAAAATATTACGAGAAATATTTTATTTTATTTTATATTAAGCTAATTATAATGTTTTTGATAATAGTTTCTTCATTTTTAATTGATTAAATTTTTTTTTGAAGAATATCTTTAGATCTATTATTTTTTGCTTTTGAGATGATATTTTTGAGATGAGAGTCTTTTGAAAATAATTTCTCTATCTCTATGAGATTGTGTCAAGGTCTGTGCATGTTTTATCCTTTCCAAATCTCACTTCATAAAATTTCATCGGGTATATTATTGTTATTGTTATTCTTGAATAATATCTATAGAAAAATAATAAATTCGATAATAGAAAGTACGAAAAACAAACTTCTATGAATGATGCAACTCTCACCTTTGCATCTTTGCATAAATTATATATAAATATTTTAAAATAATATGTATATATTTTATTTACTAATCGAATATCAAAAACTAAATTAGAAAAAAAAACTAAGTAATTATTTTTAGGAAAATATTTTTCTTGTTTCTTCAAAGAAAACTTTACGTCATGGTGATGCCATAGTGACCTCATGCTAAAAAACAATTTCTCAACCGAAACTTTGTCTAATTTAATTAATAAATTGAGTCAATAGTCATATAATTTTGTTAAAAAAGTCATCAACTCACAACTAATTTTTTTCTGTCTTTTTTCTTACTAATTTCTTTACAAACTTATCTCTAAGATTTAAAAGCCAAAGGAAAAAGTTAATGCTTTAAGCTGTTTTAAAAAATGGAGTTTGGAGATGGTTGGGAATTTGGGATTATATTTGCACAAATTTCGAGGTTGAACATTGCATGTAAAACACTTGATTTACTTTGACTAATGACTTTTACGTTTTAAGTTTTAAGGTTTTTCCGACAACAACATTAACCAATGTCTCAAACGCTCTCGCCAATTGCAAGATAAGAAGGGGTTGAATGTACGTAGTTTGATCCCTATGTTTAAAAATATAGCGCGATATTTTTCCAACAACAACAAAATAACTAATTTGACAATTTTTTTGAAGGAAAAAAAATCAAATTGCATAAGGACATTTTGTTAAATCAATAGATACTCCATCTGTCACTTTTATTTGTCATTATTTTACTTATTGAAATTAAATTATCTGAACTTTTACCAACATTTAAGATAGATTTTTTTTAATTATAATTGCAACTTATAGCATTTTTCGTGTAGTTTTCAACCATCTAAATTTTATAATTTAAATATTAAAATTAGGTATTTCAATTTAGTTTTGAAATTTTGTTAAGTTGACCTCGAAAAACGAATCAGACTTGTTTGATTTGTACTTTACATGTAATTTAAGAAATAATACTCCCTCTGTCCCATTTTATCCGATACTTTTTTCTTTTTGATTCGTCCCACAAAAAATGTTACCTTATTCTAATTAGAAATAATTTAAATTTAAAATTCTCTTTTTACCTCTATTGAAATGATTCTCAGCCACAAAAATATCTAAAAATGATTTTAGACCATAAATTTTAAAAGTTTTTTTTTTTTAAATATCATGCCAAGTTAAAGAGTGTCGCGTAAAATGAAACGGATGGAGTAGTAATTGATATATGAATATTTTACCTCAATACTACTGATAATTGATGTTTAATTTTTAGATTTTGAGAAATGATTTGGGAAATAAATATATAATTAATGTTAAGTATTACTCTTACCGTTATATAATAAGTGATATTTTTAATCTGGACACACAGACTCTTAAAAAAAGATAATACTCACTCTCTGAAAGTAAAAACATACTTTTGTTGACGCACTTAATTAAATAGTATTTACTTATTTAATAGGGAGTATAATTTTTTGATTACATAAAAATTCATTTTTTTAAAATAGGGTAAGATTAGAACAAAAGAGATATATTTTTAATTATATGAAATACCACTTATTTAAAAAGGATAAAATATTATTTAAAATGGATAAAATATTTTCTGCATGTTATTTTCAGGAGACATATCAATGTGAATAGATTCCGATTGTTTTATTTGATAAATGTTTATTTTATTTTATTATGTATTTTTTTTACTATGGAGGTCAGTATAACTCAATCATCATAGGTATTTCTAATTTGTAAAATAAAATATATTAATCTTAATATGTATGTCCAAATTTAAAAAGCCACTTAATGAACAGGGAGATTACAATTTTTTATGAAAGAGTTTTTTAACAATTAATTATCATTTTGAGAAAATAATTGATGCTGGCCTTCGAGTATGATGGAATAAAGCAAAATAACTCTTTAAACTATCTGCGTTTTTTTCATTTGTGAAGTAGCAGTTAGTCAAT
>JAOTQR010000011.1:713898-733045 GCA_025774065.1 Solanum ossicruentum
ATTACAATAATGCCCCTACTACATTTAATGCAACTTCACCATCTCTTCTTCACCTTGCAATTACTCCCCTTTTCCTCAATTCTTTTTGTTCTTGTTCATATAGTTTTCTCCTCTAATTCTCAAAATCCCCCTTTTTTTCTCCACACGAGGGAAAACTCCAATTATTTCAATCTTAAATTTGTCTTTTTTTCATATATGGTCAAAGTTTGTTCATGTCCAAATATTGACTTCGCCACTATAAATAAGACCCCTCTTCATTTCACTCTCCACACACAAAGATCTCAAGAACTCTTCTTTGTTATAGTCCAACATTAGCAAGGAAGAGCTTCACTTCACTAGAGTATGTATATACAATCAACAAAATCTTTTCTTTCTTCTCCTTTTAGATGCATTCAATCAACCAACCGCAATTATTTGGGACTGCGGCATAACTGCTGTTGTTGTTGTAGATGCATTTAAATCGATTTTTTGTGTCATCGTGCTTGTTTTTTTAATTAATTGACACATATACATATATACACACTTGCTCGTATGGCTCCTTGTATCATCGATCGATCTCATTGCATTTTTATATTTCACTTAGGGTTTTAAGGTTGATTGATAATCTATATATGTATCGGACTGTCTTTTTTTTTTCCCTTGTGAGATTCTCTTATAGAGACATCCACATTAATTTCAATGGGAATAAAAGCTTAGTCAAATCTACCTACACCTTTTATTTTTCTTTTTTTAATTTTGTTAAAATCCTATGTTCTCATTCTCAATTTTTGTCATTTTTTGTCGTTTGACACATTTTACAAAGCATCTCACGTTTACGGTGTTCGTGGAACAGTCGCTTGTACCGCTCGAATTATAATTGATTTAAAATTTTTACAAAAATTTTGACTTTTTTTTTCTTTTATTTTTTGTGACGACTTGTTTCGTTTACTTTCTTAATTAATTTATCGTTTTAGGGTTTGGAGAACGGAGAATGCCGGCCAGAAGTTCCCATCCGGCAAGAAAGTTGCCGTCATTGATTGAAAATGATGGAACTGATATTAGATTTCCGCTTGGTCAGGTAAAAAAATATTTTTTTAATTTAATTAATTTATATATATCGATAGTATAAATTAAATTTCTTAAACTATTGAGACATTTTTAATATCGATTAGTCAAATTTTTTTCCTATTCGTATAGATTAAAACAAATGTTGCCCCTTTTTAATCTTTTGAAAAACTACTCCCTTCGTCTAGTTTTATTTTATCTATGTTTTATTAGTTAATCTCATAAAAAATAATAAAATAAATAATTTTATTATATCATCCTTATTAATTATACATTATCTAGATATTTTGAAAATGAATAGTATTTAATAAAAAAGATACAATGACAAATTATTATCTTTTAATTTTAAATATTAATATTAAATAGTTAATTTTTAATATATTGGATAAGTACACATTGACACAAATAAAATAACATTCAAGGATATAAATAACTTTTACATTTTCGACTGAAAAATTCTTCTCGAAACTTGAAAATCGTGACAAAGGACTTGTTTTATTTTATTTTATTTTATTTGTATTGGTCAATAAATAGTTGACTAAATTCCAAACATTTTCATTGTTGTTTTTTTATATAATAAGTCAAACTAATTAAATAGACCTTTTTTTGTCAAAGAAAAAGACACATGTCCCTTTCTTGTAAATTTATAACATTGTTTCTTCACTTTCTTTCAACAAAAATAGAAACATAAAACATTTTCAAGATTTTTAGTTTAATTTTTTTTAATTTGTGTTAATTATTACAGCCAAGTAACATGGTGGATAGTCAACCTAATAATTCAATGGACAATGTATCAAACACATCTGAAACTGAAATGGCTGAAAAATTTGAAGATGCTGATCAACAAGATGAACAGGAAGAAAATGTCAATAATAGCAGGAAGAGAAAGCGATACCATCGCCACACTCAACATCAAATTCAGGAACTAGATGCGTAAGTCTGAATTCACGAGAATCAAAAAAGAAGAAATTCAATTAAATATTATCTATCTATCTATCTATATATATATTGACAATATAACAAGGTTCGCGATTTGAATCACTCCTTTTGTATGTGTGTGTGTTTAGGTTCTTTAAGGAATGTCCTCATCCTGATGACAAGCAAAGGAAGGATCTAAGTCGCGCATTAGGGTTGGAGCCTTTGCAAATCAAGTTTTGGTTTCAAAACAAGAGAACTCAGATGAAGGTAAACTACATTTGGATCCGTAGCTTCATATACTTATTTTGTGATATTTATCATGTTGATATATTTTTTTAAAAGTCTGTTTCAGAAGAATAAAAATGACTTATTTATTTTCTTAAAGCAATTTTATTTTAATTGTTTTACTATCCTTGATGACATGTTCCCAACAACATCATGACATGTTTATAGTCTTTAAACATATATATTGAGTTTTTTTAACCACATACATAAGTTGAGATAAAACAATTAATCTTATGAGTCAAACATGGCTAATTATGTAATTTTCTTTACCTTTGGGATCATTACACAAATAGTCGGTTGAACTTATTATTTATTTGTTCACCAAATATGATATACATAAATTATACATTGATTAATTATATATGATAATACATTATTATAAATATGAGTTGAACATGCCAAACATGGCTAAGTATGTAATTTTCTCACCTTTTGAGATTTTAACAGAATAGTCGATCAGATTTATTGTTTATTTTTTTCAGATAGTATACATGTCAAATACACATATATATGTCTATTATAGATACATAAAAACAGCAATATGAACTATATATATAGTGAGTTATTTATGTGAACCCTTTACGATAACTTGGCTCTGCCCCTATTATATACTATTGAACCCCTTATGATATCCTGACTCTGCCCCTATTACATACTATTTGAGGTTGATTCTTGTGTATTTTTTGATGTGTAGAATCACCATGAGAGGCATGAAAACACACATCTACGTGTGGAAAATGAGAAGCTGAAGTCAGAAATGTTGAGATACAAAGAAGCTTTAGGCAATGCATTGTGCCCTTCTTGTGGTGGCCAACGTGTCCATATGAATGGTGAAATGTCCTATGATGAACGCCAATTAAGGTTGGAAAATGCAAGACTCAAAGAAGAGGTAATACCAAAAAAAAAATTAAATTATGTGTTTGGTAAATATTAAAAAAAATCTCGAAATTTATTTCCTAAAATATACTCATTATAAAATTATTTTTCTATTTACATTTTCCATCTTTCGTTATTTATTTATTTTATATTGTAAAATTTTTTGAATTTTTTTAAAACATAACTACGAGGATATTTGGATCATCTAAGACTGATATATAGTCAACTATGAATTTAACTTATATATACTGATAGAACAAATATATTTTATAATAGTATTAAAATTCTTTTATTATATTAATATGCATGCACTATAATAAGTTGAATTCTTTTATCATACAATAAAGTTTTACTTTTTTTTATGTATATGTATATATTATAGATCGAGCGCATCTCATCTACTGCTGGGAAATATGCTGGAAAATCTTTATTTCCAAACAACCTCCACAATGTTGTTGATTTTATTGGAATTGATCTTCCTCAATACTCGACGCCATGTGGCGTCGATGGAGAGGGATACAACAATGGAGATATTGGCTTTGAAGATGTTCCAATAATGATGCATGGACCAATTAGTGAGGTTGAAAAGCCATTTATCATTGAACTTGTTCTAGCTTCTATGGAGGAATTTGTTCAAATGGCACATTTGCAAGAACCACTTTGGTTCCCTAGCACGGACAATGGAACAAATATGTTGAATGTTGAGGAATATTTTGGGAGTTTTCCCAGGGGAATTGGTCCTAGACCTATTGGATTTAGCACTGAGGCTACAAGGGAAACTACTGTTGTTATAATGAGCCATGGCAACCTTGTGGAGATTCTCATGAATGTGGTAAGATTTTTATTTTTCATGTTTAATTAATAATTGATAGATTTATGTTATATATAGTGATAGTGTAAATATTACTAATTGTATGTGTAGTAGCCTTCCTTGCATTTCTGCCAGAGTCTGTTCAGGCCTTGGAAACAGCCTCTAGCAGAAATGCAAGGAAAGACTGTGCACAATAAAATCTTGTGGTTGGGCCCTTCCCAGTACCTGCGCATAGCAGGAGCTTTAGTGCACCAGTCTTGCCCCTTTTTGATATATGTATAGTAGGTTATAATCACTTTGTGTTTTTCTAAAGTTTTCTAATGTTGTGAGTCAACTTCACTTGATCGGTGCACAAAACTTAAACAATGTAGTTTGTCAAGATGTTATAATTGAGTTTACATGACATAACTCGCAATTAAGTAGAGTAAAAGTTTAGGTTTAGGTTTAGGTTTAGATGAAAAATTAACACAAAAACATATTAAGTACATTCCACAAGTAACATCTGAAGAGGGTAAGGTGTATCGTGTATGTATACATTATCCATACTTTTAATTTGCAGGGTGGATAGTTTGTTTTTGATAGATTCTGTGCATACTTAATGTTTTAGATAAAATTGCCTTTTTTCCTTTAGTAATCAAATCGTCTGTGTGAGATATAGAAGGTGTTTTCGACTTCATATTTACTTTTTTGTGTGTGTGTTTCTCTTGTGATCTCCAGAACCATTGGGCTAGTATGTTTTCTGGCATTGTCTCAAGGGCTTCAACTATTGATGTGTTATCAACTGGATCAGTAGCAGGAAACTTCAATGGAGCTATACAAGTGGTAATAAATACTTAACATTATTAATTGTCATACAAAATTCTTTTACACGATCAGTATATATATGTATATATAAAATTTAAAAATATTTCATGTTGATTTGACAGATATTAGCAGAAACTCAACTAGCATCTCCACAAGTTCCAACTAGGGAATGCTACTTTGCTAGGTATTGCAAACAAAGAGTTGATGGTACATGGGCAATTGTCGATGTCTCATTGGACCATTTACGCCCTGGCGGCCCACCTACTAGATCTCGAAAAAGGCCCTCTGGATGTATCATTCAAGAAATGCCAAATGGCTACTCTAAGGTAAAATAGCGTTTACTGATCACTTTATAATCTGATTCTCTTATAGTGATTGTTTTGGAGTTACTTTAGGATAATATTCTAGAGTTTCACATGTGAAATTTGAAACTTCAGAAAATCGTCTATGTGAAAAGTCATTATTAATTAACTTTTTTTTTTTTGTGTGTAGGTGACATGGGTTGAACATGTGGAAGTTGATGATAGTGGAATTCACCACATTTACAAGCCTCTTGTGAGTTCTGGTCTTGCATTTGGTGCAAAACGTTGGCTTGCTACACTTGATAGACAATGTCAACGTCTTGTAAGTGCTGTGGCAACACCTATTCCAACCAATGACTTTTCGAACGTGGGTACGTACTTAACTCTGTTTCAATTTACGTGATACACGTAAAAAAAATACATGTTTCACCTTCAACAATAAGCTTTTGTGACATGTTTAACTAAGCTCATAAGTTTCAAAGTTCAATTTATCGCTATAGAAATGTTATGACATATTTTCGACTTATTTACTACTATGTCACACAAATTAAGACAGACGAAACGTTAATTACTTATTTGTTGTTGTTGATGCAGTGTTGTCAACTCAAGAAAGCAGAAGCAGTATGTTGAAACTATCAGAGAGGATGGTTAATAGTTTTACCTCTGGAGTGAGTGCCACTGCTGGTAACAATTGGACAACCTTAACAACAGGAAATGGCACTGATGAAATGGTTAGAGTTATGACTAGGAAAAGTGTTAATGATCCTGGAAGACCACCTGGTATTGTCCTAAGTGCTGCTACTTCTTTCTGGCTACCAATTTCTCCGAAAATTGTGTTCGATTTCCTCCGTGATGAGAACACGCGAGACGAGGTAATAACAAGAGAGAGAAAAAAAGAGTTTAAGTTATATACCTCGACTGATTTAGAAGTTTCCTTTACATAACAAAATGTATTATTTAGATGATACGTTGATTTTTGTACGTTATTATGTAATTTCTAAATATGTAAATTGTTTTTTTTTTATGTGATGATAACAGTGGGACATTCTGTCCAATGGAGGTATGGTTCAAGAAATGGCTCATATTGTTAATGGCATTGAGACAGGCAACTGTGCTTCTTTACTAAGAGTTAATGTAAGTCCCCTATTTTCCTTTATTTCTTCCTTCATAAAAAAATTGATTGAATTCGAAAGGCGTTTGAAATTCTGTGATTATTTTATTTAAAAGTTTAAAAGCCAATTTTCAGAATATGCATACTTTTATTTTATATCATTAACATGTCTTTTTGTCATAAAATTTTTTGGACAAAAGAGTGACGGTGAGATTTGAACTAGTAACTTTTGTCTGTTCTGACGTCATATGAAATTACTAAGATCATTGGTATTTTAGTTGCTACGAAATTATAGTATGGTCACTTTTATTTGCTTAATTACATCTTCAACACGCCCCTTCACATGACCTTTTGTCTAGTTTGACACCATGTTAAATTAGCTTTGACCATTTCATAGAAAAGAATATCTGAGAAAGTAGAGTGTATATAGACGTAATATCTGAGAGGGTGAATGCTGGCTTCTGGGTTTATTGCAGAGCGACAATGCTAGCCAGAGCAACATGCTAATCCTCCAAGAGAGCATCACTGATCCAACAGGATCCTATGTGATCTATGCACCAGTTGATGTCAATGCAATGAACATTGTGTTGAATGGCGGTGACCCTGATTTCGTGCCTCTTCTCCCCTCCGGTTTCGCCATCCTCCCTGATGGTCCACCGGGGGTCATAGGTGCCAGAGGAACTTATAACAATAGTCCTGGTGGATCTCTCCTGACTGTCGCGTTTCAGATTCTTGTTGATTATGTTCCAACTGCTAAGATTTCCCTGGGATCTGTCGCTACTGTCAATAATTTGATTGCTTGCACCGTTGATAAGATCAAGGGTGCACTGTTACCAGAGCCGTGAACTTGTAAGTACTTTTTCAATTTCCTCTTTTGTTATGTAGAAATGTTAGTCCAGTTCTGCGCAGTTGCAAAATTTCACAGGTAAAATTTCATGACGATAATTTTACCTGTGAAAAAGATAATTACATGTGTCATATCATGTTTGGTTATATTATAACAACAACAATATATCTAGTGAAATCTCACAGGTGGAGTTTGGGCTACACAGACCTTACCACAGAGATTGTCTCCTAGAAGCCCTTATCTCATAAATCCATAAGCAAAACATGTTTAGTTATATTAATTGCATAAAAATGTTTAACACGATCAGTGTATGTATATATATATATATATATATATGAATAAAATATCCTAATGAGCTTCGGTTTTTTTTTTTTTGCAGGAGAGCAGAATAAAGGAATAAAGGGGAAGTCAAGAGCGCACCTTTCATCCTTTTACTACCAAAAAAAAGTTTCTTTTTTTAGTTTTAGGTAAAAGAGGTTCGTGAAATGACTTCTTCTGGCAATATTCCAAAGGGAGAAATAAAAAACTATATAGAAAAATATAGGGTTTACTTTCTTTTATGTCATGTGACTTTCTAGTATTTCAAAACTATGTAGCAATTGGCAGATTGTTTTGTCTGCTTTTTGCAATGTTATGGTATAAAAATATGTGGTTTCATTTACTTTATTTTTTTGAGATAAATATTTTGGAAGCTTGATTTGTTTATTGGGAAAAAGGTCAAATTATCTTTTCAATGTGTGAAATATCCTTTGGTATAATTTTCACATAGAAAAACTCATTAAAGGTACTCAAATAGCGAGATAAACACCACGTTATCGACACCCCTATTTTAGCGAGATTAACTGCAATGTGTTGTTAAGTATGAACATGGATAGGTTCGACCATTCCTGCCTTGATTTTGTCCCTTATAAAGTGACAATCTATCTCAATGTGTTTGGTTCGTTCATGGAAAACAGGATTGACTGCTAATTGTATAGTTGATTTACTGTCACCAAATATGGTGACTGGCTTCTGGATGGGCACACCAAGCTCAGTAAACAATCCTAGCAACCAAACTGACTTCAGAGACAGCGGAGGCCATGCTCCTATACGCAGCTTCTGCTGAGCTCTGGAGACAGTCTGTTGCTTCTTAGATTTCCAGGACACTAGTGACTCACCAAATTTGACGACATATCCTGTGATAGATCTCCTCATGTTAGGACAAGCAGCCCAATCTGAGTCACACCAACAGTTTAGTGTGGAGGTAGGCTCAGCATGTAACCAGACCCCTTGTCCTATGGTGCCTTTCAGATATCTTACCACTCTAATAGCAGGTGTTTGCATAAATTGACTAAGAGTCTATACTTCATAACTGATGTCTGGTCTGGTGATGGTGACATAAAGAAGCTTTCTAATCAACCTCTGGTAGGAAGCAACATCATGTAAAACTGTATCTCCTGTGTGGCCAGTGAACAGATCATGTTCTACTGAAGTAAGTCTCAAATTTGATTCCAGTGGAGTAACTGTAGGCTTTGCACCAGTGAGGCCTACATCTGCTATGAGCTCCAAAACATACCTTCTTTGATTCAAAACAACACCTTTTGATGATCTCAACACTTCAATTCCCAAGAAGTACTTGAGCTCTCCTAAATCTTTCGATTTGAATTGTTGATAGAGAGTGTCCTTAGCTTCAGTGATCAGTTGTGTGTTACTTCCTGTAATTAGTAAATCATCAACATATACCAGTATAATCACTATATCTGGACCTTTCTTTGGAGTGAAGAGTGAGTAGTCATGTGCACTCTGATTGAAGCCAATATCCGATAAGGCAGTGGTTAGTTTTAAGTTCCATTGTCTAGAGGCCTGCTTGAGGCCATACAATGACTTCAGTAATTTGCATACTTTAGTCTCACCTGGTCTTCTAAATCCCTCAGGTACTTCCATGTATACCTCCTCATTTAAATCACCTTGGAGAAATGCATTGTATACATCCATTTGGTATAGATTCCATCCTTTTGATACAGCCAAAGCAATGAAACTCCAAACTGTTACCATCTTAGCAAAAGGAGAGAAGGTATCATGATAATCCAACCCTTCCTGCTGACTATATCCTTTGGCTACAAGCCAGGCCTTAAATCTCTCGACTTCATTATTGGCCTTGTACTTCACTTTGTATACCCATTTGGAGCCAATAATGTTCACTTCTTGTGGTAGATCAACCAGTATCCAAATATTGTTGGCTTCAAAAGCTTGAATTTCCTCCTTCATAACTTGAATCCATCGCTCATCCTTAACTGTTTATCTAAAATGTTTGGGTTCTTCCTGATCAGAAAATTTGCTCAAATAGCTCCTGTAACAAGGAGATACATTATCTTAACAAAGGTAACTGGCTAAAGGGTGTCTAGTACTACTTTGCTTCCTGGTTTTGGCACTGTAGTCTTTCATCCACATAGGCTCGTTGATGCTTCTTGACGTTCTTCTAAGAGGAAGGTCTGCAGGCAGTACATGAGTCACGTCTTGACTATTCTTAGGGATATCGTCGGTAACCTCTTCATGAGCTTCACTTGTGGCATCATTTTCTGTATTGCTCGTATTAGCACTATCAACCTCCTTATCATCCACCTCAAGTTGATCGAATATAGTCAGAGGTGAGCCAGAAAATAGGTAGATAGGTCTACAATTGTCAAGAAATAATGTTTCTTGTCTACAATAGGAGTTTTTTAAGGTCCCCATAGATCCATGTGAACAATATCAGACTTCACAGAAGCTTTTGAATCACTAGTGGAAAAAAAAATTCTTGTTTGCTTAGCTAATGGGCATACAGGACACTGAGAAAGTATTTCACTATCCTTAGAACACTGAACTAGGTTCAAAATCTTTAAAACTTGAGAGCAGCGATGACCAAGCCTCTTATGCCATAGGCTGACATCCTTTATTATTGTTCCTGCATTCATCACTTGTTGAGTTCCTTTTACTTCCTTCATCTGCTTTGTTGTAATTTCATCTTTGAAAATGTATAAGCCTCCGTCTTCCTTACCAATCCCCTTCACCCTACCACTGAAGAGATCCTAGAAGACACAAAAGTCAGGATAGAAAGATACAAGGCATGACAGTTCCCTTGTTATTTTGGAGACTGATAATAGATTGAACCTGAAGTCTAGTACATACAAAACACTCTTCACAAATTCAGCTTAGTGAAGTAATGTGAGACGGAGTCCGTACCTTGTGTTAGTGTGTTGGTCTCCCTATGCAATTGATAAACTCGCACGCGATTCACCTTGTCAAATCTTTCCTTCAAGTCTACCCATACTGAAAAAGCACTAGTTGAATACACAATGCCACTGAGAAGCTCCTCATTCACAGTATTCATCAACCATGATAGCACAATCGCATTACATGTTTCCCACTATTCGTGTAGCTCGTCCTGTACAGATTTCTGGTACATGCTCCTATCACGAATCCATATTTCCTCTTTCCCATGAGTGCAATCCTCATCGACCTGCTCCAAATTCCATAATTTTCCAAACCAGTCAGCTTTATGGGGACCAACACAACCCCTGAAGGATCTGATGGGCCAATATACAGGGGATCACTTTGGTCAATCTTAACTGGTGTCATCTCTATGATTACAACAACATTACCCCGTGCCTCAAAGACTTCCGCCCATTGCGGGGTAAGGAGGGTCGGATCACAACATCATACTTTAGTTACTACAACATTAATATTGCCTAATATAATTCCATGAGTGGAGTTTGAAGAGAGTGATATATACGCAGTCTTATCTCTATCTTGTGAGGATAAAGAGGTTGTTTTCGATATATGCTCGAACCAGATGTTAGAAACTCGGGATGATGGGTCTGCCTCTCTACCCTTCTCCACTCATATACCAGAATTTGTATATAGATACATTTAAGATTGGATCTTTTTACTAGGTGTCTTAGCAGCTTAAGAAGTGGTATTTAACATTTGGCATATGCCTTTTTTCATTGAATAATTTGGAGCTAAGTCTTCTTTTTGCATGTTACGAAAATAATGACTAAAAGTGGATTCAATTATCAACCAGTAAAAATAGGATTGACTATCGATTCCAAACAATTCTATTTACTACTTGTTTACCTTCTGGTCTCCAGACCAACACATACATCAACTATCACAAAGGCGTAAACGTGTGAATAAATCAACTAGCATTTTTCTTGCTTTAATACATTGTTGAGATCCGAACTTAAATCTTCAATATTTTTTATCTTTCTTCATTGATCGCTAGGTAGAAACTCCTAGGTATCACTAATTAACAATAACTTCTAAAAACTAGCAAAGTACAACACCATTGTCAAATTTCAAAATAAAATGAGAAAAAGAGAATGAAAATATTTTCTCCAATGCATAAAAATGTCATATGAAGACAACCCGAATTTTCACTAGTTGCAAACATTTTCCAGTGATCGGTTGGCTACGTGAATCCTCATTTCTTTCTCTCTCTGAATCTTTCTCGATTCTCTCATATCTACAATTAATAAAAATTAAAAAGGCAAACTCTTCTTTTTTTTAATTACAGAAAATAAGAGAAAACCTAAAAATCAATGATTGGTTCACCAATTGTGAGATTTCTCTCCAATGACCATGGCAAATTGAAGAGCTTAGCTGTTATGAACTTGAAGATTTTATTCACATTAATGTTGTAGGTTGCACTTGAGAAGAATAATGGTGCATTTAGTGCCTTTGCATATGTTCTTGCCTGTTCAATATCACACATTATAACACATTATCAATATCAAAAGCATTAAACCGATACAATAACAATAACATATTCAATATAGTTTCACATGTGATATCTGGAGACGTTAAGGCAGCGGCGGAGTAACATTCACTAGAGAGGTGTCAGTTGACACCCTTTTATCAGAAAATACATTGTTTAACTAGGTAAAATATTTTCTTTATAAAGGTATATATTACATATCGACACCTATTGGCTTCTACTGATTTTACTTCTTTAGATTGTGACATCCCTTAGACAAAATTCTGACTCTGTTACTATATTAAGGTGTACGTAGACTTTTACCTTTACCTTTATGAGGTAGAAAGAGTGCTTCTGATAGATCATTGACTCAACAACATAATTTTTTAGAACAAATTTGAATGAACCGCAATAGAAAAAAAAATTATGATGAAAATATTGAATATACAAGAAAGTTCTCAAACAATTCAAAACGTACATTAGTATTCCTAAATTATAGGAAGAAAAAAATGAGAACGATGTATATACCTGGCTTGCTATTGTCCATTGAAGATCCAATGGCAATTTCACAAAATCATCAAACTTTGTCCCTATCATTACAGGAATTGCTGTCTGATTCCATTGACGTGCTTGTTGATGCCAACTAAGGACGCTGCATGAAAAACGACATGTTAAAATTATATTGATAATATAAAATTTTTATTATACTGTCAGTGAATATAAGTAAAACGTTAAACGTAATTCTTTTAAGGGAAATAAATCTCATACCTACTAAGCGTGCATCTACTTGTGAGATCAAACATGAAAAACATTGCTACAGAGTCCTTACAAGCCATTGGAATTTGAGTTGGGCCAGATACATCACCTGCATTATTATTATTATTAAAGATAATCATTCAGAAAATTAAAATAGACAGTATGATGCACAAAATATTTTGCGTTAACAAAATTTTATAAAGGATCGCATCCCAAAAAATCTGATGAGAATAAGTATTAGCGATTGATTACACACCTCGAATTTGTAACCTATAGAAATTTTTTTTAATCATGTTATCATAGTTTTATATCTAATTTGATATTTTCTTGATACCATTTTCTTTCATCAACATCAACATTACCCCAATGCCTCAAAGGCTCCCGCCCATTGCGGGATAAGGGGGGATTGGATATGTACAGCCTGACTTTAAAAACACAGTACGACTGTTTCCGGATGACCCATGATGAGTGTCGAAAGTACAGACCTATTATTAGATAGAGGATTTAGGCTATTTTCTTACGGAAGGTCAAAACCGAGCGGATGACCATGGATCATATAGGAACCGAAGCACAGAGCTTCATGTCAAAATGGCTGATTGGTTAGAGATATCCAGCATCCCAAACCACAGCGGTTTAATTCAAAATCTCAAATCTTTAGGCTGATTGACAAACTGCAACTTCACAATTGAAAGAAGCGCAGACAATTTAAAAAGTCATTTTGCTTTATTCCATCATATCCCAAAATTAAAAATAGTGAATCTTTGGCTCCATCCGAGGTTGGTGGAAAGCTTGATACCATTTTCTTTGTTTTATATAAATAAAATAAAACGAAATAAAAAAGGATGTTTATACCTTTAACTTCCCACATGCTATATGAGATTCTTGTCCCTCTCACACACAAAGTTTTTTCCATTTGATTTAATCCTTTGGTTGACAATTCTTCTTCTACTTGCTCTTTTCCCACATATTTTGTCTTCAATTAAAAAAAAAGTAACAAATCAAAACTACAAATACCATAAATTAGAAAATTTTCACCAAATATTAAATCACAAACTCATACTGTCAAAATCTCAACGGATTCATTGGTTAAGAATTTAAAAATTGAACTCATTAATAATATCTAAAATTTTGGATCCGTCTTTACACCCCACGTCTAAACCTAACCTCTAGAGTGCAAAAAATACAACACAGAGGCTCGACATCGATTACATCAAAGAATAGAGATGAATCCAACTCTAACCCCACACTCTCAAATCGAACATCTAGAACATGAAAAAACACAACATAGTGGCTTACATCAAATGTATCAAAGAGATGAATCTGACTCTAACAGCCACATGACCAAATCGAATATCTTGAACATGAAAAACACAACATAGTGGCTCAACATGAAAGAGATGAATCTGACTCTAACCCCAGACGCCCAAATCGAACATCTAGAACATGATAACCACAACATAGTAGCTCAACATCTAGTATATCAAGAATAGAGATGAATCTGACTCTGATACATCATTAAAAATATATAAATGAGCAAAAAAAAGATTAACTTACCAAGAAACTTGTCTTTCCAATTTGATTATCACCCAAAAGGGTAATCTTCAAGGCAACAACATCCTCAAATGAATCCTTAGGATGATCACAAGTACAACATGTGGATGCCAAATTCCCGGAAAACCCTCCGTCGGATGGCGGAGACGGCATCCCGGTGGTGGTAATGGTGGTGGTGGTCGGAAAAGATTGATTATGTGACAATTGTCTATAATTAATAGACTTACCTAACCAACAAGCAAGAATTTTATTCCAAAATGAATTCAAACATTTTTGTAAAATTGTAAATTTGCATATGAATTTCCTTTTCATATTCAAATGAACCATTCTTCTATAACAAAGAAGCAAACATTTAGTCATTTTTCTTTTTTGGGCTCTTTTCTTTGTGTGATTTAAAGAGAGGAAATATTGAAAAGGAAAAAAAGGCCTCAAGAGGGAGCTAATGCTTGTAAGTGCCTTAGCTTCTTCTTTTGGCCTTAAAAGAAAAAAAGAACAAGTCTCTTTTTTGCAGAATTATTAATCATAATTACTTTTTTTATTTATTTATTTTACTTCTTAGTGTTTGTTTGTTTGTGTGGAATTTAATTAAATTTGCATTTTTACCATTCATTTCTTTTTTTCTATTTAATATTATGTGGTTAACGGCTAATTAGGTTTGTAACTATTGCCGTATAATGAGGGACCGTTGACCGTTTTAATAGATTTTAATTAAAAAAGAATAAATTCTGTTTTTTAAAAAAATAATAATAATAATAATAATAATTAGTTTCAAATATGTTTGTCTATTTTTTGTGAATAAACAAATGTTTTAGCTCTATCCTTCGCGTGTCTTTTCGATCAAGCTCGTTGTACAAGACATATTTAATATGATTTCAGTGTAATTTGTGAGATATTATACTATAGCAGAATTTATCTTAAGCAAACTCAAAAGATAACAGTCGTAGTTCTCTTATCATAAAAAAGATATTTTTTTGGATCTAGCTCATCGCATGAGTCACGTTTACTGTGGTTTCAGTGCAGTTTGCTAAATACTATGCTGAAGCAAGATTTTCTCGTGTTCATTCGAAAGGTAATAATTATTGTTCTATTTTGTGGGTCAAGTTAGTCACACGGGACATGTAACAACCTAAAGCTCCTTCATCTTCAGTCAAGTTCGCCACACAAAATATATTTAGTGCAGCTTTAATGTAACTTGTAAATATTATACTGAATCAAGATTTATCTCATTCAGAGTAGAAAAATAATAATTGTGAATTTCTTTATTATAAGAAAATGAAAAACAAAATGACTATAATTAGTACCGACAAATGTATGAAGAAAGATTCAATTTCACGTGTAGCCAAGTTAGCCAATAATCATGCAACCATGTAAGGTATCTAAATGGAAACAGGAGCCCCACTCATTAGTCATATATTATTTATTATAAATAGTTAACATTTTTTTTTTAAAAAAAAATAACTCTTCTTTTTCAAGAAAATAAATTATTAATGTGTTTCAAAGTGAAAATATCAATCAACTTAATTTAAAGTCTAAATTTGTACCATCAAAATTTACTTGCTATAGCAAACTATTATTATAAAAAATATATATATAACAACGTAACATGAAAATTAATTTCAAGAAAATTCAATCATTATACTATTATTTTACGAAAGATGATTACTGTAAAAATATCTCATTGTAATGTTTATAACCTATATTAAATTTTTGTGATTCCTTAAACATCATATTCTGTGATACAATTGATGTTTTTAAATGATAAGTTCGTTTATATGTTTTTTAATTATAAAAGTTGTGATTTCTAATATTCTTTTTATCTAGTTAATTTCTGGTTTAGGCAAAAATTCATTTCATAAGGATTATGAAACCAATGTTTGTTATGAGATACAAAATTAGAATAAATAGTTTGATATTAATTTTTTCAGAAAATAGTAGGAAATGTATGATATTTAAGAAGTTTAAAATATTTGGACCACACAATAAAACGTGTTTTCAATTGAAAGCGTGTTGATTGAGGGCCTAATGAACCTATGAGGTTGAAAATCATAATATCCAAAAATGTATTGAAAACATTAAAATTAATTTCGAGC
Source organism: Solanum ossicruentum (assembly GCA_025774065.1). Classification (NCBI taxonomy): domain Eukaryota; kingdom Viridiplantae; phylum Streptophyta; class Magnoliopsida; order Solanales; family Solanaceae; genus Solanum; species Solanum ossicruentum. Next base: position 730,008 of record JAOTQR010000011.1, read on the forward strand.
ATCGTGTATGAAAAAATTTTTGCTAGAAAATATTTTTTTTAATGAATTTGAATTAATCAAACTTTGATATGAAATTTTGTGTTAGATGACAAATAAAAAACGTCAAATCAATTTTACATTCTAAAATATTTTTAAAACGTTCAAGAAAATGAAGAGATTGATGATAATGTCACACATTATATTGGACGGGACGGATGAAATAGAAGTTCATAATCAGTATCTTATATGATAAGAATGTATCACTGAGACCTGAAAATACGTTTTATAGAGTGGCCATCAGATCTGCTACGTCGTACGGATAGAGACCTTCTCAATTTCACTTTATATAATACTATTATTTTTTTCTATCCAAAATATATGGCACAATTGAATTTCGAGGGTTAAACTTTTTCATATTGATCATGTATTCAAACATGAAATTTTCAAAAATAAATTTATAAGTCACAAAAATTAAAATTCAAATTAAGAAGTCTATCAAAATTTCGACTAAAGAAAAGTATTTTTTTTTAAGAAATAAAGAAAAATTCATTTGATTGTCGAAATCCCAATAATATCATATAAATTGTTACAAAGAAAGTACCAGATAGCCTAACATCTTTTCTTTGACTGCTTTTTTTTTCAAGATAATATATATATATATATATATATATAATTTCTTTTATATATTTTTAATATCAAAAATTGTAATTTGTATTTATTTTTTTTACTACGTTAATGTTTTCTCAAAAATTAGAAGTTTTGATTTTCCTACTCCAACCGAGCTCCTAGTTATTTTTTAAATCAAAGAAAGTACTATAATAATATCTTCTTTCAAAAAAAAAATAATACTATAATATAAGAAAAAAGAATTATTTGAACCCCACAATAATACGTGTTTATAAATCAAGAGCGTGTTTAATGATTCTCTATGTCCCACTAAACCTTATTAGGGGACATTAAACTGATTTAATTGATTAAAATTATTGAAGGATATTCGTTTGTTTTGGGAATTTTTAGACAATTTGACATTAATAAATTTAATAATAAGTTAGCAACCCCATGCAATAATTTTCATACTTAAAAGTACATATAGCATGTGAGGGTCACTTATTCGAAAATATATTTATATTTAGGAAAGATTGTACTACTCCGTCAATTTTATTTTACTCGACTCATGTTGATCTGATATTTTTTTTAAAAAAAAAGTATTTATTAATAGACCATTTTTCTAAATTAATTTCTTAATTATGTTTTAAAAAATTTTAAATTTTTATCTAGGTAATTTCTGGTTTAGGCAAAAATTCATTTCATAAGGATTATGAAATCAATGTTCGTAATGAGATACAAAATTAGAATAAATAGTTTGATATTAATTTTTTCAAAATTTGATTTGAAATTATATGTTAGATGACAAATAAAAAAAAATTCAAATCAATTTTACATTTTAAAATATTTTTAAAACGTTCAAGAAAATGAAGAGATCGATGATGATGTCACACGTCATATTGGACGGAATAGATGAAATGGAGGTTCATAATCAGCATCTTATATGATAAGAATGTATTATTGAGACCTGAAAATAGTTTTATTGAGTGGTTGTCAGATATGCTACGTCATAAGGATAGAGATCTTAATTATCCTACCAATGTCTTTTGAAAATGCCTCTTTTTCATACCTTGTTATTATTAATAATAATAATAACAATAATAATAATATGGAATATAATCTTTTCATGAGCTAATAATGTCCCATGTGGTGCACACATGTACATGTTTCATGGTGAATTGTATAATTTTTTTTGAATAAAGACGGTTCATTGTTTCTTAGCTTCCATATGTTCTTAGGTATCAAGCAATTATCAAGTATCATTTGCTTCAAAAATTTATTGAATATTATGTGCTGAAAGTTGATTTGAAATATTATAATTCAAACTTTTTAGAACATATGACTTTGAGTACGAAATTTTACAATTCAAACTTTATTTTGAATTTCAATATTAATGATTAGAGATTTTTTCTGGCTTTACACATATCTAAACTTAAAAAAAGATGCAGGTTGTGGAGACATATCTAAACTTAAAAGAAGATGCAGGTTGTGGAGATGGAGATGTTGAGATAGATATGTGGACATACCACCAGTGATAAGATTAGGAATGTGATTATTTGGAGAAGTTAAGGGTGGCCTATGTGAGAGACAAGATAAGAGAAACGAGATTACGATGGTTTGGGCATGTGCAGAGAAGAAGCATTGACGGCTTGAAGGTGGGAGGTTGGATTTAGGGGTTACGAGGAAGGATAGAGGTAGACCGAAAAAGTATAAGGGGAGTGATTAAACATGATATGATGTAACTTCATATCATCGAGGTCATGTTCTTAGATAGAAAAGATTGGAGGTCGCGTATTAGGATAGAAGGTTAGTAGGGGTAGGATAATGTCTTGTACTCTTATGAAATAGTACGTTAGTTGAATTAGTCGTGTCTTTATATATTGTGTTGTCATTGGCTGACATTTATTTTTGTACTTTCATTGTATTTATAAGTTATCAATTATTCTCCCTGCTAGTTGATTTTTTCTCTCTTTTTATTGGTAGAAAATTTGATAAAACTAATCATGTTATGAAAAAGGTGATTGTATTCTTGCTATTTATTTTGGTGTAACAGGTTGCAACAATTTTGATAAGAATAATTATGGCATGGGAAAAATGAAAGGAAAATGTATTCTTGCAATTTGATGTTTGTAATGATTGTTGATCCACTTTGATGACACTACTTATAATGGCATGACAAAATAATTGTATACTTACAATTTCTTGGGTGTAGTATGTTACTATTTGACTTTGATGAGATTAATTATGACATAAAACTATAATTGTATTCTTGTTACTTTGTCCAATTAATAGGTTGTTGAATTGACTTTGATTAGATTAATTATGGCATGAAAATAGTAATTGTCAATGTTGGCTAAGTACCATGTTTTCCTAGGGAACACACAAGGTTCTTATATTATCATATCAAAAGTTATATCGATAGTAATAACATAATCTTATTTCACAATCAAATT
>JAOTQR010000011.1:739530-754912 GCA_025774065.1 Solanum ossicruentum
AAGGGACCACATATACTGTTATCTTTGACACATGACAGTCCATGTAGATATTCACGTGACAATAAAAGGGTCAAAATTACCCTCGAATTATTTGAAATAACTCAAATATACCCTTCGATTATTTTTGAAGGGTAGTTTTGATCTATAAAATAGTTGAAGGATATATTTGAGCAATTTCGAATAGTTTGAGGGTAATTTTGACCCTTTTATTGCCATGTGTATATCTACGTGGACTAAAGAATAACGGTGTAAGGCATTTATGGTCTCTTGAAATAACAGCGAGGATATTTTTTATCCCAAAATATAACAAAGAATATAAATAATCTATTTCACATAATTTAGGAGTAATTTTGACCTTTTCCTCTTATTTTTACCTTGATATGCAAAATGAAATTATAAAATTTAAAAATCATTTTGACACGCAATGATAAAAATCTATTTCTTAGCAGACAAATATAATTTGTTTGGTTAAGCCTTCGGGAGGTCAAAAATAATTTTAAAAAATAAATGTTCGAGAACGGAGAAGTTTTTTTTTAAGTAAATTTTATCCAGAAACAATTTTTAAAAGGTTAGACAAACTTTAATCGGTGCTAAAAAAATATAATTTAAATATATTCGTCAAACACAAATCCATCTTATTTCAACTTTGTCTTTAAAAAATGTAATCATTATATTATGATTAATTTTTTAAATACAAAAGCCGAAAGATTACGAATTTTGCCTAAAATAACAGTAGAGACCAGAGAGTTAACCAAGCTTGCTAGGCTCGTGGTTAGCTCACTAAATCGAGTGTTGGAGATTCGAAACGCGTCTTATACATGTAACAATTAATTGGCCAGTGACAAACACTTAAATGGAACTCAAATCCGTGAAGGGTTAGTCGGGCCGTAATACCTAAAAAAAAAAAAAGAAAAACGAGACGTAAGAGAATTTGGTGCTTACCAAATAGACAGAGCATCCAAAGCCAATTCTGGATTTTCAAGCAAACCAGCAAGCAACACCACAATCTGAAAGTACCAAGTCTCCAAGCATAGCATCACCGCCGAGGCCGCCGATAACTTGAAAAACCCCGGCAAGCCGGAAAACGCCTGGGAACTGAAACCTCTCCATGTCTGTTTACACTTGTCACTTTTCACAATGTACACAAATTGCCCAATAACAATGATCCACCACGACAAACTCAACACTAGTGATGCGCCAAGCAATCCAAGTCCGATCTTATAGATCGCCACCCAACTCAGCACCAAATGCAACACTAGTGTTGCGGCAGAGATGTATGCGCTGGGCGCTACAATGCTCTGAGCTTGAAGGAATTTCTGGATTGGAAAATTAACCGCGTACGCGAATATCTGAGGGATTAAACCGTACACAAATATGGATGCTGCTCCTGCAATTCTCTCAGTTTGGCCGAGGAATAACAGAATTGGCTTGCAGAAAATGTATATTATAGTGAGTAAAATTCCTGTTAGAGATAACAGAATCGTCGATCTTTGAAGATAAACTCCAAGCATATCGTATTTCTTTGCTCCAAATGCTTGACCACAGAGTGTTTCCACTGCACTTCCCATGCCCAACTGCCATTTACAAATGAAAAAAAGATATCATCAACGAACAGAAATCTCGAGAATCTTAGTAGCTCAATTGGCTCATCATAAAACGTTCAACTTCCCCATCGTGTAATCTCTTCCCCTACTCCCAATCACAAAATAGTAGTTCCTTCGTCTATACTTGGAATTTCGAAAGTTAAATAGTTTAGCTTTGACCATAAATTTAGCATGGAATCTTCAAATTTATATATTTGAATGAAAGCTAGGTAACAAGTATTATTGACAATTCAAAATATTTATTTGAATCTTGAAATTCAAAAGATATAATATAAATTGGGACGAACAGAGTATAATTTCACCCATATTTAAAATATAACTCAAATTATTCCTAAATTTGTTCGAATCGAGTAACTTTTGCATAGATCTTATATTGCAACAGTATATGAATATGTGATTGTGAATTCTGTAAAGGAATTCATACACTTCGAATCATGAAATGTGAGACAATATATCAAACATGTAATCTGCATTAACGAAAGCAATTACCATAAGACCATAAGCGAAAACTTGAATCCCAGTATTTCCAAGTGAAGCAGCAGCAAGCTCGAGATTACCCAAGTGACCGGAGAATATCTGCGTCGACATAGACATGATGTAATTGATCATGTAAACCATAACCGCCGGAGCAGCGAGGTGGAAGAGGAGTTTCATTTCGATCCATGTCGCTAACCGGAATTTACTCCACAGAGGTATTCCAGTGTCCAAAAGCACAGCTTCGAGCTCGTTGCTTGACTCGAAACTGTCCATTTCGGATAATTGAGGTGATATAGATGCTACGTTGTTTTGTAGAAATGGCCTGTAAACGTCGTTTTCCGGTGACGCCATGGATTCCGATGACTGAAGAATGAGGAGAAAGTTGGAAGAATCTATATAGATACTCCTATCTATATACACAGACAGAAGGAAAATAACCAAACGTCATCGCTTATGCGATTCAAATACTTTTGGAATATAGCGACAGTAATGCGGTCCCGTAATCGGTTCGATTTATCGATTTTTACTTTATCAGTTCGATTTTTAATTTGCCCAATAAAAATAATAATGAGAATTTAGTTTAATAAAAAATAGATAGAGTATGAAAAATATATTAAATAAACTTGTAAAGATATAATTAGTTAATTACAAAATAAAATACTAAAGCGGATAACTGATCACTTAAGTACTGTAAAGATTGAAATATGTAAAATATTTTTATAGTGTCTTATTACTATTAAATTACTAATATTTAATAGTTACAAAAGGGTAAAATTGTAAATTATTATAATCTTATTGGGTTATTAGCTTACCCAATAACTCAATAGAAAAAATCGATATCAAACCGATCATAAAAAAAAATCAAAACCATTAAAAACCCAATAAGCTAATAAACCAATAGCGTTTTTATCAGTTCAATTTATTGGTCGGCTCAGTTTTTGCACACTCCTAGTCAGGAGATGAAATTTTTCGGAAGAAATTTAAAATATGAAAATGATATTATATAATATAATTAGTGAAACGATTCTCAATCATATAAATATTTAACAATAATTTTAAACCAAAAATTTTAAAAGTCTTTTTTCTCCTTACATATTATATTAATCAAAGAGGTTCATATAAAATGATACGGAGGGCGTAAATTGAATTATTAAATTTTTCTTTTTCTACAGATGGTCGAAGTTTTCAATTTGGCTACATAAAACTTGGTGTTCATACTCAATTGGTCCTTTTCTTTATTATCTCCGCCTATTTTACTTGTCCCCTGTATTATTTTAGAATGTTCAATAATACTTGTTCATTTTATAAAATCAAGAAATAATTTTACACTTAGTTTCTTATTTATCCTTATCATTAATTATAGTCATTTCTCGATTATATTTTTCAAGACATTATATTTATTATATTCAAAGGGTGATTTAATAAAATTATCCTATCATTTGTTTCTTCTTAGTTTCTGTATCAAGTCAATAGAAAACAAATAAAGATAGACAAGAAATACTTATCCACGGAACTTTTTCGAATCATAAAAATTAAAAATAATATAATCCAAATAAAAATAATAATGAAGGTTACATAGGCATCTATGCCTACCAACTATGCTGTTTTAAGTCAGTATTTCAACAATATTTAACTCTAAATTATTAATTGTTTTGATTTATTTTTTTATATAATTTCTAAATATATAAATTAGTTTTTGAAAACCTTAAAGATTATTTTTCTTAAATTCATGAGCAAAATATTTTTTTTAAAAAAAGTTCTAACTTTTGAAAAATGAATTATGTCATATAAATTGAAAAGAAAAAAGTAGGTAAAGTTTTAAAAATTTTTAGGTGAGAGATAAATTTTCTTTTCAGATGAAATTTTTAATCAAGAATTTAAATTTAATTGGTCAGACGTAGATATCAAAATCGGGGAAAAAACAAAAACAAAAACGAGACATTTTAAATTTTTCTTAGAAAACGATCATGAAAGGCTAATGTCCATTCATATTTTACGTATTGGGTTGTTAGTTGAGTATGTGATAAAATATTATCTTCTTGATATTTATTTTAATTATTTAATTTTAACTTATATGATATATTTCTTTTGTTTTAAGTTGTGTGCCTTATTTTTTAAAAAAAATATGTTTAAAAAAGGATGTAATTTTTTGGCAATTCCATAATTTTTATTTTTTGTGTATCATGGTTGATGCCATAAAAAAATATGTGTAAAAAAGGATGCAATTTTTTGGCAATTCCATAATTTTTACTTTTCGTGTATCATGTTTGATGCCACAAGAAAAATTAATTTGATATGTTTTATATATTTTTATTTTAAAATCATAAGATTCAGAAGTCTTATTCCTTTTGTTGTATATTGTAACATGAACTCTGTTAATTGACACATTCTTTAAAAAAATTAATTTAAAAGTGTATTTTACTAAACAATTTAGTGTAGAAGACATACTTGAAGAAAAAGACGATGACGAAAGCTTTTATGAGTCGATGGATTTAACAAAGAACATATATAAACTATATTCAATATGTTAGGAGCATTTTTAACACTTTTCAATCGTACATATATTGATTTAAAATTAGTTTCCTAATTTGAAGTGTCATTGTAATTTGGTTAGCAATTCTCTCAACGAGGACTTGAGGAATCCTTCGAGGTGACCCAGTAATTTGGGCTACATCTATGTTGGAGGTCTCAAGTTCGAAATTTCTTATCAATGAAAGCAAAGAATTTGCCTTGTGGGTCGAGCTCGTCGCATCAGGCTTGCTTAATGCGAGTTATTCTGCTATTTCATAAGAGCAAAAACTTATCTTATGTGCATCCAAGGAATAGTGATGACGGATTCTTTTTGTCATTTTTAAAAAATAATATTTAGGACTAGAGGAGTTATTATAGACTTATCAAACTTTTGAAATATAAAACTAGTTTTACACATATCATTCATTTTAGGTTGGTGATTAAGAGCCACAAATAATCATAAGAAACAGTTGATGTGAACTTTTACCAACAATCCTACTTGAAGCTGCAACATATTCTATCGTATCACCTTTTCTCGATATTTTTTCAACCTGTCTCTGCTTCTCCTCTTTTCCTCTATAGCTAATCTATTGCGAGTCCTCACTAATGCATCTACGCATCTTCTCTTCACATATCTAAATCATTTTAATCTCGCTTCTCTCAACTTGACCTGCACATGAAAATCTCAAAAACACTTAAAATTTACTAAACACCCAAAATCATATTTACTTTCACTCTTTTACTTTTCACTATATTTTTTTAAAAAAAATTTACCCTATATTTTGTCATTTTTTTTCATTTAACAAAATGACCTTATATAAGTCGTATTTCATCTTTTGAAAGGAAAAATACATCCAAACAATCAAATATTATTACAAAAATTATAACCAAACACAACTTCAAACTATAAAAAGATTCAAATAAAGTGAAATAATATATGTAATATACTAATATCATAAGTAGCTCGTATATGAGATTTAATTTATGATGCTGTGTCACTATTTATTTTAAAATATTATTCTTTTAGAACAGATTTGATTATATTACGTGGCATCGCGTTTTCCTTGCTAGATCAAGGAAGGAAAAGATAAAGACCTCACCAATATTATTGAGCTAATTCGATTTAAGTTGATGAGACCATAAAGAAAAATAAATCAATTGAACATTATTTTGTTAGATATATAGATATTAGCTAAAATCATATTGCACATGAAATCGACATCAGAAACATTTAATTTTATTTTATAGTACGACAGTTGTTACAAAGATAAAATTATTAAATTGTATCCTTTTTTACTCTACTCTTAGTCATCAATATGAGTTAAGTTTGTTAGGTCGATCTGGTCTAGTCAAAATTGGGCTAAGATTTTTGGAGTACATTTGAAAATAGGCTTTTTAGTTTGATCCGGATAAATCTACTGATTTGTAGGGCTTTTATGATATGATTAGATTGGTTCATAGGCTGAATTAAAAAATAATTTAAAATAAAAATAAAATAGAGTATTAAAAATAATAAATAAATTTATTTTAAAATTTTAAATCATTAAAATTTAGATACAAATTATATTTTTATAATGTATAATAGTAATACTAATATCGTGTAATATTAGAAAATTATATTTAGATTGTACCTTTTCCTTTATGGACAAAAAGATGCAGCCATATAGCCTACCATTTAATTACATAAATTCCATTCAAATCAAATTGGAATTAATTTGACAACCTAATACATAAAACATATTTTTTTATGCAACGACGTCATACATAATAGAGTGATTTAGCCCAAAAAGAACTCTATTATTATTATTTAATAACATAATACATAGACATATTTTTAAACTTGAATTCGATTGGCATCTATACTAAGTGTGTACAACTAGACATTCTAAATTTGTATAAAATAAAATAATATCAAATTTTATAGCATCTCACAGAGGAAATGACCTTAAATAGGAAGGAGTGAAAGTCGCATATTAGGGCAGAAGGTCAATAGACCAGTAGGAGTACGTTGATGTACGACCTTGTATTATAATAGGTTAATAAGATCTGTTGTGTCGTTATTGTTCATTTTATATTTGTTACTTTTATTGTATTTACACATTATCATTTGCTTCCCACTTTTATTGTCTATCTTATATTTTTATTGTCTGTTTTATATCAAATATTTTCTACTTTTCGAGGCTAGATATCTTTGAGACGAAGGTCTTCTGGTAACAATCTCTCTATCTCTATGAGATAGTAATAAAATCTTCCGGTAACAATCTCTCTATCTCTATGAGATAATAATAAGATTTGCGTATATTTTATCAACCCAAAGCCCCACTTGTAGAATTCCACCAAATATGTTGTTGTTGACTATTTCAAATTAGATTTGGAAGTGCTACTCCCAAAAAAACACAACATTATACCCAGTATAATCCCATAGGTGAAGTTTGGAGAAGGTATAGCATACACCTAAGCGTACCTTTAGGCTGTTTTCGATAAGTTCTCGGAAAACATAAACAAGAAAAAAAGAAGAAAAAGAAATATCAATCAAAAGCAACCAAAATGCTAATTAGATATAAAGCAAGTTCTACAATATCCAGACTGACCAACAAAGATTTTATTCCCACAAAGATAATATACTGCAAATTCATTGCCAAAAGATTGGCTTGGGTTAACTTACTGAAGAAAAAAAAACCACCTCACCCAACGATGGCGTTAAAAGATTTATAACCCTTTCTCCTCTTTCCACATCGATGCAGTTATCCGAGAAACGTTGCTAGTAAACAACCAATGTTGTGTCTCACTGCAGAATCAACTGTCGAATGACGTATGGGAGGATACCACCATGGTTGAAATAAGCCAACTCCACCTGTAGAAGGAAATCAAAGAGCCAATACAACGTTAAACAAGACCAAATAGATGGCGAAAAGATATCTTAACGGGAGATCTCTACGTGGAACATTTTACAATATATTGCGTACTACAACTCCAGCGCACCACACATGTGAAAGTCATATACCTCAGTGTCAAAGCGCAGTAAGCATGTGAAAGATTTTCCAGTGTCCGTTCGTACAGTAACATCTTGACCTGGGCGGATCTCGCTAATTTTGTCTGGGAGATCAATGGTGAACAGCTCATGACCTGTCAATCCAAGTGAGCCTGCATCCTCACCAGCCCTGAAACATAGAGGTATAATTCCCATTCCTACCAAGTTGCTACGGTGAATCCTCTCGAAGCTTTTAGCAATTACAGCTTTTACTCCCTATCAAACAGTTTTCTTGATTAGAGATTCCTATAGGATAGGGAACAGAAAGAAATCGATACAAATTCAAGTAGAAGTTTTGGAAAACCCACCAACAACATGGGGCCCTTAGCAGCCCAATCTCGGGAGCTTCCACTTCCATATTCGCTTCCAGCCAAGATTATTGTGTTTTGCCCAGCAGACTTGTATTTCTAAAAAGTTTCATGAATTAAGAAATGTTAACATATAGCATATCTCTGAAGTATCAACTATACTGTTGCGAATTTTGAAATGCATCACAGGGAATATCTCAACGTCAACAGAATCTGGAAACGAATGGCACAATAGAAATGTAACCAAATGGAAAAAGTAAAGTACCATTGCAGCATCAAACACGGAGAGTTTCTCTCCACTGGGAATGTGAATCGTCTTTGGGCCAACTTCCCCATTTAACAGCTTGTTAACAATTCGGATGTTGGCAAAAGTACCCCTAGCCATAATTTCATCATTACCACGACGGCTACCATATGAGTTGAAGTCCCTGCGATCAACACCTCGCTCATTAAGGAACTTAGCAGCAGGGCTATCTTTGTGGATGCTTCCAGCGGGTGAAATGTGATCTGTGGTAATACTATCACCAAAGTTCAGCAAGCAGTAAGCATCCTTCACTCCATGGGGCCCTGGGGGATCCATGGTCATATCCTTGAAATATGGTGGCTCATGAATGTACGTGGAAGTAGGATCCCACGAGTAGAGCTTGGCAGCTGGTACCGACAATTGATTCCACATATTATTCCCCTTTGTAATCGCTTCATACGTGCTCTTGAACATGTCTGGCAATACACTTGATTGGACAACCTAACAACGAAAAGTCTCATTTTCAGTTTACTCTTTTTTTCATCAGTTGTACGTGCACAAGGTTAACCAATTCGATACCTCAGCAATTTCCTCAGTTGATGGCCAAATATCCCTGAAGAAGACATTCTTGCCATCCTTCCCCACTCCAATTGGCTCTTTCTCAAAGTCTATATCAACCTGTAAATCATTTTGTAGTTTTCAGTTAGTGTCTCAGCAGCATGGGTTGTATGTGATGACAGCATATGATTACACCAGTGGTTTTTTTTTTCCATAATCTTCTTAGATCCACAATGAAATCATGTGTGAGAGCAATCATTCTTGAATATGGAGTCTATTTTTTGCATCTCCTTTTTCAACAGATTTGTGTAGGAAGTCAGTGGCATGGCCCAAACTTTGTCGGACAAACTATCAATGGTCCAAGTTATGAGGGATGCTCATGACAGGTACAGTAGCCAACATCAATTATTTAATACAACACATGCCAAAAGAGGGTTCTAATGAGTAAATACCAAATTGTTCACCTTCAAGACTTTTAGCTATTCCTATTTGGAACCAACCTGGATACTTGAGTAGTTGCACCTAACACGAGTTTCCAATGATACATCAACTATTTTACATTTCCATCTCTGTGCCAGCTTTACATTTTTGGGAAAAATGATTTTCCTAATTTGTTTCTAAAAATTAGGTGGCGACTCTAAACATTTTCAAAATCAGAAACACAACCATTTTACGTTGCAACCTGTTCCAACCCATTCAAAATAGGGGTGTGACATATTGTAACATGCTTCACAATGAAATAAACTCCCATTCCAAACTCAGTATGTCTAATTTGACTCTTATTCTGAGCTGAAATTTCTGAGCATCACAGATTTTCATCTTATTTGCTCATTAGAAGTATGACTATCTTGTTTCCGCTATAAAGCATATAATATATGGCAGAAGCAATTCCCAGGATAAATAAAATATGACTTGGTTCATTTACTTACAGTGCCAGCAAGAGCATAGGCAACCACTAAAGGAGGTGAAGCAAGGTAGTTTGCTCTCGTCAAAGGATGAACACGCCCCTCAAAGTTTCGATTTCCAGAAAGTACGGCGGCAGCAACGATATCTACACATACAAGAGTAAGTCAAATAATCACCTAAACGACAGACTAGACAATGCTAAATATAAACGATCATAAGGAGTTACCATTTTCTGATATAGCAGTAGAAACTGATTCATCCAAATCCCCAGAATTCCCAATACAAGTTGTGCAACCATATCCAACAATATGGAAACCTTGCTGATTTAAGTACTTCTGCAACCCACTGTTTCACAACAAATACCACATTTCACATAGAGTGGAGCACACATAAGGATGGGATAAGTAGAAACTCCCTCTGAGAAACTACAAAGAATACCTCTGGAGTAAATATTTTGTAACTACACCGGAGCCAGGAGCAAGACTTGTTTTAACCCATGGCTTAACCTGGATATCAACAGGATGACATTAACAAAATACTAATAAACCGTTGAAGAAAATCAAATAGATAGACCAGAACTGACATGTAGACCCAGGTCGCAAGCCTTTTTCGCAACAAGGGCTGCTCCTAGCATAACACTGGGATTTGATGTATTAGTGCAACTTGTGATAGCAGCAATAACAACACTTCCATGCTTGAGCTCTGCATCTTGTCCGTGGAAAGAAAATTTCACCACTTTTGCCTGCGCATCTTTTGGCACAGCAAATCCCTACAGTGAAAAGAGCCAGTCAAAATAGCATTACCGAAACTCAAAGGTTGACCTTGGTAATTCAGTAGTCTCATATAGTTTGAGTTGCATGTTCATATATCATGAGGAGATTCAATAATATAAAGTAGAAAAAGAATACTTGCTCACCTTAAATCCGACCTTGTTATCAAGGCAAGAGTGCCAATCAGACTTCATTTCTTTCAAAGGCACACGGTCATGAGGTCTATCAAGGAAAATAAAAATATAAATCAGAAAGTTGTCACATTCAATAGATTGTTTACCAAAGACATGAAACATACCTTTTTGGCCCTGAGACACATGGCTCAACGTCAGCAAGGTTTAGAGACAAGCAAGAAGAGTACACTTTCTCATGTTGAGGCTGCAATCAGGAGTATGATTTAGAATATTGTGAGGGGAAACAAAAGGACACAACCTTACAGACCCATTCATTTTCTTTCTGACAATTGGAAAAAAGGATAATGATATCAAGCTAAAATCTTTCATTTGTCCCCTCTAGAGATTGTCGTACTTGAATAAAAAGACACTCACAGCTGAGGATAGCAAGGAAGACCAACCTCATTATAGTCGATAAACATATTATTTGCACGCAGATATGCTTCAATCATTGCCACCTACAATTTTAGGAGAAAATATAAAAAGCAATTTACATCTTAGCCTCGTGTAATGCTTATGTGTGTCTAAATTCTTACCGTTTCATCACTTCTCCCTGTTAATTTCAGATACTGCAAAGTAACATGATCTACGGGGAAGAAACCCATTGTAGCACCATATTCAGGAGACATGTTTGCAATGGTGGCCCTGTCAGCCAATGATAGTTCAGCCATTCCATCACCTAAAATAAGATAAACAAACAGTCAACTCTGTCTCTGGTGAACTCATTTAACTATTTGAAATTATTAGTAAGTAGTTTGTCGAGTTTCCCCATATTTACCAAAGAACTCAACAAACTTTCCAACAACACCATGCTTCCTAAGCATCTGAGTGACTGTCAAGACCAAGTCAGTGGCAGTTACACCATTCTGCAATTTCCCAGATAACTTGAACCCAACAACTCCAGGCAACACCATGCTCATAGGCTGTAAGAATCCAGAAAGTAACATCAGATGTTTTTAGTATAATTACTGTAAATTAGTTGGACACAACTGGACTTCCAGATGATGTATAACAAGTTTAAAATAGCAATTAGGCATGGTAGACCACGAGGAGTTTCTGTTCTCTTAGAGTCAAAGGGAACACAGCAGGCTCCAGTCTAGCTTAATGAACACTCTAGGAAGAGAGCTGAATACATCCATGTAAAAAAGAAATTGAGAATTTACATCCATGTGAAATTCCAAGTGCACTCACTTTACACCATTTCGAAGAGAGATGAAAATGCAGAATTATCATGTTGAGATGAATTGACCAATATAAATGGAGCTAACTATGTCCGATTCAATGTAAAATTTCAAGCGAACCCACTTACCACTCTTCACAAAGAAAGATGAAATGTCAAATTCCAGTTTTTTTGTGTGTATCGTGAAAGATAAATTTCAGATCAAGGAATGTCGAAATTTCAGCACAGACCAAAATAAAAGGAGTTAGATTTGGATCAAGGAGTACACTGAAAAGTTTTAATTGAAAAAACTAACACGAAATCTGCTGATAAGGCATAAGGGAAGCCTAACATCAAAATACATTACTAACTTAAGTACAAAACGAGAAAAGCACAGAAAACTATTCCAAATTTCAGCTTGATACACAATCCCTTATGGCATTCATGGTTTCATACCTGACCAAGCATTGTAGCTTCTGCTTCAATACCTCCAACACCCCAGCCAGCAACTCCAAGCCCATCAATCATAGTGGTGTGGGAATCAGTTCCAACAACACTATCAGGATAGAGCAAACCTTCCCTATTAAAGACGACCCTTCCGAGGTATTCAAGATTCACCTAATAAAATTGTGATGCCAAAATCAGTTCCGGAATATCATATTGTTTCTTGGTTCAGAGGGATAAGTAGGGGTAGTAAAACCAGGAATATTAAAGCATTACCTCAGCGGAAGAGGGATAAGACAACATAAAGAAAGAAACTTGAAAAACAGCTACAGTCTAGCACATATATTACATTCAAAGGGCACAGCAGTACAACTGGACCCTTCCAATTTTCAGTATAATACCTGATGCACAATACCAGAACCCGGTGGAACAACAAGCATGTTGCGGAAAGCATTAGAACCCCACTTAAGAAAGGCGAACCTCTCCTTGTTCCTTTGGAATTCAAGTTCCATATTAGCTTGGACTGCATTTTCTGACCTTGTCACATCAACTTGAACAGAATGGTCAATTACTAGATCTACTGGCACCTGAAAATATACCCAATAAAAAAAAATAAGATGCATTACTGTGAATCATCAAACAATCTTATTCAAAGATCAATAGAATAACTGATAATGAATCTTCACGATACAGAAAACCAAAGGAAGAACTGTCAAAATGACCTCAATGTTTTCCTATGAGTAGATACCAATGACCTCAAACTTATGATAATTAGTGACAATTAAGTCCATCATACATAAGCACTAGAAACAAAATACGAATAAAGCATTTCAATAATAAATATCCAAATTATTAAATCCATGGACTCCACTAACCAAGTGTCATGGCTTTAAATATTGAACAACTTCTTCTGGAATAAGTTCCAACTTTTTGCAGAAACTCTTTTCTAAACAAACACCAAGAAAACTAACTTCTCTTTCTTGGTATTTGGTCGAAAAAAAGTTTTTATAAAATGTCAATAAAATATTGGTTGAAATTCCTTTTCAAAGTTTTGAAAGAAACACCAACTTAGTTAATTCAATAATACCATTAAAGGTAGCCAACTACACTGTTAAAGAACTTCACCAACATCAGCTAAACTTAAGAGAAATGAATACCAATGGATTAATCTTGTCAGCATCACTGCCAAGCTTGTTCATAGCATCACGCATGCAAGCAAGGTCCACAACAGCTGGTACACCAGTAAAATCCTGCCAAAAAAAGTTAAGATGATAGCTGTTACATCTCCAGTTGCATTTCTTTTCTTTTTAGTTTAGAGACAAGACATACTTGCAGAAGGACTCGAGCTGGCTTAAATGGTATCTCCGCAAGCTTCGGCGAAGTATTTTCCCAGTCAATGATCTTCTCAACATCTTCCTTTTTGACTTGAAAGTTGTCACAATTACGGATTGCCGATTCAAGAAGAATTCTAATAGAATATGGTAACTTGTCTGTTACAATAATGAAACCAAAGAGAAGTCAGTAAACTGGAAAAAACTTACTGAGAGGAAACAATACTCTGATGTCAAGCAGTTCAACAATGCAAAATTCAAAAGTCGTAAACCAGAAAAGGAAAATAAGAGACCGGGGAAAAAAGAAGACATTTTTAAATTAAACATAGAAGTAGCCTGGTAAGGGGGAGGGGATTATATGGTGGAAATCCAACCCTCACCAACAAAGTGAAAGTTTTGGTAACCAACCAATCAAGCTACTAAGATTCTCCCCAAATAAGAGGACTTGGAAGGGGTCTAATACCAAGCCTAGACGACAATATGTGGAATGAATTAACCATAATTCTCGAATGAGAAATACGAAACTCTTAAGCCATCAGATGAAATACAATAGGTGACAAAATACAGATCAATAATTCAAGCACCCGATCATGTCATTTATTCACATCACAAACGAAAAGAAGGCAGTTTGTTATATATAATAAATATCAAACGTGTGATGAAATTACCAATTCGAGGATCCTTTAGAGCAGGTAGGCTGTAGTACTTCCCGAATTCACCACCTCCAGGCTTGGGAAGACTGGTGAGGATTCCCTTAAATGGGTTCTCTGAAGCTGAACCCATTAAAAAAACAGTATCAGATTCTTGATTTTCTTTTGGAATCAAGTATCTAACAAGCCATCCAGTAACAGTAGCTCTTGACAGTCATTATACCCAAACAAAAAATATAAATGTCTAAAGAATAAATATCTTGGGTCAACTTCAACATCTACCATTCAGTTGTCCACCTAACTTAGTCTCATTGAAAAGTATTTAAAATAAAGAAGAAATTACATGGTCCACTTTTTTCCTATTTTAATAAAAGCCAAAAGACTTTAGTATCTCTAGCTTTAGGTGGATCCATGATTCCATCTACAAATTGTAGATTTTTATACCATAATATTCTACATCGTTAAAAACAATATCAACACAACCTCAGTTACACCAACTCTCCACTTTCGATGCTGCACGATTCTCCAAAAATACATCAATTTTGATGAATCCGATAAACACCCATTGACATTTAGATTCTCCAAAAATACATCAATTTTAGAGAATCCGAAAAACACTCATTGACATATTTGAAGAATTCGAGCAACATGAATCACAAGGATCCATTGTATAAACCTAAACATCAAAAGACTTAATATTCACAAATCACAACAATCCAGTGAAATTATTTTCATTTTTTTTCAAAAGACTAAATCTTGTAGCAGAAAATTCAATAAAAGCTTTTCCCCAACGCTTTATTATAAGGATTCATTACGAATCTGAAACAAGACAAAAATGTATTGCTT
Source organism: Solanum ossicruentum (assembly GCA_025774065.1). Taxonomy (NCBI): domain Eukaryota; kingdom Viridiplantae; phylum Streptophyta; class Magnoliopsida; order Solanales; family Solanaceae; genus Solanum; species Solanum ossicruentum. The sequence continues at coordinate 754,543 of JAOTQR010000011.1, forward strand.
TCAGCTGACCGAATGAAAGTTTGTTTGTTTGTTTTTACAAATCCAATGGGGGAAGTGGGGGGGCGGGGTGTTAAGTGAAATGACGGAAATACCCACCCATGGTAGATTGTTTTCGATGATAACTATTGAGCACAGGGGTAGCGGCGGCAGTTCTGATCCGAGCTGTCAGACTGTTCGGAGATTTCCAATCAACACCACCGTATCTCCACTGCAGCGATCGGAAAGTGGAAGAGAACCTCAGAGAATAAGACCCAGTGGGGCAATAAGCACCAGAGGGTGAACAAAGAGTCTTCTGAGATGTTTAGGAAGATGAACCCACCTCAATTCCAGGGCGGAAGGACGGAGGATGTTCATGCGTTTCTAACTACTT
>JAOTQR010000011.1:755012-781620 GCA_025774065.1 Solanum ossicruentum
CGCAGCCTGACCCCTATGTTTAAAAACATAGCGCGACTGTTTTCGGATGACCCATGATGAGCGTCGAAAGTTGCATTAACTAACTATTACTACACGATTGAAAAAAGTGCAGATAATTTAAAGAGTCATTTTGCTTTATTTTATCATATTCTAAAATAAAAAAATAATAAATTTTTTGTTTTATCCGAGATTGATGAAAATTTAACAATAAATCACTATCGTTTAATTTTGGAATGAGCTGTTGTTCCACCATTTTATCCACTAAACCTCTATTAAAAGGAAGATATATGGAGATCCAAAATTACTATATAAAGTTAGTAAATAGTTAAACATTATTTAATTTTCTTCTTCTTATTATGATTGTTATTTTTAAATTTTATTGAAAATACTGTAACGTTTGATTTGAAACTAAATATTATCTAAAATGTGACATAAAAAGTCCTTTTCATTTTATAACGGACTTCTTTGACTATTTATGCATATTTGGTTGCTACTATTAGTTATCAATCTATATAGAACACATATATTCAAAATTAAAAAGTAAAGATTCATTTTAAACAATTAAAATTAGATTTCTATTTTATCCAAATGGATTTTATAAAATAAGCATGTCCAAGTAAATTATATATAAATTATAATACGAAAAAATATATAAATTGAACATCACATTTACAACTCGTAACCTCTCCAATAATTAAAATAAAAATTTAACTTCAAATAAAAATGATAATAAAATTGATCAAAATAAATATGAGACGGTAATTTAATGAGACTTTAAATATTTTGCCACATAATATTTGATGTGAAATGGAGAGGAAATTTCCACAAAATTGAGATTGATATATTTGACTTTTTTTTTATTTATTTAAGAAAAGAGTAATGCAATAAAACTTTACCATATTTATCCTTATAATAATAAAGTCCAATACAAAAAGAATCTTTTATGGTTTGATTCACACTTAGAAGGTTGTCTACTTGTCTTCAACCAAATGATACCTTCATATGAGGGAAGCCACCTTATAGGTCGGGTCCAACAATAAAAAATTATATTATTTATATATAATTAAAATTATTTTTTATGTATATAATAGATATCAAATTTTTTTGATTAGTTCGTGTTTTTGTCTTTTCAAATTTTGAACTATTTTAATTGAAATTTTTGCTCTCTCATCACCCTCTATTATGACACCTTTTTTGTTATCGACATAATTTAGTATAATCTTCAGGTTTTTTATTTTTAGATTTGATCGTAACAAAGAGGTAGTTATAAGTTAAAGTTATTTTTGTAATTTATTATATGAATCTTTAGAAGAAATTCAAACAACCCTATCTTAAACAAAAGTAATCAATGTATTAATTTATACTGCTCTTTTATTCTTGTTGTGCAATTTTTATTTTATGAACATTATGATTTATGTATATATGATTATATGACCATCTTCTTATCCGTTAAATAAAAAAAATAAACCATATAACATCTGAAATCATTAATAAATATCTTATTGATTCGATTATCAACTTAACGTGTTCACAAATCAAAATTGATAGACCAAATAAATAAGATATAAAATCAAGTGAACGACCGTCGGACACATTTACTACAAGGAATTTTCACATATAGCTACTCAAAAGTATTTTAATTATACTCTATAGTTATATTTTGGGTAATTAAATTTCGTAACCATAGATATAATAACATTTGTATAATTTGCTATACAATTAATAGTTTGTATAACTTTTATATATTTTTCTAAACAACTTGTGCACGACATTCGTTATACAATTCGCATATTTGTATATTTCTTTATACAATTTGATGTGCGCACAACGTTTGTATAAATCGCGCGAATTATATACAAAAGTCAAACTATAATTACAGTACATATTTGTCGCGATCCATAACTAATTCAATCTATAGTTATGTTAGCTAATTAACTAGTATATTTATGCTTATCTGTGTAATTTTTCTATCTGCAATTTACCCCCTTGCCCTTTTCTCCCTACCAAACTAGTGTCATTTGATGTCCAGACCTGTTTAAGGCCCAGGAGGCCCAAATTAAACTGACCCGGCCCATAACAATGTGAAAGAAATTCCAAATTCCCCATTTTCTGTCAATTTAAAATTTCTCTCTTCTTCAGTCTCTCAATAATTTCTCTCTCCTTTTTTAGCGTATAAAAGAAGCTGAATTTTTCTCATAGTACACAACAATGGCGGAAGCCAAAGTCAAATACGATCGTCAACTCAGGTGAATTCTGCTTTCCTTTCTCTTTATGAACTCCATTACTGATAGTCCCTATCACTGAACGTGTAGCTTTTATATAGTTTTTGGATTCAATTCAAAATTTATAGCAGAAATGAGAAAAGCGTGTCTCGTTTATGTGATATGCTACGGTAGTGCGAAATTAAGTATCGATTGAATGCTAGGAAGTCTCAAGCTAGTTGAGGTTGGGTATATTTAGGCGCATTTCATTTTAATAGTGTGTGATTTGTGTTTAATGGGGAAAAAGTTTGTTTTTGTTTCTCAGTTGTAAGTGGTGAACAAGTCTGGTATTTAAGGGGAAAAGTGGCATGAGATGGATTGTTAGTGGAAAGGCAAGGTTGATATTTTAATGTGCTGATATTTTCATTTAAGGAAGATGATACAAGCTTAAGTGTGTGTTTGGTACGAAGGAAAGTGTTCTTTTTATTAAACTTATATTCTAGTGATTGGTAAGTGAGCAAACAAATTTTTTACTCAAAAGGATTTATATGTAATGAGTGAGATGAAGTGGGAAATAGGGGTGGCGGGGGATGGGATTGTCAAGGAGTAGGGGTTGGCAGCACCAGAGCTAGAATTTTGTTTAGATGGTTCAAATTACAAAGAATAAGCTCAGATGGTAATACAAGTCCGTGTGGTGAGCATAGTAGCCCCCTCGGCATGCTCTTTTTACAAGCAACCATAAGTATTTCATTGGTTCATAAAAAGTAAACACCAAACAAATCAAAAATATCGAGAATAAATATGTAATTAAAAAATTTTAGTGGATCGGTTGTATTACATAAGTTAATTCCTAAAACACACAAAAATTAAAGGATGAAAAAGGAAACGAGATGGGGAAGAAAAATGTTTATCTTAACTCGTGAAATTTAACTTACCTTATCATACCGCATTAAGCATTTCTCTCTACGTTTACCTTGCTCTATTGAGCATTCCTAAAATTTCTTGTACTTTTTATACTTTTATTTTGTAATGTTTTGCTTTATTTGTACTTTTTAAAAATTTTAAATTAGTATCCATTCAATAATGCGTTAATATGAAAATCGTCAAGATTCCCTGAAAATGTGCAAGAATAGAGTTACTAATATAATAGTGGATATTCAAAATATAAATAAGCGACATTGTCAATTTCTTAAATTCATATAATTCAATTTACTATGCTAGTCATCATTTATAAAAAAGATAAAGGAGAAATAAATCAAATAAGTTTAGTTTTCATCTTTCCTAAATAGAATTGAAAAAATAGAAAAGAAGTTTCATGAATTCTATTAAATTGATATTGTAAAAGTGATATTGACGATTTTTAAGTTTCTTCATTTAATTACATCTAAATTTACCTTATTTTTAAAGAAAATTATATTTCTATCTCAGTTTCAAGTTTAATATAGTTCGTCACTTTTGAAAGAGTTTATTCAAGTTAGTACATGAAAAAAGAGTTGCATTGAAATAAAAGAAATAATAGATATAAGAAGAAAAAAAAAGAATGCTTGTAATAAATTTAAATAAAGACAACTAGAAAAAAGAAATGGCATAAAAGAGAAAAATAATGAAAAAGGAGAAGATTCAACCCCAAAAGTTGAGCCCAATCCAAACCCTCTTCATAACAAAATACACTAGACCCCCTAGACACCACTTAGATCTGCCCTTGGGGGTTGGGGGCGTTGGGTGAGTGGGGAGGAGACCATGAACTTGGAATGTCACTTACAATGAAAAAGGGAAGTCATTTTCTCCAATTTTAAGAAATTTCCTAGAGAAAATGTTTTCTAATATTATTTGACCAACCAAACATGGGAAAATTGAGAGATATTTTTTGTACATTGTTTTCCTCTACCCGATCACACCCTTACTGCTACATGATTTTGCATGATGTTAGAGGAGGGAGAGAAGTCTTGGATTTAAGTATCACCGCCTTCTATCGACAAATATCTTTACATAATTGGCCGAGAAAAGGAATTGGATCTACTCATATTAGGAAATGTTGCAAATTTAAAATAAATAAATATAAGTGCGTTTTTTTTAATATTTTAAACCTTTACATTGGGAGGGTCACATGATTCAGCAGATGTAACTTTCCCCCATCAAGTTGCTTTGTTTTAGTGCTAAACAATGTCTAATGTCGGCTCCATTCGATTGCTTCCCTTTGGAAAGAGCCTTAGTGAGCGAGCTTCTTGTTTATACATTTGGATACAAATAAAGTTTCTTTTTGGAAGAAGGAACCCTCTCTTTCTTGGTTAGAGACGTGAAAATGTTATATGATTAAGCTTTGATGGAATTCTCATTTTGGAAATTTTGTCTCATAGATGACTAATGAGGTACTGCAGTTGACTTTGATGACCCTAATATTTGGTTCTCATTTAGCCAAGGTTGAATGACCTGTAAATTTTGGAAAACATTAATTCATTTTCATTTGAAATTTCAATGGTGTGTAACCATCAAATAGATCTTCCTTATGTGTTTCCAGATATGTGTGTGTTGCTTTTATGCGCGCCTCTTTTCATGTTAAGAAGTCCAATCAGGGATGGATAAGGGATGATCATTCCTATCCTAATCTCGAGTTAGTCTAGTATTACAAAAGGTGATGATTCTTGGTTCTAGACTACCATTTTAAATTTTCGTGCAATGCTATCTCATGGAGTGCTGGGTGAGATATATCATGCAACATTGATACCATTGTCACAGGCTTAACTTCTTGGCATTGACCAAATTATGAATTTCAAGCTCATATGTGACTTTAATGTTCACAACTTTCAGATAATAGTTATACACAGGCAGAGGCAGTAAGTCTATATCATATGACCTTAAAAGAAAGTTTGACTATTATGGGAATTCATGGATGTTTGCAGATTCCAGCTTGAAATACACCATTCCTCTGCATTGACATGTTTGACAATTAAATTTCTAGGTTGGGTTAGAGATAATACTGATGCTTTTTTTTGCAGGATATGGGGTGAGAAAGGACAAGCTGCCCTGGAGAAAGCCAGTATCTGCTTACTTAACTGTGGTCCAACTGGTTCTGAAACTTTGAAAAATCTTGTTCTTGGTGGGGTTGGAAGCATCACTGTTGTTGATGGTTCTAAGGTTGAAGTGGGTGATCTTGGAAATAATTTTCTGGGTATGTTATGCATGCTTTTGTGCATATGCATCTACAGTTTTGAAAAGCTTGACTTCTCCATATTCTTATTTTTCTCTGTATTTATGGTAGTTGATGAATCAAGCGTTGGACAGTCAAAGGCAGAGTGTGTGTGTGCATTTCTTCAAGAGTTAAATGATGCCGTTAAAGCCAAGTTCATAGAAGAACAGCCAGAGAAACTAATTGAGACTAATCCATCATTCTTTTCTCAGTTTACCTTGGTCATAGCTACACAGGTCTGAAGACGCAAATTATCTTGTACTCCTCATAAAGACAATATGATCTTGTCATGATTCTGCATTCCCACTTAATTTTTGTTATCATAAAACCCCTGCCTACCTGCATATGGTAAAGCAAAGCCCTTGACAATTGGCTTTACGTTATGCCACATTTCTTGGTAATTCTACCACATGAAATTGTTAAATCAAATATTGTCACCCATCTGGCAAATATCATTTGTGTTAGTGTTCTCTAAGGTCTGTCTTCTATTCCATAAGAAAGAAGTCGTACAGTATCCCCATCTTATTGTCTTATTATTTCATGCATAGTCTCCAATAATACGTTGTCCAACATATATATTCCCTCATAAAGTCTAATTAGTATCCATGCACCCAACTCTATCATTTTTTCCATGTTTATTTTGAGAGAATTTCAGTTACAGTCTCATGCTTTACTATTTATGTATTCTGCCTTAATTTTATGACCGGAGGAATTCCAGAAACTTTTATCTACTCTGAAGCATGTCAAATTTCAAGAGTCTCTTTGCCTCTTGACTTGCAGTTTACCAGCTACAATCAGTTCAATACACTTATCTACTGTGTAGTATGTAGATTTTTAAGAGTCTCTGTATTATGTCGATCAATACTCAGAATTATGCTGACCAAATGATATTTGTCTTTTATCTCCTTCTCAAAAGAGGTATGGCCGTGTTGATTTGTAAGAGCAAAAAATTAGTTTTGGTATCTGCATAATTATAAGCAGCAGCTTATCCACTCTATAATTGGGGACAAGACGAGATCCCCTACCCCAACCCCCATGCCCCACCCGATAAATAAATAAAATAAATAGTAAATACAAAAAGGGTCAAACAAAAGAACAATCTGTTTCTTTTGCCATCTAGCTCAACTTATTATTTAAATGGATAGCATGGCTAATTGTCTATCAGCAGATAGTAGTGCAATGGAATTTCTGTCAATTGTCTTATGCCTCTTCTGTTCTATATCAGTTCGTTGAAGATTCCATGGTGAAATTGGATAGAATCTGTCGGGAGGCAAATATTATGTTAATATTTGCACGATCATATGGCCTCATGGGACTTGTCAGGATCAGTGTGAAGGTAATCTTAATGCTGCTTAGTTGCTATTTCAGGACTGATGTAACAGTGAAATCCCGTATTGATAGAGAACTGTGGGTCCACACTAGTGGCTACCATTGACGTGGATCTTGTGAGGATCTATTTCATCGTAATACAAGGAGCTACTGTTGTAAAAAAGAAAAAGAGAAAAAACCGTGAAGCCATAGGAATAGAGTGAAACAATGAATGAACAAAGAAATTACAATGTGTTTGTTTCATAGTTCCCTTACCAAATGTAATATCATTTGTGTTAATCATTTTTTTTCTTCTATCCACAGGAACATACAGTAATTGAATCAAAGCCTGACCATTTCCTAGATGATCTACGGCTTAATGACCCCTGGCCAGAACTTCGGAGGTCGTCTGTCTCGTTGTGCTTTCCTCTGTATTTTGATATGTTATAGTTCTACAATGGATGCTAAATTGCGGATGCTCACACCATATTCTTGCCGGAGCATAAAATATGCTTCCTTTATGTCTCAACTGTTCTTTACATCCTTTTGAGTTGTGACCCTGTCTGAAGGACATGATTGTGTCAGAAGGTTTGTGGTAGATTATGACGCTTATTACTGCGGTGGAATCCTCTATTTAAGCTGACTTTTAACTGCATCGAGAAGTGCTCCGAGAGTCCATCCCGATCAGTTACAATTTGAAATAACATTGTATGTGGGTAGATATAAATAAATTTGTGTTTTTGCTTTACCTTTACATTTGCTCTATGCTTAAGATCCCCTAGGGAGTTGCTAACAAGATATTACGCGACAACTCTTGAGCAAGAGTTGGTTGATTGTCTTTTGGGATGATGTGACTTCTCTTAGTAGGAGGTTTGAAGGTGGTCTCTGGTATGGGGGAACATTTCTATAAGTGGGAATTTGGTGCAGTAGCTTTCCCCTAATGGATAGGAAAATGGCTGTGGCTCTTAAGTGGAGCACTCGTTTGGCAGAATGTCGTCCTATAGAATGATTGCAATGTTGTCATCTTTGGAGAAATGAATGACTTTGTTCTTTATTTGGATTCTGTGAGCGGTTTAACTTTGTCTACCTTTTCTAATGCCTGCGTTTTTAAATTTGAGATCAATCAAAATTTTCCCTTTTCAAAAGTTTTATTCTACTAGATTATGTTTCACTTTCTCTCAATATCTTCCTTATTGAGCTTCTTTTATTGGAATAAAAGGCTCTTGAAAAGTTGCAGAATTTAGTTATCTAGTCATAATTCAAGTACCATTAACAGCTTACTGATGTTCGGGTGACCTTTGAAGTTCCAAAGCAATGGGGGGTTGTGTAAGATGAGAAATAATCAGATGCATTTGCTTATGTCTTCTTTGTTTGCTAAGGAAGCGTTGTCTAACTTGTTCTGTAATTTTAGGAGGCTTGTCGTTTCCTAGTATGCCTATATGCTGCTGAGAATTAAGGCTTTGGTAATGGTAGAAATTGTAAGATTTGTGAACCATCTTTGCTAGCAGTGCGATGCATATGAGTAATAGTAACACAAAATTTGCAAACTTATGGGTTTTGATGTTCTTCTTAAAGTGTCTCCTGGTGTAAGGCCATTCCTCATACCTGTGATGCATTTAAATATCTCTCTTTTGGTGGGGGATTGGGATTTCACTGGTATGAGCGTCTTTCTACTGTGATCCGTGCTGTCCGTAGAGCTTTCACTGTTTCTCCTTTTTAACAAATACATTACCCTCATTAAAAGGAGGAAAAAGATAAAGAAAGGGGCTGATTCCATTCATACTTATGACCACAGGTTTGCAAAGACAATTGATTTAAGCACAACTGATGCTGTAGTACATAAACACACACCATATATTATTATCCTTGTTAAGATGGCAGAGGAATGGGCAAATACTCATGGTGGAAAGCTTCCTTCTTCTAGAGAAGAGAAAAAGCAATTCAAGGTTGAAAAATATATTTGTCAAATCCTTCTTAAGTTTCATCCTTAATAGTTCCATTTTGGTCCATCTAAGGTGATTTGGTCAATTTATTAAATTCATAGGATTTGATTAAATCCAAGATGATCACGATGGATGAAGAAAACTATAAAGAAGCCATGGAAGCATCATACAAGGTCTTTTCTCCACGAGGAATTGGTAAGTATATCTGTGAATTGTGTTCTGTATGAGAAAGTCTCTCTAGTTTTTTCCATCTTATTAAAAGTTGCCTTAAGAACACGAACTTTCGTCAGTCCATCTATTAACATCCATAACTGATTTATGTTTTCAAATATTGCTTTAGGCAACCTCAACTTGATGTTGTTGGCACAAATACAGCTTTCCCTAGATCTCATAAGTTTCATAGTAAAAGAAGATTAATTTGAATATTTTCTTCTGAGATATCTCTATAATCTGTAGGAAGCTACGCTGAAATGTGTGCAACATCAAGTTGAGGGTTGCCTAATAATCAGATTTTGAAATTTTAGTAGATGATGAATTTTTGCTCTTATATGTCAAAAACTCCCGATTTCTGGGGAAGCTGCTTCACATCTTTCATATTTTGGGTCCCATCCTTTTTAAATAATTGAGAAATTTGTCTTTGGCTATTGAATGAATATATTCACCTAATTGTGTGTGTACATCTAGAGTTGCATGTGATATTTGGCAGCACTTTATTTGAAATCTGGTTTCTTTCTCGAAATTTGAATATATTTTATACTTTGTTTTGTTCCAAAATATTTGTTGTCCATTTCCGGTTCTCTTTTTCTTTAGTTTACCAGAATGATTGCCAATAGTTCTCAAGATTGTTGGGGTAGGGACATCTTCAATTTTTTGAGAAACATGCTTTTGGTGTATTGTCGATGTGGCATTTAACATAATCCGTTACGATGTTAATTTGAAAATAAACCTTCTGTCTTTCTAACTTCAGGAGGCTCTTCTATGATTAGAAGATAAATAAATTAGAGAGGCATTGCTAAACACCAATAAACAGGATGTGCTTAAATTTAGCTGCGTGGAGATGGTTTATGAATTAATAATGGTTTTTATGTATTCATCATCTTGTTTCTCTTTATTGCTAACAAGAGGACTAACTAGGGTGACATGCAGTTGCAATTTTATATGCCTTGATAGAAATTTTACTCTTGGTCTGATATTTTTGAATTGATGGGTTAAATTGCTTCAATGCAAGATGATAACTCTGTGGTAAAAGTCTTTGAATTGATAAATATCCTAGAGAATAAGTGGTTCTAGAGTTGGGTTAAAGACTTTCTTTTCTAAACTTATAAGGGTATCATAGTGAGTGTAGATCTTAGTTCATCAGACAAAAAGAATACTCATGTAGTAAAGAATTCTTTCTGGAAAGTTGATATTATATTGGTTTCAATTTACTTTGTTGGAATCTTAATTTGGAACCAGACAATGAGATTGGAAATGTGTAATTGACTTTTCTTTTTCTTATACTAGGTCCAAACTTACAGAAGATTATTGATGACAGCTGTGCAGAAGTTGATTCCAATTCATCTGATTTTTGGGTGATGGTAGCAGCCCTGAAGGTAACTAGCATTTTCTTAGAAAAAACATGCATACTCAGGAAAGAAGTTTGATAACTTTTTCTGGAATTATTGCACTCTTCTCTTGGTGAGGTTGCTTGTTCATGTTTTGGTTTCTTCCTTTAAATCTTGCTTGTGTGTATTTTCCTTTCAAAGCTGAGTAGGCAGGCAGGGGATGGAGGGAAGAGCCCTTGCCAAGTTCTTCATCTGAGTAATGTGGCAACAATCTATAAGGCCTAAGGCTATGGCTGTATCCTCTATAGTGTGATGATCCTTCAGATCTCTATGTCTTTGTTGCTATTCTGCATTTGCACTAGAAAATTTGAGTTATTAGATGTATTAGACAAGTATAGTTTAATTTGGGAACTAATTTGAGATTCCGTGAAAAATATTCCATCTTATGTGCATGTCATTCTTATAATTGTTTTATATGCTAATTTTGTATATGCATTATTCTATTAGTATCCACATAAAACTAGCATCCTGTCTCTCTTCATCTTGGTCCGAACTTTCGTTCCTTTTCCTTTTCAGCAAGTGCATTTTCCTTGGTAGCCCTTATCAGACAACCTGTGTAAATTTCCAAAATTGATATATTTTCTTGCACTCTAGGAGTTCATAGCTAGTGAAGGTGATGGGGAGACGCCGCTTGAGGGGTCGATACCAGATATGACATCATCAACTGAGTTAGTGGTTTAAGTTTCTTCTCAGCGCATTAAATTTTTGTTAAGATTTATGGGAGCTAGTTTATTGATGCATGGACTGCTGATTCTATTGCAGATTGTACGTAAACCTGCAAAAGACCTACCAAGCTAAGGCCGAGGCTGATTTTCTTGTTATGGAGCAAAAGGTCAAGAATTTACTCAAGAAAATCGGCAGGGATACAGCCAGCATCTCCAAGGCGGATATAAAGAGCTTTTGTAGAAATGCAAGGAAACTTGCTGTAAGGGCATTTCATGTTTTCTGTTCCTTTAGTTTGAAAGTTCATTCATCTAGAATTACTTCTTTGTGCTACATGAATTTACTTGCTATTTGACAATTTGTAAGACATCATATTTCTTGCTATATAAACCATATACTTTCTCGGTTTCAGTTTAGGTGTCTTATTTGTACATGCAGTTTAATGATGTAAAAAGATTTTTGAATTTTATGGTCTTAAACTAAATGTGTGCATGACATACCAAAACTCCCTTTGAATTTTTCGGTGTTAAAGATGCCACGACATTGCTACGAGGGAGATGCATTAAGGAAAAATAGGGAATATTAGAGTTAAGCTTACTAGACATTGAAAGATGGAATTCTTTTTGAAACAGAAGATGCATAAATTGAAACAGAGGGAGTATAGATCTCTTTGATCCTGATGAAAGGGACTCCTCTGTTTTTAAGCTTGCTGTTTTTGTGGTATGAGCTTTTGATCCTGTCTGTTTGTCTCTTTTCTCAAAGCTCTTCTTGTCTCCAACCCCTTTCTGCAAGTGGTAAAAAAATTGGGTTCATTCTAAGGAGCCATCCAGAAAAGGTCCTAAAATATTAAACAGGTTTCTTGCTTAGCACATGCCTTGTAAGTCCTATACTATGGCTACAAGGGGGTGGGGGGATGGGGATCCTGTCAGGCAGAAAGATGCTATCTTGGGAGCACATATTTCCTGGTCTTGCTCCCCTATTTGATTCATGCAGTTGTTTGAAAATCCTCAATGTTCTTAAAAATTATATGCTTCAGAAAGTGTGTTCAGCTATGCTATGGGGGAAAGAATCTTAAAATCTCCTCCTTCTACATGCATGATTTTGGTGGTTGAATTTGTTTATGTTATAGTGGTAAGATACTAAGATAGTGATGCTTTATGTTAATAATCCATATCATGACTGTTGGAACCAAATTTTGTAGAGACTGCTGACATGATGGTGCATCTTTTCTTACGACGACAACAATTTCCACCATTAGTTGTCAGCAAACTCCATTTAACATCATTATTTCTGGCTGGATGTTTAGTTCCTATCATTGAAATTTTATCTTTCCATTATGTTAGGTTTGCAGATATCGGCTCATTGAGGACGAGTTCAACTCTCCTGTTCAACCCGAGTTACAGAAGTATCTGACAGATGAGGATTATGGGTATGTAATTGGTTACCATAGTAATATGGATTGGCGTGGTCAATGGCCTCGAGTAGGAAACATCATCTGTGATATAAATTGAAGTAGGAAGGGCTTTTTGGGATAATTTAAGCTCTTCGAACCGACATAATCCTTTCATGATACTTTGATTGTTTTGTGATACCAAATAACAGGACTTTGCAGGAAGCCAACACTCTTAAAGTACTTCCTGAAAAGTAAGTTTATCCTAGCTAAAGCCCCTCGCCATTTCATGGTGGATTTTCTTTTTGTAAATCCTTTTCCCAAGGGCTTCTAGTGAAGTCACATATGAACTTCCAAATTTTGAAAAATAAATTCAGAAGACATAATATAGGTTATTAAGACATTTTCTGTTGAAGTAGGAGTATTTCAAGGCTCTTTTTTTGTCTAGATGCCTCTATGTTATTTGCTAATCAGGGTTTGATTGAAAACTAATAACTTTTCAAGTAATGCTCACCTTTTGTTGAACAAGAGAAGTGGAGCATAAAGGTAAATAAAAAGTAATTAGGATTAACCTAGTGATGCTAATCAAAGCGTTAGTGGCAGCATGTTGGAATAATAAATAGCTTTGAGAATGAGAAATTGGTGATAAATACTAGCCAAGTCTTTTGATTAGATAGCTACATTTTATTGAGCAAGCATTAGGATGGGGTTGCTTCTGGAAATTCTCTTTGTTCTAATTTTTGTGGTTCCTTTACATTGCTTATTTCTTTTGAAGATTGTTGTATTTTCTAGCTCTTCCAGATAGTAATTATGCTGATGATGCATCTGTGTGCCATTACTTAATATTTGCAATGGCATCTTTTACAGAGGAAAAGGTAAATAGATGATCAACTGGTAAAAGAGAAAACAAAACAGAAGCACTTTAATATTTCTTATGATAGACCTGTAACTGCAGCCATTTAGTCATTCAGAAGGTTTGATGGAAGTCGGCCCTACTGCCATCTGTTATTCAGCCAAAAGATATTTGAGGTCTTTTGCTGGTCTTTGGGTATCAAATGTTCGAAAAATTAGGGACGCAATATTGTCCAAGCTTGTTTGAATTGCTTTTTATGATGAAGGCGAGAATTGATGTGGAAGCAAAGAAAAACTGGCTATAATTATAGTATTTAATGCTGAGTGGACATAACAATGAACACTCACCCTCTGAAGCAATTTATCTGTTGGGATGGTGTAGAACTCGATTTTTGTGTTTAACAGTCTGATGTGTCTCTCAGTTCTCTTTCCATTAGTGGATCATCTTTGGCATGTAAATGTAGAAGGGGGTGGGGGGTAACAAAGGAATGCGAAGATATTGTTGCTGAGATTAATACAATACTTTTAACAATAACAAAATGAAGCTTAAGGAGAGTTTTGACTTGTTCACTTAGTTTGACATTCTTATAGACATCAGATATTCTGTATCCTGAATGGGTGCTCAAAAGTTTCTTTTTTTTTTCTGACCTGTTAATTTTTTTTACATCCAAAGTCATACATCAGTTGTTGATCTTTCAAACATTAGTTATTTTGCATAAATAGTCTTTCATTAGGGAGCTTTTGTATACTCTCTTTTTATGGCAGTACTGCTGCGGGTCTTTATATTCTTCTTCGAGCAGCTGACCGGTTTGCTGCAAACTATAACAAATTTCCTGGACAATATGATGGGTAAGGCCTGATGCTTTCTTGTCCATACAGACCATTTTTAAAGGGAAAGTTAACTTATGCTGACCTTGAGAATTTCTTGGTAGTGAGATGGATGAGGATATATCCCGGTTGAAAACTACAGCTGTCGGCCTACTCAATGACCTTGGTTGCAACAGCTCTGCAGTATCAGAGGACCTTATTAATGAGATGTGTCGATATGGTGCTTCAGAGCTTCATGTTGTAGCTGCCTTTGTTGGAGGAATCGCATCACAAGAAGTGATCAAGGTTTGTCTCCTCCATTTTTGATCTCGGATCTTGCTTTTTATTCGACACTTATACTTAACTGGATATACGGATGTTTGATCAGAGCAGTAATCTAAGTTCTATTACGCAGCTTATCACTAGACAATTCATTCCCATGTCCGGAACTTTCATCTTTAATGGCATCGATCACAAGTCTCAACTGTTGTTGCTGTAGTCTCTGAATTTACAGGCATGTTCTTTCTTTCATCTTTTACTATCCTGATGCTACTGCTTATATCTTCATAAATGTTGTGTTTTTGCTTCTTTGAGCCAAGGGTCTATCAGAGCAACCTCTCTACCCGCCAAGACCTGTGAACTCTACCCTCCCCAGACCCCACTTGCAGGGCTATGTCGTTATTTTGTTCTTTCGTTCACCTTTCCGCTGTATTCTTAGGTTCACCAGGCCTGATAATATTTTTGCTCACTCCCCTTGGCAGATTGCATTTTTCTTATGGAAGAACTCAGTTTATGTGGGGTTTCAGTTTTCAATCTTCCGACGAGTTCTACAAGAGCATGTGAAAAGGAAAGTTTGTCACACTTGAATTTGCAAGAATTTTGGATCAGTGAAAGAGATTTTAACAAGAGAGTACATTTCTGAATCTGCACACAAACAAGCGCGGGGGCTCCTTGCGCGATGTACATATATTTAATCCAAGATTATATACAAATGCTTTTAGAATGATATTTTTCACATACGTATCAAATATATTATTTTCCTTGTTGAATCACCAGGATCTATCACATGATTCCTGATGACCACTTTGAACTTGAGATTGGACCACACTAATATTGTTGAATATCTCCTTGCACTAACCAGATTATTGGTCCCCCATTAATTCTGAAGGTTAGTTTCTTTTCCTAAAGAACTGAAAAATCTAAAAGGGAAAAGGAAGAGTTTCAAAAAGTGCACACTTATTAAACTGCATGTATCGTATTCTTTTATGCACGTCATAACAATAGATAATCTATGCCCGGACGAGTGTTTACCAAAAATACAGGTCTTGTCAAAATCGTAAGACTATGTATGGAAGTTGGCACCTGGCAGTGGTATAAGGTCAAGAAAGTTGGTGACCTGATGACTGGGAAGTCGGCTATCGGCTATCGAAGCTCGATGAAAGGTGGCCGTAACTATAACGGTCCTGGGTAGCGAAAGTTCTTGTCGGGTAAGTTTCGACTCGCGTGGAAGATGTAATGATTTGGGCACTATCTCGAAGAGGAGTTTCAAAGTCTCATTAATAAAATTAATTTATTAAAGTATATCTCAAATTAAAGTATTCTGAAGCGGTGTGTATATCAAGTCAATAGAGGCCAAGTAGTGTGAAACGAAAGGAGTATCAAACTTTATACTATACTAAAATCCAATAATAAATGGCTTCCCAAATACGTGGTAAAAGAAATAAAAAACGTAAGTAAGGTCCCTCAAATTAATATTCTCATTCCATGGTGGAGAAGTGACAAGTTCCACAATGAGTACAACTAGTTGTTCCCCTTTTCCAAAATAATTAGTTATCAATTCAAATTCAAGTCGTAAAAAGTCTTAATGCTCTTTATAATGGAAAGGATTTAATTTTCATATTAAAATCGAAGACATTTGATTATAATGAGCAAATTTTACCACTTCACCATTCCTGTTGGTTGCATATATCAAAAGATAAAATTAAATATCAATATTTTTCTTTTTATAAAATGATTAAATAGTAATACTTTCTCATCAATCTCGGATAGAGCCAAAAATTCACTATTTTTTGGCTTTGGGGTATTGATGGAATAAAGCAAAATGACTCTTTAAACTGTATGCGCTTCTTTGAATTGTGAAGTAGCAGTTAGTTAATGCAACTTTCGACGCTCATCACAGGTCATCCGAAAACAGTCATGCTATGTTTTTAAACATAGGGATCAGATCCACCCTCCTTACCTCGCAATGGGCGGGAGACTTTGAGGCATTGGGGTAATATTGATGTAATTAAATAATAATACTATAACAATAGTATGTACAATAAAATACTAAAGTAGATAACTAAATTCTTGTAAGTAAAGAAAAAGGATAAAAACTTATTCACATCTGTTATTTACATCAAATCAATCTATGCATAATATCTATTTATATAGAAATATTCAACACTTAATCATGATTAATTAATATACATGTTTACCTAATTTTTCAATCCTTTTGCTCAATTCAATTTTTGTTTGCATCCAAGCATCTCAAACTCAAATTTACACAAATGACCTATAATAATCCTTTAATTATTAAGAAATATGCTTTATATAAGTCTAATGATAGAAACCTTATTACATTTTAATTGTTGCTTTAGTTAATGGTTCCATCAGATCAATATGTAGTTGTGTGTTGTTTTATACTCATCCGTCTCATTTTATATGATACTTTTTAACTTTACACAGTATTTAAGAAAAAAATGAAGATTTTTGAAACTTGTGGTGTAAAATAATTTTTAGATATTTGTGTGGCTGATAATCATTTTTATAAGGGTAAAAAAAAATTTTAAAGTTAAACTATTTCCGATTATAGTAAGTTGTCATTCTTTTTCGGACGAACTAAAAAGAAAGGATGTCACGGTACTCCTTATCGTAGTTAATTTGGTGTACAATAAATATTCACGTTCAGAGAGAGTTCAACAAATATTAGTGACTATTTTCGTGATTCGAACTTGTGATTTATAAGTAACACAAAGATAATATATATTTAGCTAAACATAAAAACTAAGTTGCGCTGACTCTTCGCTTTCAATACTGTACCCTTGTTGAGTTCTCCGAAAATACACTCCTTTTGATAAATTCAACATGCATCCGCTGATACTTTTGAACAATCCGAACACCATAGCATAAAAATACCAAACACAGTCACAGCAGATGAAATTTCCTTTCTAGCAGAAAACAAAAAAGTTTATAATCTCATTACACATGTCAAGATTCTATAGATTCCCTTTAACTTTCCTCTCTTTTTTGATGCCCCAATCACTTAAATGCAAACTGTCAAGCATATATTCATTAGACGCGAAGTCAGAATTTTTATTTATAAATTCTGGACCATAATATTTTGTTACTTATTGTGTTCCGAATAAATTATTCATACATATCAAAATGAATTTATAAATATACTATTTGAGTAACTCAACCTCAAAAGTTGATTTATAAGGAGAGTATCCACCAAGTCCATATAACGAAACTAAACAACACATCCTTACCGATGTGGAAGACTTAGAACTTAACACCCCCTTTGCGCTCAAAGCTAGAAGCCTAACGCGTGGGATGAGCCTACTCTAATACATGTAAAAATATAAAATTTGAGTTTAATTTAACCTCAAAAATTAGCTTGTAACGAAAGTATCACTCAAGTACATATAAAAAGACAGAATAACCCCAAAGCTAGATCTTAACACCCCCTTCGCACCCAAAGCCAGAAGGCTAATGGGTGGATCAAGAATGACATAGAAGGAACACAAGGAGTGAGATGAGCCTACGCTAATACGATATAAAGACACAAAATTTGAGCCTAATTTAATTTAATCTCAAAGTTAGCTTACAACAAAAAATTGCCCAAGTTCGTATAAAAAGACAAAACAACCCCCTACCCACTTCCACTCCCACCCCCACTCCCCCAATGTGGGAGACACTTAACAATATTCATATTCAAGAAGAAGGGCATTAATGTAAGCCACTGTAGCAAAAAAAAGAACTGATAAATTTTGCTCATGATTCTTGAACCCCATTTTCATTATAGGAGAAAGGTCCTCAATCTTGAAAAGGACAGTTTGGTAAATTTGGTACATGTAGTTGTGCTGTTCATTTGTGTTCCAAAGAACCCCATGTAATTATAGGCTTATAGCTTCTTACTGTAAACTGAATCTTCCTCAAAGTTTGTTCCTAGGATTCACTTTTTGCTTGTAAAAATTATAGCTTTCTTGGTTTTTGTGTGTCTGATACTCGTATTGGAGCTCGTGCCAGATAATAAGGCCTAAGGGCTATCTAAGAGGATTTTTTTAAATATTTGGGGCTTGAAATCGAGACGTCTGATTAAGGGTGTCTTTTGATATGTATTTCAAGAACAGAGGAGCAACAGAAAGACCTTCAAGAAGTGTAGTTTCTAAAAAATGGAGTCTTTTTCTATGTCTTGGAAGTTTTTGTGCTGGAATGTTCTTCACAAGCAGGTAAATTTTTTTCACTTTTTTCTTAAGAAAGATTGAATTTTTATAGTGATATTTTCACTTTTCTTGATTGGGTATTAGGAACTTTTCTGTGTTTTGAAGAATCTTGTTGGATATTTTAACTCATTTCTGGCTGCTGCAACTTGGAATGGCTTAAAGATCAATTCTTTTTTGGTGTGTTTTGAAACGATATTATAATTGTTTGGATAGTTTTTGGCTGCTATAACGAAATACTAAACATTACATTAGAACATAAAAATTTGACCATTGTAGTTAAATGTTCTTATAGAAGTTGAAAGTTTTATATATGAGTGTGTACTTGAGTCTATAATAGTTCTGTGCAGATGACTTCCAGATTTTGGATAGGTTGTGGTTGTGTTATTGGTATTTTGCTAGTATTGCCATGTTTAGTGATTCAGGACACGTACCTTGGGTTAGGTTGGCTTGCCTGTAGGTGGGATTTAACAGGCGCCATCATGACTTGAAAGGTCGGGTCGTGACAAGGTGTATACATAGGTTTGATTGTAGATCCGCGATATCTTTATTACTTCTGTTTTTTTCCTTTTAAATCGGTTTTGATATGTGTTATTTGAGTTGATGGTCTTACGGTAACAGTTTCTCTTATCTCCTCAAGGTAGGCGTAAGGTCTGGATATGTTTTACCCTCTCCAGACCCCATATGTGAGATTTCACGGGGTATGTTGTTGTTGAGAAATGATAATTTAATGATACTGTAACCATTTATTATTGCAGAATGTGGATAATTTCTGATACAAAAGGAGGAATTACAAGAACAACTACAGTGGAAGCTGAAAGATTGAAATTAGTTTCAGAAGGTTGCATTACAAAATTTGTAAGTATTCCCAATTCTAGGTAGGTAGGAAATAAATACTCCAACTTGAAGCTCATTTTCTAACATCTTAACTTTGATGTTTTTTGTTTAGTTGCAGCAGAAAGATATAAAATTTGTATCGAAAGATACTTTCAGGGAAGTTTCTAAGACAAATCGTGCTATTCAGTGAGTTTTGATCATTCCTCTTTTCCTTTCTTACTCCCTCCGTTTTAAATTGTTTGTCTTAAATTCCATCATTCTCGGATGAAGCCAAAAATTCACTATTTTTTGGCTTTGGGGTATGATGGAATAAAGCAAAATGGTTTTTTAAACTGCCTGCGCTTCTTTCAATTGTGAAGTAGCAGTTAGTCAATACAACTTTCGACGCTCATCATGGGTCATTCGTAAACAGTCGCGCTATGTTTTTAAACATAGGGATCAGGCTGCGTACATCCGAATCCCCCCTACCCCGCAATTGGCGGGAATCTTTGAGGCTGGGTAATGTTGTTGTTGTTGTTGTCTTACTTACCTTGTCTGTCCATTTCAAAAAGAATGCCTCTTCTTTTTTTTGAGCAAATCTTTAGTTCTAACATTTCATGCGGCATGTTTAAAACTACACGATTAAAGGACATTACTTTATTTTAAAACTACAAGATTCAAAAGTCTTGTTTATTTTCTTAAAACTCCGTGCGTAGTCAAAATCAGACAAACAAATTGAAACGAAGGAAGTATTTATTTTGATAAATAGTAACAGAAACTTTGCATCAGATATGATAAAAGAGAGTGTGGATGCTGATGAATAACTACATATCTTATACAGGACATTAGATGAAACAATTTCAAACTTGGAGATGGAGTTGGCTTCAGCTAAGGCAGCACATGAGTCGATTCTCAGTGGGGTTCCGGTATCAGAAGAGATCGAAAAGGATGAATCACGACGAAGAAGAAAGTATTTTATGGTGGTAGGAATAAACACCGCGTTTAGTAGTAGAAAAAGAAGGGATTCAGTTCGTGCTACATGGATGCCACAAGGTTTAATGACCGCGCCTGTGGCTTAGCTCATCTCATGCTGGCATTTGCTTTGTCTGAGTGTTGACATTATTGATTTTAACATGGTGAAACAGGTGTAAAAAGAAGGAAGCTGGAAGAAGAGAAAGGAATAATCATTCGCTTCGTTATCGGTCATAGGTGGGGATTTTGCTTCTGCTAAACATTATTCTAAATTGCACAAATCATAATATCACCATGTTCCTGATAGTTCAGGTAGGATACTTGCAAAACGTAATACTTCAGGTGTGTTTTTGACTATTATCTCTTGATATTCTAATGGGAAGAATTTCTTGTTTTCATATACTGTAGTTAGGATATCATAATAACTTCAGTAAGATTCTCTTGCATTATACTAGCTTCTGAGTGAGCATTTCTGGACTATCCGAAATGAGGGTAATGATATTTTTGGAGGATCCGAGCAATATAGCTTCTAGGTGGATACCTCTTTATTATGATCTTAAGCTCTTTGATTGAAGTTATTCCGTTCCTATACCATTACGCAAACTGCTAGCCTCTTTTGTCTGCATAAACTCGTGTTTGCAGTTGTATTCGACTGATGGATAATATAAGTGTTTAACGTGCTGACTAGAAAGTTATAAACTTGTTCTGCAGTGCTACATTAGGGGGCATATTAGACAAAGCTATTGAAGCTGAAAACAAAAAGCACGGTGATTTCTTGCGTCTGGTAATACTTTTGTCTCGGATTACTGCAATCATTCACTTTATTCTTGTGAATCACAAGTTGTACAGTGTATTCACACGTTCAAAAGACGATACATTGCTCTGCTACCTTGTAAACAGGATCATATCGAGGGCTATCTTGCATTGTCCGCCAAGACGAAGACTTACTTTGCCACTGCTGTTGACATGTGGGATGCAGAATATTACATTAAGGTTGATGATGATGTTCATGTTAATATAGGTAACCAAAATTTTTCGTAATTTCTCTGCCTCGACGTGCTTAGCACTCGGCCTAAACCATCAACAATCAATGTTATACAGAGATTTCAAGACTTGTTACAGCAAATTCAAGCTTGCTTTGTTTATTTCTGTTGCAGCTACACTAGGGGAAACATTAGCAAGGCATCGTAAAACACCACGTATATATATCGGGTGCATGAAATCTGGTCCTGTCCTCTCTAGGAAGTAAGGACATTCATTTTTTCTGCAAAATTTAATCTTAAAGTTTCATTTTTGGAAAAATCTTGTTGTTATCAATGGCAGGGGTGTAAGATATCATGAACCAGAATATTGGAAATTCGGAGACAAATACTTTCGTCATGCTACTGGACAAATATATGCCATTTCAAAAGACTTAGCAACTTACATATCAGCAAACCAGTTAAGTATCTTTTCTTAATATTTCTACGAGTTAATGGTCAAAAACACTCCTGAAGTATGCTTTCTTTGCAAGTTTCATACCTCAACTATCAATCGTTCCTTTCTTCTACTTGAACTAAACACACCTCAGCTATCAACTGTTCCCTTCTCCAACCTGAACCATCACCATCTACGTAGGAAAAGGTAACAACTGATAGTTGAGTTGTGAAACTCACGAAAATGTGCTAGTTCAGACGTGTTTTGACCGTTTTTCTCTATTAGCTAATAGAAATACCTCTTTTTTGCCCCCACATATCTATAATCTTTCTTGATATTTGAAGGCATGTACTTCATAAGTATACAAATGAAGATGTGTCATTGGGATCTTGGTTTATTGGACTCGATGTGCAGCATATCGATGATCGCAGATTGTGTTGTGGAACCCCTCCTGGTAAGACACATTTTTTTGTACAAGTTAACTCTAGCAAGACATCGGTCTTTGTGTTACCAAATTCGATACGATGAATGAAACTACTTACTGATGCAGATTGTGAATGGAAGGCACAAGCAGGCAACATTTGTGTTGCATCGTTCGATTGGACCTGCAGTGGGATATGCAGGTCCGTGGACAGGATGAAGGAGGTCCATCGCCATTGTGGCGAGGGAGAGAATGCCCTGTGGAAAGCTGCATTTTGAAGATCACATTCTTAACAAAGCAGAACAAGGTCAATCAATATGTCAACATGCCACATTGTTTTGCTCGAGAGTACATATTATACGTACGATCAGAGGTGAATTCAGAATCTAGAGTAAATGAATGCAAAATAAGTGTAATTGTATTATATTTATACATATTATCTTTTTTACATGTATATACATAGTTCGAGATGAAAAGCAATAGGTTCAATTGAACCAGCAGAAGGCGCTCTAAAGTCTTCCTCTACATATGTAATACACGAGAGAGACGTGGAGCGAGAGAGAGAGAGAGAGAGATATTAATAATAGATGGCTAAGGTTTGGCTATGGGGAAGCCTACTCCATTTTTGTAACACATAAACTCATATTATTGTATATCACTCCAATAATCAAGAGGAATGAATTACTTGCGAATGCTTAATAACTTATTGCAGCAGATAACCTGTCTTATTTTTTAGAACGTGAATCTCACTATTTATGTTTTGTTGATATTGGTATTCATCCTAGGACATCTTGTTCCAACTTTCACTATTTTTTGTTTTGCTAAAGTCAATTCAAATGAAATTGTAAAATTTATGTCTCTATTACTTTGACTACAAATTTTAATTATCTATGAATTAAATAAATATCAAATACTAAATAATTTTGACTTGTTGCAACTTTGAATTATTTTTCAACATATTTGCTAGTATTAATGGAAATCTCAACTAATATTTAATGGCAATGTTTAAATCATGTCTATTCCTTTATAATAAAGCAAAATGTTACCTATGTGTCAAGCAAAAGAATGATTACTAAATTGGTAGGGAAATACAAATATGGGATATTGGATGGACAAATTAGCCTTTTTCCATCAATCTCGGATAGAGCTAAGGATTCACTATTTTTTGGCTTTGAGGTATGATGGAATAAAACAAAATGACTGTCTGCGTTTCTTTCAATTGTGAAGTAGCAGTTAGTCAATGCAACTTTCAACGCTCATCATGAGTCATCTGAAAACAGTCGATCTATGTTTTAAACATAGAGGTCAGGCTGCGTACATCCGACCCTCCCTTACCCCACAATGGGCGGGAGCCTTTGAGGCAATGGGATAATGTTGTTGTTGTTGTTGATGGACAAATTAACCTATAAATAAAAAATTTTGATCAATCAACATAAAAAAATTAAAAAATATATTTTTATACCAAACAAACACACTTTAAATCCCTATCTTTTTCTTTGGAGATATTGACGAGTTTAATCCGAAAAAGAGAGGAGGGTGGTAGGTCTCTAACGATCAAACACTCGGAGTTTCAATGAGTATATTTATAAAGAATGGTTTATTATTTATTTTTATGTGTCTTAATTTTAATGATCAGAGTTATTCAGTATACGTGTTTGTGAAGGATAATAAATATATATATTTGACGAAATAATTAAAGTGCGAACAAGTTAATTTAAGCTATTGTTACTCGAAAATAAAGATATCTATATTTAAAAAAAAATTGGTCAACATTAAAAGTACAAGTAGAACAATAACCAACATAAAACCTTCACTTTTTCATGTGTTCTTGATTCATCACAGCATTCAACAACAAAAATGTCTTAATTTTTTTTTAATCCTTTTACTTGTAACTCTATGCTGAAAATTAATCGAATCATATCGATATCAAAGAAAAAAATATATAATTGGAGTGGTTTGAAAAATTCAATTTTAGCTGTACAAAAACTAAAAAAAATTGATATGATATAATTTTTATAAATTAATCAAATCGAATCGAACCATTAACCCCTATGGCTAAGTAATAATACATAATGTATTAGTTCAGATACGTCCAAGCTACCTCAAACACCATCTTTTTTCTTAAATAACAACAATATATCCAATGAAATCTTATAAGTGAAGTCTGATGAGGATAAAATGTATGCAGACCTTACAAATATCTCATAGAGATCGAGAGATTATTTTCAAAAGACCCTCATATAAAAAATATTAGATATAAACACCATATTTTTTTCAAAGAAGAAAAATGATTGTACTATTAGAAAAAAAATTGGTCAACCTTCAACCTATTAATAAGGAATAGTACAACTAGAACAAGAACCAACATAAAAATCATTATTAACACTATAATAGCCAACACAACATTTTTAGAAAGACATAAAGAAGACACAATTAATTGAAAAAAAATAGTTCAAGCAAAAAGAATAATTAATATTTTACCCCTTTTTTTTTACTCTAGAGTAAAAAAATTTGTACTTCTGCACTACTTGATGTTGATGGAGAACAAAAGATTTATCTACACGGGATATTGGCGCGGCTCAATCAAAAAGTAGACTCAAAATTTTCTCTAAGTACTGCTTTCTCATTGAACCGCACCAATATCTCGTGTATTCATCTGAAAAATTGAATATCCACCCTTAATTTTGACTTTGACTTTAATTTTATTTTTTCCTTTTTCGTCATATATACTAGAGAAAAATAAACTAGAAGAGAAAAGGAACAAAACAATCTAAGAAAATTATGGGATTCTTGATGAGTGATAGAGATTGAAGAATAGAAAACTAGGTATTTTTTGAGGTAAAGAATAATCTTAAAAATAGGGAAATAACATGTAGAAGATGACAAATATTGTTTGGTGCATTAAAGATGTATCATTAAATTGGCCAACTACTCAACAAGAAAAGGAGTTGGAAATATTAAAGAAGGGTGATGAAAATGTGTAAGAAAAGACTCAAAAAAGGGAGAGAAATAGTCGCGTCTCAAATTATTTGTCGTAGTTTTTCTTACATATTTTTTATCTTCTATCTATATTTTAAGATATTATCTTTTTTTAGTTACTTTCCATCAATCTCGGATGGAGCCAAAGATTCACTACTTTTTGGTTTTGGAGTATGATGGAATAAAGCAAAATGGCTCTTTAAACTGTCTGCACTTCTTTCAATCGTGAAGTAGCAGTTAGTCAATACAACTTTCGATGTTCATCATAAGTCATCCGGAAACAGTCGCGCTATGTTTTTAAACATAGGGGTTAGGCTGCGTACATCTGCCCCTCCTCCCCCCTGTTACCTGCAATGGGCGGGAGCCTTTGAGGCATTAGGGTAATGTTGTTATTGTATCTTTTTTTAGTTAATATATACTTTATGTGATGTATATTATCTCACCATGATTAAGATGTTCATAGTCTTCAAGATTAATTACTATTACGAGTAAAATAAAGAAAATATGAAAAAAAAATATCTTAAATATTTTACTACTATGAGTAAAATGAATAAATATTTAAATTTTATCTTCAGCATTTAGTTGTCATGTTGTACTTTTCAAAAATCAATCTGCCTAAGTTTCAAAGCTACATTTGATAATTTTAAATAAAAATTCAGTATTTCAAAAACTATATGAAAAGTATTATTGATTACAATATTTTTCATATCACTATGATAAAAATATATTTTAAAATATTAATCAAAATTTATTTAGTTTATTCTAAAAACAAAAATTACAATAACTAAATGAGACGAAAAAATAAATAATTTGAGATAACTGTTTCTAAAAATTAATTTTTAAAAATGGAGAGAAAAGAAGGATATAAGTTTTTGCATTAAATGTGGGCATGCATGGAGTAGGGCAGAGGATGTTTGGTTCTGTTCATCCTTGCATTAATTAAATCACCTTTTATTTGAAAGGACTATTTTTAGAGAATATATATTTAAATAAAGAAATAAAATAATTTTTTTATATTATTAATATATTTTAACATGTTATAACATATAATCGTCTTATTTTTCAGGTAAATTATTACGTTTTCTAATGGATGGTTACTAAGAAATTATATGAACAATTACAATAGAGATTATGACATAAACATAAACATAATCTTGATTTATTAGAGTTAATCAAATATACCATTTTAACTATATTGATTTAATTGCAATAGTAATCAATGGTCAAAATGACAATGGAGTAATTTTTACCCCAATATTTTGAAAGAAAATGAGTTCAAATCACTATTTTCTTTCTTCTGTCAGGATAATCTGATGGACAAATCGATAATATTCCAAAGATAAGACGATGTCGAGGCATTTACATAAGATTCGAAAAAAACAGGCTCCACAGCTGAATGGAGCCAAAGATTTACTATTTTTTAGCTTTGGAGTATGATGGAATAAAGCAAAATGACTCTTTAAACTGTTTGCACTTCTTTCAATTGTCAAGTAGCAGTTAGTCAATGCAACTTTCGACGCTCATCATGGGTCATCCGGAAACAGTCGATCTATGTTTTAAACATA
>JAOTQR010000011.1:781720-801349 GCA_025774065.1 Solanum ossicruentum
GTCAGGCTGCGTACATCTAACTCTCCCTTACCCCATAATGGACGGGAGCCTTTGAGGCAATGGGGTAATGTTATTGTTTTGTTGTGTTTTCAATAAAGAGAATATATTAATGGGAAATGAGATTTTGTATGAGAGTGGCATATAAGAGAAAGTTTTGGCCTGAATAATGTTATTGGAATTTGTTTTATTGATTTTCATTGCAATTTATAATAAGTGTATAATAAATGTATACTAGTCACTTATTCTATGGTTAATCGACTAATAGAATTTAGGGCCGAGCGGCCCACTAAGTAAAAGTCCCCTAATTTTTCCTATATTTTATTGAACCTAGTCTATACTCAAATAGGAACTAACTAGAGTCATTGAAACGGGTCAGCCTAGTTGTAGTCTCGCGGGCCAAGAAATTTGATGGATAGAGTTAATATACTATCCCACTTTAGAGACTTTCCTTCGGGTAAGTAAGATATGATGTCACAAATTTTAGTCTATTTGGCATGCATCTATTCTTTGCTGGAGAAGTCTAGGACGGGTCGATTCTTTATTTGAAAGGGCTTGGAAGTAGTCAACCCCACCCTACTTTAGAAGGGGCGGGAGTTGGGATGGATTAGCCCTTCTTTTTTTCTTTTCAAATTTAAAATTCTTTCTGTATATTAGATTTTTAACATGTCTAAGGATATAGTGTAAATATGCATAACAATTATAATCATAACATATATTATACATATACTTAGTGATTCTTTCAATTATAATTTCATATCTAAAATGTATAACATCAAGAAAACAAGAAGATTTTCAAATTAAATGTGGCAAACAGTAATATTACTTCAATAATTCTACCAAAAAATATTAAGGAGAAAAATAATAATCTCTTTTAACAAATAAATAAGTAAAAAAAAATGTATAAATAAACAAACATGTCAATTAAAGAGCAAATGCTTTACAACTTTTAGTTAATTTAATTTAAATTAAATAAAATATTTTTTGCCCATGGACCAACCCTGACCCAACCTCGATTAAACTTCAAGAGTCAAGGGCTTATTTGAACTAAGAAATAAGTAAAAAAAACCGATCCAGGAAATCGGGCTTTTCAACATTGGGTCACATTTGGGCTTCTTAAACATCTTGGACTTCAAGCCTCACCCATATTGTTGGGCCTTTTAAAGCACTACATGGACTTAATGTCTATTCATATAAGCTCCTTCTTGTGAGTGCTTGTATATTATTAGTATAATGTTGTATCAATCACTTTGAAAATAGTAAAATTAAGTACGGATACAATGAAATGAGGCAATGATACAACAAAAGGAACTATATGGTATACAAGTGTGAAGAACATATATACTTTTGTTATACGAGTCGTGACTAAGATATGAATAGTAAAAGAAAAACGATCAAAAGTATAGTGGTGTGAATAATATTAGTGTATACACCCCAAAATTAATATTTACTTCTTAAAAATCATATTTTCTTTCTGATAACATATAACAATCTTTATTAAACAAACTCGATTAGGTATGACCTTTGTCCTAAATACAATAAGCCTCTCTTCGAGGCTTATCGTATAATTTCATGTACTTTTACATGAATTCGAATTACATCATCTCTATAAATCTAGAGAATACATATAGAAATTGACTTATATCATTCACTCACTAATGATCAAGTGTCAAAGATGCATCATGTGCTTTATTTAGTGTAAATATCAGATGCGATTAAGCCTGCTTCAACTATTTTGACTTGACAATCGCTATAACAAGTAATATTCATTTTATTTTAATGTGACCATTGCAAAATAAATTAATTAATTAATCACATGAATATCCATGCAGCTAATTTGGTCCATTAGAGCAAGTTGGATCCACTTTTTTTTTCTTAAAAGAACAACTAATTAAGAAATATCCAAAAGCAAAGTTTTCTTATGTATATTGCTTCATAATATAAACTTTATGTCATAGTTTTTCTATATTTAGCAAAAGCTATATATATCACACATTATTTTTGCAGGCATTAGGGTGAAGTAAGGTCTGATTTTAAAGGCGGCTAGAAAAAGAAAAAGAAAATCTTTTCTTTTATCTGAAGATTTATATACGTCAAATAAGTAGATTGAGCTTAATTTGAGTAGATTAAAATGAGTTAAATTAATGTGTGAATTATTGACGACCTAAAAGTTATTTAAACTAAAAGTAGATCATAAATCAACTCATCCAATTCTTATTAAGTTTTAATTACTTTATTTATCCATTTATAGTAGTTTTTTTAGTGACCATTAGAACCATTTTTTCTTCATTATATAAAAATAATATCTTTTTAATATATATATATTAATACGATTTCTCATTAATCAATTCGAATTATATCAATCAAATTTTTAATGGATTGAAATGGATTTAGCTAACAAAATGAATGGTCGATAACTAGTCCAAAGGAGGGAGTGGATGAGTTGTGTTTTTATGGATTAATTTTTGTCACCTCAACGTATATGAAACGTTTCCTCAAATTATTATCGACAGCATTACCCAATTGTTTCCGGTTATGGTCAAAAAGATTGAATTGTGAGTTTTTCTTTTCTACGCATCTAACTGGCTCGCGTTGTTCACAACAAATTGCATGTGTATGACAAATTTCTTTATGAATTCACAACTTTCCACATATTTATCAAGTGAAATTACAAAAAATAGAGTCCATCAAAGATAATTTATAAAAACTACAAAAATTATTGGAAGAAAAAGTTAATTTGAAATAATATTGTAATATACCGATCTCTAAGTATAAAATTTCACACTAAAGAGATTAATTAAGTGTACATCTATCACTTTTTTTTTCTTTTTAAGGAGCGGGGATGGGGTGTTAAAGATGTCAAATTGGTGGATTAGATTGAATTTGAGCGAATTAAAATGAGTTGAATTAGTAAATAGACAAGACGAAATTATTTAGGTTACCCTAAAATGCAGGTTTTAACTCAAATCGATCCATTTTTACTAAGTGTTTATTTCTTTATTTGTTCTTGTGTAATTTCACTATTTAAGTACCTAATACAATTGTGTTATTATTGTTACTACGACGCTATATAACATATCATATAAAGTGTAATTTTAAAAAAAATATTTTGACATACTTCTATTTAGAATCGTAATCTACATATCAATTCAATCAATTTTTAAATACACTGAATTGAGCGAATGCACCAGATGAATGAAGACTAAGAAAGAGAATTCTATGGCTTGAAATGTGGCAATGGTGTGGAAGACATAAGTGCATGAATTGCAAAGCAAATTCCATGTTGGAGAAAATTGGTGTAAATAAAGGAAATCGATAATAAAATCTTTGCAGCAACAACAACATATTCAGTAGAATTCACAATTTCATGTATCATAAGTACATTGAATGTATAAATATTGTTGTGGGGAAAGAAATTGGCTATGTCTGTGTAAACTAAAAATATGATTGAGGGAGCAATATGTTGTGTTGGGATGTTTATTTGTTTTTTTTTTTTAAAAAAATAATTATTCTAAAGTTAAGCAATAAAATGAGATAATTATAGTCCTAAATTATTCAACCATCTAATTTACAAAATATGTATAACAATACTTTTTTTTGTGTATATATACATATACATTGATATATTGTGTGTAGTATACACATTATATACACAATATGATATACACATTATTTTATTACATATATAATATAAATATCTTTTTCCATCAATCTCGGATGCAGTCAAAGATTCACTATTTTTTTCTTTGGGGTATGATGGAATAAAGCAAAATGACTCTTTAAATTGTCTGCGTTTTTTTCAATTGTGAAGTAGCAGTTAGTCAATGCAACTTTTGACGCTCATCATGGGTCATCCGGAAACAGTCTTGCTATGTTTTTAAACATAGGGGTCAGGCTACGTATATCCAACCCTCCCTTACCCCGCAATGGGCGGGAGTCTTTGAGGCACTGGAATGTTGTTTTTTATATAATATAAATATCTATACACATTGATATATTGTGTATATTTCAACCATGTTAATAAACTAGTTAACCGAATAACATGTATTCATAACCTTTTCTTTAATGATATAATTCCTCATATGAAAAGTAAAATTAGAGTCGTTTCTTTTAGTAAGAGATTATTTTAAATTTCGTGATACTTGCAACTTTCATTTATTGATGAAGTCATATTCAAAAATCTTGTATGAAAACTTATCAAAAAAAGAAAAATTTGCTCCGACGTAATAAATATTCTATACACCAATTTACTACTCAATATTATGATTGACATAACAACCGTTACACAATAAGTTAGCTGAATCCAGTTGCATTCCCATTCAACTTTCATATTTTTTTCCATTTTATTTGTCATATATATATATAAATTTAAAGTATATATTATCCTTATTTATCTTTGATTTCAATTTAATACTATTCCCTTTTGCGATATATTTATCTTTCTTTATATTTGTCAAAATTAATACTGAAAATAGAAAAAAAATTTATTTTGATTTTATAAATTACCAGTATTCTGAATAAAATATTTTTAGTTATTTCAGAAAAATGAGCTAGACTTTTCCTAGATAATAGTTCGATATATATTGTCTAAAAAGTATGGCCTTATGGGCATTAATTACGTGACCAAATGTATGGCGTATAAAAAGCATATCCTAACGTCAAATAAATATAATTAAAGGTTTTTTTTCAATATAAAGTACAAAAATAAAAAATGCAAAACATGCATGACGTTAGGTCATCAACTTGGGGAGTCAAGTATTAAAGAAGTAAAATAACATGAAAATTCGAGATGATTCAAGATATAATATATAAATACGATAATTTTTCAGCGAATGAATATCAATTGGATAAGGATCGCTCTGCCATTTTGTCGAAGTATATAACCCTCCTCCACCCCACCCCCAACCCCCGAATTTTTTTTGTATGTGTTCGTCCATAAATTTTTTGATCGTATGGCTTTTGGATGATATTTTGGTTGAAAATCTTTATGGATACGTCTGTAATGACATCAAGAAGAATTCCAATAGTCTTGGCTTGATCCTTGCAGCATTATAGAGCATCTTAACGACCACACAACAAAAATCAAGTGATATTTACTAATTTTTAATATAAAGTTGTTAAATAATTATTTTTGCGTGATTCATGTGCCACGAATCCAAATCGTAAAAATAATTAGTAATGGCCTTTTCCCAAATTCTACCTTAGTGCATAATGCTTTGTACATCAGAATACTTTTTAATTTTTTTTTATAAATGTAAAAGGAAATAACAACAAATAAAAAATGTTTGATAATTGGGGAGTGTATGGTGTAATGAACTTTTATTTTTAGGGAATTTTAATAATATTATTACCTAGTACTTACAAAGTATAACTAATTTGAAAAAGCAAAAACAAAAAGTCTGCTTATGACATCATATTAAGAAAATCATAAAATATTCCAAATTTAGTAAAGATAACATCACCCTGCATTTATGCGAGATTTCGGATAAAGAAGGATGTAATTCGATTATTATTATTATCATCATCATCATTATCATCATCACCAGCAGCAGCAATAGCAGTATTATTTTAGTTTTTGATTTATGTTATCAGGACTTCGTTTAGCTTGTTTAATTGATTTGTACATAATCCGAGAGCTTCATACGTGGGTTTTTTTTTGGCAAAAGAAAGTCGAGGAATGTGAGCATTGACAAGGTAGATAGAGCGTGATTGACTAGGTCGTTCAATGTTATTTTGAAGACAACTAAAATAATTGAAGAATAAAGGTGAAGCGCAATAGTTCCATAGTATAAGAACAAGAGTAATATTTAAAACTGTTAACCCTACTATGAAGGTGTGAGAGAGAGTAGTGGAGATGAGAGTGAAAAGAGGAGTATTCAATTCAGAGAATCAATTCGAATTCATGCAGGAGCGATCGATTATTGAGGCCATCCATTTTGTGATGAGAGTGGTGGAGAAATGTAGGGAAGAAATTAAAGAGAGACCTTCATACTGTATTTATTGATTTTAAGAAGGCTTATTACAAAGTTTCAAGGGATATCCTCTAGAGGTATCGGGAGGCTAAAGGTGTCTCGATGGGTGTATATTAGGGTGATAAGAGACATATAGTGTGAAGCCAAGACTTGGATTAAGATGGCTAGAGAAGACTCGAAGTATTATTCTGTATACATAGGACTATACTAGAGATTTGTGCTGAGCTCTTTTTTATTTGTCTTGATAATGAATAAGCTAACACAATCTATTCAAAAGGAAGTTCTACGGTGTATGTTATATACGGATAACATAGTACTGATTGATGAGATACATGACAGAGTTAGTGATAGGTTGGAGGTTTGAAGACAAATTCTGGAGTTCAAAGGGTTCAAATTAAACAACACCAAAACAAAATACTATGAGTGCAAATTCTTTGTTGCACTGGATAAAGCAGGAGGGAAGCAAGACTTGTCACTCAACCTATTTCTATGAGAGAAAGTTTTAAAAATCTTGGATTCATCATTTAGAGTATCGAGGACATTGATGATGATCTCACACGTCGCATTAGAACAACATAGATGAAATGGAGGCTTGCCTCCAAAGTGTTGTGTAACAAAAAGTACTCATTAAACTTAACATTTTAGACTAGGCAAAAAGTATTTTACGCAATGACCTTTTAATTTTATGACGATCCTCATAGCCGCGTAAAAATTCTTTTGTGAAAATATATTATTATGACATATTTATTTATTTATTGTGGAATCTAATCAACATAAATGTTTTTTTATGACAATCTCAAGATCATCTCAAATAATACTCAATTTCGAAAATACTAGTAATAAGGGATGATATGATAGATATTAAATTACCATATCAATTTTGATATTATATAAAACTTGATACAATTTTCGATATTTATAAAGAAAAATATGAAATATCGAATGTTGTACTAAATTAGGATATAATTGCATATGCAAATATTAGCAAATTTATAAACTAGTATTAGTAAAAAACTAATTGGTTAAATGTTTCAATTTTAAACTGCTTTTATCTTGAATGAAATATTCTTTTTTGGTAATTAATTAACAAAGAAAATTACCTATATTTTCGTTTAAATATCTCCATATGCATGTTCAAGGCTAATGTGATATCGTTGATTCGTTTCTTGAAAACTCGAGTCATAACAATCTATTATATGATTATATGTATGTCAAAATCGAATAAACATAATTAATCTTTACTAAATTACTATTCAAATATTATTATGATGAATTAATATGATTCAATCCTTTCCATAGCCAGATGGAGTCAAAGATTCATTATTTTTTAGCTTTGGGATATGATGGAATAAAACAAAATGCCTCTTTAAACTGTCTGTGCTTCGTTCAATTGTGAAGTAGCAGTTAGTCAATGCAACTTTCGACGCTCATCATGGGTCATCCGGAAACAGTCGCTCTATGTTTTAAACATAGGGGTCAGATTGCGTACATCCGACCCCCCCTTTACCGCGCAATGGACGAGAATCTTTGAGATAATGGGATAATGTTGTTATTTGAATTAATATGATTCAATATAAACACCGTATACGATAAATTTTTACCATTAACTTAACTACAAGAGAATCATCTCGTCTCTCGTAGGTTCATAAGAAATTTACTATTCCAAATATAGTCATTCACAAATTCTTTATGATCGAAGTCTAGACTAATGTTTATAAAAAGATTTAATTTACATTCACTAATTAATAACATAATAATATTCTTTTATGGTAAATATAATTTAACCTATTATAAAAGCTTATTTGTCTTAATGTGATAGTATAAAAATGAGCAAATTTCATAAATGACAGATATATAAAGCCAAATTATGCTCTATAGCTATAGGTTGGATAATTATATTTCGTTAACTATAGTTATAACAACATTCGTATAATTCGGTATACAATTCACAGTTTTTTTTATAGTATTTGTATATTTTGCTATACGATTCGTGTACACTATTGGATAATTTGCTACAATTCACAGTATTCGTATATTTCACTACAATTTGATTCACGCATAAATTTTATCTAATCGCGCATAACGTTCATATAAATCGCATAAACTATACAAAACTCAAATTGTAATGTCTGTTGCGAGCCATAATTAATTCAAATTATAAATATATTAATTAATTAACTAATATATATTTGATTATCCGCGTAACTGGAGCAGGACATATGATATTAAACCAAGACAATTGAATGACCAATTATCAGTAATCAGTACAAATGATATTAAAAATGAAAGTAAACAAACAAACAAACAAAAAGTAACAACAAAATCTTGAAATCTTTGCTATTTACTTCTTTTTTTTCCCTTTTCTATTTACTTAATGGTAAATTCATGGAAATAAATAAATGCATTTACTACTTCTAATTAATCAAAAAAAAAAGCATGTTAATCCAACAACATGCTCCAATCTCCTATTCTTGATTAATCCTCAGAGAGGCGGATCTAACTTGTAACTCACGGGTTCACGTGTGTATCCTGCACAGATCTCATCTATAACAATATGACTGATTATTATAGATGAATGACTTCAGAATACTATATTAGAAGTCGATAAGCTTCAGATTCTGAATCTGCAATATCAAATTTTTATTAACTTGATTTTGAGGACAATTGAATTTGGTCACATTCAAACGATTGGGCATTAGATGTATTTTGTTGATCATCACACCAATCAGGAATAGGTACACCAAGTGGAAAATTATCAAGAAATGTCATGATATCATCATCCACTTGATTGCCCATTTCTAATGAAGCTTCCTTTGTTGTTATACCTATATATATAAAAAAATTTAAAAAATTATTCAATCTTTTTGCATTACTTAATTGTAAATAACACGAATCAATAACGACAGACAAATTATGTAGCTAAATAATAAAATTCATCATTAATTCTATCTAGCATCAGATAATAACAAATATTGTATCAGTTGCTAGTGATTAATCAACAGACTAACGATAAAGTTCATAGCTAATTTTAAATTTTTTATTTTGTTAGGAGATAAGTCATATATATACCATAATAAATAATTTTATTCCAAGTATAATTACTTAGTATGTTATATATAGTAAGTTTTACTTACAATAAACTCATAAAAATTGAGTTAACTTTAATACATTTTAAATGACCTAATATGTAAATAATTTTTATAATGTTAATATATAGATAACCCTAGCTATGACAATAGGTAAGTTTCTATAATAATATTCTTGATTTGACAATTTATACTACTAAAAATTGTGAAACGATGAATATTTTCATTGAAATTTTAAATTTTTTTCTCGTTAGAAATAGTGGCTGAGCCAAAAATTTATATGAGGAGATTCAAAAAAATTATGGAACGTCACAATTATAATTTTTACGTATGACCGAAACCAATTTTAAACCTCCTTTACCATTCTATTTTAATTTTAATTTTTGTTTACGTATACAAGTTAAATCTGATTAAAATTACAACATCAACATATCTAGTGGAATATCACAAGTGGAGTCAGAGGTTGTTTTGAGAAAACCCTCTTCTCAAAATCGAGCCCTATAAACAGAAGATACTAGATATAGAAAAAAAGGGAAAAAAAACGAAAAACGACTAAAAATGAAAAGCAAAATGTTTACCTGAGGTTGAATTTGGTGAACTTGAATCTTCAGAATGTTTATGAGCAAAATTATATGTTGATTCTTCACTTAAAATTGCATCTGCTGCTTCTTGTGTTAATCCATATTCTTCCCAAACTAATTTCCCTTTATTATCTTCATTTTCAATTGGACAATTTTCCTCAATTTTTTCACCTCTTGTTAAAGCATGAGATTCCTCCAATAAATCCTCTAATAATCCGCTATTTCCTCGCGATAATCCATGATTAATCGCGTAATTATCACTTGATGTTGTAGTCTTAAACATGGACGATTGTATTGAACGATGCTCAGTACCCATACCTGTCGTTGAAAATACAAGTACAATTGAGAAAAAACGAAGAGAATAAAAAATATGAACAAATTTTTTAGGTTGAGACGTGCATATATACCTAAAATCAAACCATTAGGGTTTGAGTAAATCGCGGAGAAAGGCTTGGTGAAATTTGGATAGGTGTTTTGAAGTGGTGGCATTGGCATTGAACTAGAATAACCTTGACTAAAATTATTAGGCACGGGCGCTACCATTGAAGAAAGTTGTGAATTTTTCATCGATGATGCTAGTGTTAGAGAAAGGCTAAGGCGTGGATCGCGAAAAAACTTGACTTGGTTGTTGATATTATTTGTATTTGTGAGAAATGAAGAAGTAGGATTATTGTTGAATTGGTATTGATGTGGAATAAGGTTCCTAATAGGTTTCATAGTTGAAGGATTGAAGATACCTAAAAGGGAAAGAGGGGAATTATTGTTGTAATTGGAATTTTGGTGATGATTATCAAATGGTGTATTGGTACTATGTTGTTGATTTTGGTCTTGTTGGTAATTTTGTGGTTGTATGTCTTGAGGGTATATTGGTAGTCCAGCTCTTTGTCTTCTCTTTAGCCTCGTGTTCCAGTAATTCTTGATTTCGTTGTCTGTTCTACCTGGAAGCTGTGTTCATAGAATAAGAATCAATAAGTGCAAACCAAATAATGAATTCAGAAAAAACCAAAGAATGAATTAACAACCTGAGCAGCCATACGAGCCCATTTATTTCCAAGTTTAGCATGAAGTTCGACAATAAGTCTTTCTTCCTCTAAAGAAAATGCACCTTTTTTGAGATGAGGCCTCAAATGGTTAGCCCATCTCAACCTACAACTCTTCCCACATCTCATTAAACCCGAATTCCTTTGGACTGCATTCCAATTCCCTTCTCCGTGTTTCTTCACATACTCCATCAAAATCGCGTCTTCCGTTGTTGTCCATGGACCTTTCTTTAGTACCTCCCCATTATGATTTCTTGTCCCATTCTTCTTATTCACTCCACCACTTGGGGCCATTCAAGATTTTGTGGGGTTTTCTTCTATATCCTCAATGATCAATATGGATTGAAAACTAAGCTCTGAAAACACTTTTTCTGTTGTTCTTCTTGTATTAGTTTTTCCAAGAATTAGAGAGAGTAGAAATGAGAAAGAGTTCTGAGAATGAAAGAGAGAAGTGAGAGAGTCTAGCAAGGAATAGTTGGCAAGAAATATTTATAAGACTCACCTTTTATTTCGTAGCGACTTGTAAGCTCTATGCTTCAATTATTCTTTTTTGGGGGGTTTCTTTGTCCACACTTTTTCTTTTCTCTTTCTAATTCATGCTTTTCATCACTTCCCTCAATTTGCAAAGTATTTCATTTCGTTTTAATATATGTCAACTTATTTTAACTAGACACGTAATTTACAAAAAGAAAAAGAAAACACTAAAAATAATGATCTTAAACATGACATTACATATCACAACATGGGTGACTATAAAAATGGACATCATAATTCATATTTACATTATTTACAACATACCCAATTGTATCCTGCAAGTGGGGTGCGGGGAGGATAAAATGTACGCATGTCTTACCATTACCTCATAGAGATAGAGAGATTATTTCCGAAAGACCCTCAGCTCAAAAATATCAAGCCCCAAAAGCAGAAGACACATTTACATCGTTTAAGATGATTAAATGTATCGAAGAAACTTCAAATCTATGATCGAAAAAAATTTCTAGTTAATTTATCGTCGTTTAAATTCTTAAACCTATCCTCAAGAGATAAAAAGACTAATAACACAAAACAAATTGAATCTATCTAATTGACCTTATATGTACATTGTAACTTTTGAACGAAGGAGGTTAGGATGAACCACCTCATACACCCTAGCTCTGCCCCCAAAAGAAGTTAATTTTGAGAAGTCATTTCATTGTTTGAATCAAAAGTGAACTATTTCTGCATTTACACCGTTGCTTCTCAGGGTGTTCTTTCATGAAACTTTCTGAATTGAGCAATGTCATGTGTAACTCACCTTGCTTGCATGGTTTTGAAGTCCTCCAGAGAACGAATGAGTCCACCTGCATATCAGCACATCAAGGGGATAAATCGATGGTTTCTGGGTGATGAGGATGATGTGGTCGCGGAGAAGTAGAGGGCTTTAGTCTTTTGAGGAGCAACCATGCATCAGAGGCAGGACACCCTTGGTTCATTTCAGTAGCAACTGGAGTTGGGGATTCCTCATTCAAATGAACAAGCATTGTACCCTGCAAAACACATTGCCCAAAGACATTCTCATGCAAAGAACATATTTGCAACGTGAAGTATAAATTTTACGAGGTCATAATCCTTCAGCAGGTAACAGCTTTCACGTCAGTAATGATCGAGTTTTTTATCATAGAACTAATCATTTGTATTTTTTATCCTTTTTAAAACTCTTGTATATAAGATTGACAGAAAGATCAATGTTGACACAGCTGATTGATCAAATACATGCATTGACCTGCCATTAAAATCGATCCCTGGACACGTTTCACTCAGAGAGATGTAGTTGCACTGTACTTTTTGATCCAAAGACACTTTTTAATTGGGCTATTGACGTTTAATGCTAGGTGTAATTTTATAGAACAAACGAATACGAACTTAGAAGTTTCATGTGGAGTTTTCCATCAACAAAATTCCCTTCATGATAGCAGTGAAGTACCTCAAAATTAATCAAGAATTTCTGGAAACATTTCATTGTCTCCTTCATGTCACTGACTTGTTTGCTATCTGAAGAACTAAGAGCAGCATTTACCTCTGCAGGAGAAAAACCTATTTTTTTCTGCACAAGCTGAAGCAGACAGAAGTTAAAAAATAATCAGATTCTGACAGTCATGGGGCTGGTGGTCCAGTCTTCAATAACTTACAGCATGATCTATAAGGATCTCAGAGATTAGGCTGCCGTCATCAACATAAACCCGAAGCTCATATTTAGTACTCTGTTTATACTGAAAGCCCTTCACACCAGTAAGAAAGCACTGCAGATTTAAGCCAGATCTCAGTTTCTCATTAACATGATAGACAATTCTACTCTGTATTCCCAACTTTTTGTGCTAAAAATGAAAAGCAATAAAGTTACTGTTTTTGTATAGTAAAAGGCAAAACACAATATAAAAACAGTCTTAATCGCAATGGCTAATACCAACTCTACATGCACAAAGTCAAGACAAGGCTCAGCGATAGCAAATGAACCAAATATGCATAAAAGTATAAAACTAAGCTGCCAAGAAGAGGGATGCCAGTAATGGGGTTTTTCTTGATAGATTGCCATTGGCTTAAGAAAAGATCTATTCCTACTTAAGCAACTGTTATAGACAGTGATACGATCCCGGATCACACGTACAACATTGAGGAAGATCTCAAGATGTCAAAGGGACCAAGGACTCGTTTCAAGGCCAAGAGCACCCAGGGATTGCACATTAAGGAGCTGCATGATCTTCAAGCAACGGTTAGAAGTGGTTGAAGAGCTATTTTGAAGAGTCTTGCAAGGACACCATATTTGGAGCTTTGAGGATTGTATGGAACTTGTTTCAAGACCAAGAGTGCTCAAGGATTGCACATTAAGGAGCTGCATGATCTTAATTCTTAAAAACCTATTATGGATTGCTTAGATAGCTATTTTGAGGATTCTTGAAGAATATATCATGTTTGAGGCTTGAAGAATATATGGAGCAAGCTGAAGAGAACATTGCTGGAAGATATGACTCTGACCCGGTACGTCGTACAGAAGCAGGAAACTAGAGGTTGCATGGAAATCTCAGCACAGCTCAGCTTGGTGCCCTGAAGATATTGACCCAGCGCATCACACTGGTCAATTGATTGGAGAAAGTTTTAGTTTGGGCAACTTTCTCTTCACCATCTTTATGCAATAGTTATAAACATTAGTATATTTTAGAACAGTTCTTGACATATTATAAGTTAAACACCTTTGATAGACTGAAATTCTCTTTGTTCATATTGAACTATGGAATTACTTTTAAACTTGATTTTCGATGTAGGCAATTCCTTTTTCCTTTAATCCTTCTTAGATTCTATCTTATTGTTCTTAAGGGGTGATAGATTTCATATAACCGATTGTTACCATAACATTCAGTTAAGATTTAAGATTCTTACTATTCATCGATTCCTGTTGAAATTTTTATCTTGTTATTTTACATTAGATCAACTCATAGAGATCATTATGCTTGCCTGTATCCCCAATTGACTCATACAAATTACAGCCAAGTGAAAAAAAGACACAATTACTATGGGTAAGATAGAAGGGACACGATGGATTTTCTACATAGCACCATCAGTGAAGTTGATATGATGAAAAGCAAAAATTACCTTAATTTTTCCTGTAACAGTGGAAGCACTGCCATTCATACCAGCCTGCTTAGCCGACAGACTAGCTAAGTAAGTGAAAGGGTTTTCCTTCCCTCCAGAAAGTATAAATGGATGGTCGAACTCATCAACCAAATCAATTTCCTCAATGTCAATTGCTGCAGTTGACGATGTATCTGGCGCTACATCCTCACCTTGGACACTGCCTCTAGAGACAGGACCACTTCCTTGGCTCCTCCTACTGGCAAGTGTGGCAGGTGTGGCAGGGCTATTTCTAACATCTGGCAGAAGTTCATCCACTTCCATGGAGAAAGAAGACAAAAGGATAGGGTCATTATCTTCCCTTCTAATTGGAACATGATTGTCTTCGGTAGTCATGTCAGCCATTTGGATATCCTCCAAATGACTAGCTGCACCAGATGAAAAGGTAGACCCAGTAACCTTCATATTGAATGGGACAGAAACAGCTGGAGTAGACGGAAAATTAGATTGCGCATGTCTTCTATAAACAGGAGCGGTGATTGTCGTAGCAGATGGTAGCCCAGTGGTAATAGGATGAATTTCTTCGGTTGCAGAAGTAGCAATGCCAGATGTTCCTGCACCCCAAAGCAAAAGTTTAAAAGATAGGTAAGTCTGTCACTACAGTACATGTCCCAATGAAATGAGAAGAGGAAAGATTGACACCCTCTCCCCTTGTCCGGCATAATTTCAGACACACCTTTTCTTTCTTTCTTTTTTTCTCTAACAAAGTTCCTGTCGCAAATTAAACAGGAAAACATTTAATCTACTGAATCAAGTCATATCATGTGTTACTTTCTCCTACAGCATCCATTAACCACAAGGTGCATTTATAGAGACACCTACAGACCCTGACGCCTTGGACATATACACACCCTTCCCCAAAAAAAACATACAAATATATTTGATAATTCGTAAACAATCACCTAAAGGATTTGCCTAGATAGAAGCAGTGCCTGTTTCTTTTCTGTTTATCCTTTTGGATGTAGG
The DNA here is from genome assembly GCA_025774065.1 of Solanum ossicruentum. NCBI lineage: Eukaryota > Viridiplantae > Streptophyta > Magnoliopsida > Solanales > Solanaceae > Solanum > Solanum ossicruentum. Next base: position 797,029 of record JAOTQR010000011.1, read on the forward strand.
AAACAAAATTGCATGGCCTTAGTGTGTTAAGCTTATAAATGAAGACAAATAAAACCTGATTAATAACAATAGAGATTTGTCCACATGAACATGATAAGTGAAACTGATACAAATCAATCTATCAACTATGAATCCGTCCAAATTACTAGGTCAGCAGTATCAATCATCTATATCCACAGTGGTAATACAAATAGTCCAGCTCAGGAAATCGCCAACTTTACCACTATGAGAATAGCACCGAAGAGGATATAATAGGATATTTGGTAAATTTGCTCAAGGAATCCGAAGAAGCTGCCTTTTGACACATATGGCACATATTCTGGTCACAAGCTTTGATGTCAAAATTGTTCATCTTCAGTTGTGAACATGACAAAACCAAGGTCGGCAAACAGCTAGTAACATCATTAACGAAAACATAGAATCCATTCTTCTGGGATCCTTTCTAAGACATAGAATCCATTCTTCCGGGATCCTTTCCTTCTGTCAAACAGGTAGACCGCTACCATTCTTTTATTAATAAACATGTGGTCAAAAGGGAACAAACCAGGGACATCACCGTTCACCACAAGATGATGCAAGAGGTTATCTGGAACCTATTCCAATTTAAATATATATACCAATCTTTCATCTTGTAGCACTACCTTAGCTATATCATTGTGGAATAAATGTTCTGCTGATTAACACTCAAAACTATAGGGAAGAAAACCAAAAACTAAAGCTTCAAACAATCACATGCAAGCTTGCACGGAAAGAAGCCATCAAAAGGAAGCAATCTGATAAAATATCAGCCTCTCTCTCAGATCAAAAGTCAGAAGACCAGCTTAACCATATAAGCCAAAGTAGCACATAGAAATCATTCTTCACTTTGAAAGCAACACAAAAAACAAATGACCATTCAGCACATATATGGATATCCTAGACCAAATGGAAATAAAATTTTTAGGGTAACAAAGTACCTCGCTCCTGAACCTGAAAATGAACACTTTGTCTTGAGGAAGTATCAGCATGCTCTGGAGCAGTAACACCTTCTCGTGGCCATGCAGCACTAGTAGCTCTAGTTGCCAAAGGAGGAACCTCTCCAGACCTTGTTCTGGCATTGGACATAGAGAAGTAACTAGATCACCGAAAGCAAAGAGGTTGTTTCTAGCATAATACTAATAAATCCTGACAAGATGCCTTATCCACTCATTTTTTAAAACCAAAGCCTATAACTGAGCAACAGATACCAAGTCCTCACCAGAAGGTGAAAAAGCAAAATGGAAAGGGGAAGGGCAAAGTACCACTTTGCTAAGATTAGAATAAAAAGCTCTTAACTTTAACCTTTAAGTTAGGACCATCAGAGTATCTGTTTGATACCCCCTGAATAGAACAACTACTGCACCTTAATACATGTTACTTGGGTTAACTATAAGAATCCTCATCATCCATTTAATTACATTCCAATATTCAGTCAGTTAGGGTCCCCTAACGCTAGCAGTGCCCATCAACCTCTGCCATTCAAGTGAAACACAACACTTATCTATGACATCTAGCAACAATATCCGAATTTGATAATTAGGTCCAGACAGGAAATGTTTTCTTGGAGGATGGTGCTTAGTCATACCTTTTCCCCCTTGGTGGTTTATTTATTTCATTAACTAGCCGCTTCCTTGCTTCTTCTAACTCTTCCACCATCCCACCCAAAACTTCAATAACTTCAGGGACCAACATCAGCATTCCACGCCTAACATGAACATTACAGATAGCAGCCTGCAAAATGCAGCAGCAATCTATATGAATATGGAAAAAGTTTTATGGTGAATACTATTATTGTCAATTATCATAATGCAAATAAGACTTTTAAAGCTACTTGGTAAACTAATAAACAGCATGGTAATTGCTAATTGATACTCCCTAAAAGTACCTTCAGTCCAGAAGGAGACAGAACGTCAAGATCTTTTATAGGCCTGTACTCCATTCCAAACACACGCTGAATGCCATCAGTCATGGACAATTTCAGACACCTCTTTATTCCAGCAGCTGCTTTCTGATACCTATCTCGAAGAGGACAACTGATATTCACAATCTCATCTACCTTGAGGGAGAAGGGGATTAAACACTGGAATAGTCAGAGTCACATTAAAGGTATAGGTTAACCAAACGTAAGGAAGCTTCTGGATTTAAGTTAACTGCAAAAAAAAAAGGGGGGCAAGCCCGGTGCACTAAAGTTAACTACAAGAAGTGTCATATTTAACTATAAACCTTTCCAAAATGTACTTAGTAAGCAAATGCTGTCAAAGAAATTAAGCGAATGAAATCTGATTTCATAAACTAAAGACCATGATGAGTCAGTCAATTGCGTTTTACTTCTCTTTTTGTTTGGGGGGATAGATCAACACTTCTTAAATTTAGAACCTTTCTGTTGGCTAACTGCTAGCAGCAAGTAATGAAGTCTTTTTGATCACTCCACAACTTTCTGATTTGGCACTTACATTTTTCAAATAAGAAACTATACTCTGTTTCTAATAGATGAGAAGGAGAAAAACAGAAAACAGTAGAAGCTCTTTAATACAAAAAATAACTGTTGCCTGTTTCCAACTTCTTTCACAACAAACCCAATTCCAGACATGCCTTCCCAAAAAGCTCTTAGAAGTTTTATAAAAATATAAGCTACTTTGATCAACAAGAAAACAATATAAGCTTCCTAATCCATATGAATATTGAACACTAGTACCCTCAAGAGTAAGTAATAATATCATGGCACTTCAAGTGACATATGAGTAACTTTTGCATTTTCTTTTCCCTTAAAGTTTTAGATTTCGTATCAAAAAAGCTGTATGAGATGAGGCATATTCCTAATTATCCTTACTTCCACTCTCCCCTACCCCGTACAAGCGGGGGAGCACCTCATAGCCGGTAAAGCTTCAACTTTTTACAGAAAACTACATATTGAGCCTACATCAATGGTAAACTTCATCAGCATTCTTACTTTCACTATACCTGAAGAACAAAAGGCCCTTTAAGATCAACCGAATGCAGCTTGTGCACATCCCTTGGAAGCATTCCTGCACCACAAAAATTCATATCCGAGTATAAAAATTGCTCAAAACAAAGTTTCGCCTTCGTCGTATCATCCAATCCTGAAAAACCTCTTACTGATCCTTCAAGTCCTCCAACACATGATTCTAACCATTGCCTCCGCAATCTTAACCCTAATCCTTCCAATACCCGACCAATACCACAATCCGCAGCTTGTACAACTTCAGAAACGTCGACGTTTGGTTCATGATTAGGTGTAGGGTTTTGATTAGGAGAATTTAGGGTTACTGATTGGAAGTTAGTAGAAGATTCTAGAATTTCCATTTCGATATTGTTAGGGTTTTCATTTTCTTCATCGCCGCCGACGAGTTGCTGAGGTTCGTCGGCGCCGTCGTCTTCTTCGTCGGAGGAGGAAGAGATGATTTGGTGGCGTCTTCTGCTCATTGTTTTTCCCTGAAATAATTTTCCCTCCAAATTTTTTTGTTTGGGTTTTTTCAATTTTAGCTGCCGTTAATGTGGTAGGAGGGAAGCAATTTGTGCCGATTGATGGGCTTTGATAATCTTGGGCCGGGTATGTTTCCATCAGTGGGCTTGGGTTATTGGGCCGGATTTGTTTCCGAGACCATCTTTCTCAAGGTCCCGTAACACGCTCTCAAATTTCTACATTTCAAATTATCCCTTTCACGCCAAGTTTGATATTGAGAGTTTTCGTAATCTAAATTCAATTTTGAAAAGTCCTATAGACTCTTTAATATTTCAACTATTAGAAAATCAAACCACGCTTAGACATTAACTTCAGTCCTTTATCGAATTGTCCTATACTTCACTTCACTCTGATTTCATCTAAAGACTGTTTAAAGCTACTGCACAAAAATTTTCTGAACCAATTCTCTTTATCATTAATTTTTTCCTAACGACCAAAAAAATCGTTATTATTACTAATCCGATACGAGAAAAATTACTAATAATATGACACATTTAGTAAACTATTTTTTGTTTCAAAATTTTATTTTTATTTTTTTAAGAAGAGAAGGTCATACTCGTGGCATGATGAATGATATAAATTTATACATATATTTTAGCATTTAATCATATGATTAATTAACTTGATTTATCACCTTATCAAACCATTTAACATCATAAGTGTTGCGCAGATTGAATAACGATTCAACCTGATTTAAACACTTGCGGAATTATAACTGGACAGAAAAATAAATAACTTGGGTACAAAGAATTGTTATCGAGGTTCACCCAAAACTTTTGGGCTACGTCCCCGTCGCAGAGGTACTTCTGCGAGTTTCAC
>JAOTQR010000011.1:804381-814518 GCA_025774065.1 Solanum ossicruentum
ATGACTCTTTAAACTGTCTGCGCTTCTTTCAATTGTGAAGTAACAGTTAGTCAATGCAACTTTCGACGCTCATCATGAGTCATCCGGAAACAGTCGCGCTATATTTTTAAATATAGGGGTCAGGCTGTGTACATCCGACCCCCCTTACCCCGCAATTAGCGGGAGCCTTTGAGGCATGGGGTAATGTTGATGTTGATGTATTCTTATAAATTATTTTATGTAACAAGTAATAATTAAATTACTTTAAATGTCTGCATTATTTTATCTTTTGTTATTTTCTGAACAAATATCTATTTGGATAAAGGGTCCTAAATTTAAGTATTTTTGTAATATTATTTTTCTATGAGCATTATTTTTGCTGCTTCATGAAATATAATTGTCCATTAATGTAGCAAATTATTGGTTGACTTAGTGGATGAAGCTTTAATTTTTGCATAGAAAATCTTGAGCTTCAAAACTTTGTACTTATTATTATTTTTTTTTTCTAATTCCATAAAATTCCCAACCTTTACTATTTTAGCCATGACATTTCCAAATACAATGAGTTCATTCTTTATTAAAAAGCACCACATAAATTGGAAAAAGATAGCATATATATAATGTTATTATTTAGAAATAAGATAAAAAATTATTATGAATTACGATAATTAATAATTTAAAATTTAAAAGAAATAAGAATATAAAAAAATTGGGTTCTCCATCAGTGTTATAAAATTAGAATAGAAAAAAATTGTATATATTAATAAAAATTATGTATTTCTAACAAATTTTCTGAGTCACATATATTGAAAGAAAACGTAACCTATATAAGGTTCATATTAACATGAAGTTACATTAAGAAAAATTATAAATTACAACAAGAGATAACTTAAAACATGTAAGAATTATATTAAGAATCTAATAAATTTTCCAAATCGCATAAATTTAGAAATGAAATATAACATATATTGGCCGTGTTAATACGAACTTTTAAATCTAGTAATTAAGAAATCAAAATTGTATCTATGAAATTTCAATATAGGTGAAATTAAAGTTGATAATTCATTTTATTCATACAAAATACAAAAAAAGAAAAAAAAATTCAATATGAAATTTTATTTTTATTTAAATTTCAGATTTTCTTGGAAAAAAAAAGAAAAAAGAAAAAAAGGATAGGTCTTGCCGACGCTAGTCTTTTCTCCTTTACAAGTCTTCTTCAACCGTAAGCCCAAGTGTATCATCAGAAGCAACTCCACCTGTACACTGTACTACTCGCCCTTTTTTCGTCCAAAAATCAAAATTTTTTTGTACAAGAATCCTCTTTACCCAGTAAAGAAAGACCCCTTTTGGTGGATTTGAATCACAGAGAAGAAAAAAAGGCAGTTAATTTGGTGGTGTATTCAAAATGTTAGCTCAAGTTCAACTTTTGTTCGTGGTGGTGTTCTCTGAAATGGGGTTGATTTTATTGTTTCTATTCAGAACCCCTTTGAGGAAACTGATAATTATGACTCTTGACCGTATTAAAAGAGGCAGTGGACCATTGATTGTTAAATCTGTAGCAGCTACCGTTCTTGTGATTATGATTTATACTGTTTATTCTATTAAGGAATTGGAGGCTCGTCCTGCTGATTCTGTTAATCCTACTGATCAAATCCTTCTTGCTCATCAGATTCTTGAAGCTGCTCTTATGGGTATTTTTCGTTTTTGCAGTTTCAGAACTTTTTGGGGATTGATTAGTTCATGAGTATGTTCCTTTTTGGTAAAGATTGAACCTTTTTTGGTTTGTTTGAAGATTTTTTTTTTTGATGATTGGTTTATGGGTGGTTTTAGGAGAGTTAGAGGGTAGACTGAAAAGAAGTATTGACGAGAGGTGATTTGACTTGATACGATATAGTTTCAACTTATCGAGGACATGGTTTGAGATAAAAGGTTGTGGAGGACACGGATTCGGATGGAAGGTTATTAGGTAGTAGTGTTTGGTTTTATTTTCCGTCAATGGTATAGTCCTTGATTTGCTAGTATAGTTTCTAGGACGCAAATTAGGATAGAAGGTTATAAGGAAATAGTGTGTAGTTTCACTATCCGTCTATAGTATAGTCGTAATATTGCTTGTGTAGTTTCTTGGCTGCGGAGAACATGGATTAGGAGGGAAGGCTATTAGGTAATAGTGTTTGGTTTCATTTTCCGTCTATGCTATAGTTCTAGTATTGCTCGTATAGTTTCTTGGCCATCGAGGGCATGGATATGGAGGATACTGATTAGGATAGAAGGTTATTACATGATAGTGTGTAGTTTCACTGTCTGTCTATAGTATAGTCGTAATATTGCTTATGTAGTTTCTTGGCCGCGGAGAACACAGATTAGGAGGGAAGGTTATTAGGTAATAGTGTTTGGTTTCATTTTCCATCTATGCTATAGTCCTATTATTGCTCATATAGTTTCTTGGCCCTGGAGGGCACTGATATGGAGGACACTAATTAGGATAGAAGGTTATTAGGTAATAGTGTGTGGTTTCACTATCCATCTATAGTATAGTCGTAGTATTACTTGTGTAGTTTCTTGGCCGCGGAGAACACGGATTAGGAGGGAAGGTTATTAGGTTTAGTTCAGTTCATCCCAATCATTTTTCTAAATGCAAGGATATCGATCTATTTATAACAGCACTACGATCCTATGTCCATTAGGGTAATTTATAAGGAATTTATATATTCTGGTAGGTTTCTTAATTGGCCAAAAGAACACATCCACAGTGATGTTTGCATCCCTTCTCAGTTGTTCAGTTCAGTTGCTGCTCAGAACGATTTCCAGACGTGAATGGTTATGTTAGAATCGTGAGGCTGCTCTTTCTGATGACTAGAAATGCTTATATTAGATGTGATAACATCCACTTGGGATGTGATGGAAAATCTCTAAATGAGTTGTTCCTTAGTTTTTTCGTCAAAGTTTGAGCCCGTAACAAGTTAAATTGTTCAAAGAATCAGTCCAAGCTATCTTCCATGAGTTCATAGGTCTAAGTTAGCTCTCTTTGGCTCCACCTCTCTTGTACTAAGTCCATTCCTTGGAGAGATTCTGGCGCTCCAACTTACATCATATTGTGTCAAACTTGTCAAGGGGATGTGAGGAGTTGCTGGAGTGTGAATCTCTTCAGTTAAAACTAAACATACGGATTGTTTGATTGGAGATGGTGGACCTTAAGGAGAAGATCTTATGAACGCTGGCTTTAGAGGGGAATGGGGAGAAGATTATCCTTTGGTGGATCATAATCATTCCCGAGGTTTGACAATTCTATTTTGGAATTAATGTGATCTGCGTTGTTGCAAGTTTGGATAAAATGAGTAATGTATTGTCTTGGATTGCGTTTCCCTCAAATTGCTGCAACTTTGATAGTTGATAGCCAGTTGGGATTGACAGACAATCAATCCACTTGGGATTGAGGCCCTGGAAAAATGATTTGGAAGACTAACGCCCCTCTTATAAGGTTGGTTGCTTTTTCTAGGAAATCATCGATGATGTAATGCTGACACATCAATGTTCGCAGAGAGGCATTAATAATGAATAATAGCCCCTTATTCATTGTCCAATTCCTTGTTTGGATTCTTGTTATCCCAAATATATATAATCTAATGATGACATACGCCTTGAAATCTGATTTGCACGCATAATTAAGAAGATGTTGGTGGTGAAATTCAGATTCCATGGTTTAGTCGTCATCTGTTTGAAGCAAGTTTCTGCATAACGGGTTCTAAATGCTTTTAATTTCTTGCAGGATTCTCTCTATTCCTCGGACTGATGATTGACAGGCTACACCATTACATAAGGGAGCTTCGTTTACTAAGGAAGACCATGGAGGCTGTGAAGAAGCAGGATCGCTCATTGGACAACAACAAGAATGGCGAGGCCAGTACCCTAAGGGATGAAATCTCAGCCTTGAGGAACCAAGTAAAACAGCTGGAATCAGAATTCGAGGCAAAAGAAAAGGAGGTGCAATCTCAGAGAGCAAATGCCGATTCTCTCAAGAGTCAATCTGAAAAATTGCTGCTTGAATACGATCGGTTGGTGGAAGAGAATCAGAATCTTCGAAGCCAATTGCAATCGGTTGATCAAGCCGCGTCACATTCTGATAGCAAGAAGAACACATAGGAAGGATAACATACATCTCTTTTCTGCTTACCAAACTCTAATAGTTGTCTTGAGAATTTTAGTTCAACAAGTGTGTTGTGTCGACTTGTCTCGTCTCTACCGTCTTTGATAGATTCTTGAAATTGTGTCTGTATTTTCATCATCTTCGATGTCTCGATTATCCTAAAACACCACTCCTGTGTTCTGTCATTCAGAGTGTTTGAAGCTGTGTTTGTGCTCTTGGAGGGGTGATTATGTACTCAGATTCTGCTGCTGTTAATTGTCATGGTAAATCGATATGGTTTGATTTGAACATAGAGTGTGAGTAAATCGCAAAATCTTTTGCGATGATGATGTTGCAACGTATGATATCTTTTATAACAATATTATCTCTTGACAATGGTCTATAAAATTTACTTTGTGCTAAGGTAGGATCACAAGTCCAAAATTTGTTGAAATACATTTCAATTATATATGAGGTGAAAGGTAGGTTTCTATGTGAAGGAGAGTATATTAATATAAGGTTTTTTAGTTGGAGTTTTCCATTATTTTCTCCACTCCATTGAGAAGTATAAGAAAAATGAACGAATAGTCATTTTTATATCGTTGAAAAAATTATTTCAAAAAAAAAAAAAATCTACCTAAAACACGAAAAAAAAATAAAATAAAAATTGAAGTAACCATTATAATAGTTCGTTTTTAGCTATGAGTTTGGGTGTCTTTGGCAATGTGGACATGAGTGGTGCATGATTGTTGTCAGTCCGTGTTGTAAGGTATTGGGTTTAGTCTGTGTCGTAAGGTGTTGGGTTTGGTTTAAGTTCTACAACGGGCACAATCCTCATATTAGTTGTCATCGTGAGTTTAGAACCTTGAATAAGAAAAGTGACATGCTACAATAACCAAGACAAAGGGTTTGGTTTAAGTTCTGTAACGAGTACAATCCCCGTATTTAATTGTCATCGTGTGTTTGAAACCTTGAATATATTGTCGATGATAAGTCGAAGAAAGGTGATAATGAAGTCAAGTCATCAAGCCCCTCATGTCTTGACTGACATGCTACAATAACCAAAATAAAGGGTCACGACCTGCGAGGGTGAGTTGTCCTTCAAAATCCCTTCTCAGTTCAGAGTTGTTGCATTAAATATCTATATATATTTAACGAATTTATTAATTTTAAGTAAAAAGCTACTAAATTCCTTCAAATCGGTATATAATTAATAAAGAAAAAAGAATTTTTATAATTATTTCTTTATTCTTTTCTTTAATTTTTATAACAAAAAAACTGCACTCTGAGATCTACGTAAAAATGATTCTTCATTCATCTTTTCGTACTGGCATTTGATTTTTTACGTAAAGGTTCGTAATTTCTTCAAAAAAATTGTTTAATTATCAAAGATTATACTTTTAAATTTATTTATGATCAAATAATCTCAATTTGCATTGTTGTATTGCGTTTTTTGTTATTGAATTTGACGCATTTTTTCATGAAATTTCAGTTATGTGCTCAGAAAAATCGACTTGAAGGGAAAAATGTCTAGTTTTGTTGGTGTTGTTGTTTCTGATCAATGGCTTCAGAGTCAATTCACTCAAGTCGAGCTGCGTGGCCTCAATTCCAATGTATGTTAACATTTATGTTTGTTTATCTGATTTTGACTTGACACGTAGTTTAAGACTTTTGAATTTTGTGGCCTTAAACTAAAGATACATTTGTCTTATGATTGAAAAGTTGGAATTAGATAGCTGTCAAAAAAGGGAAGAGCCATTCTTTTCAGTAAGACGAACAAAATGAAACAAAGGGAGTATGATTTAGTGAGAGTACATGGATGGATGCACCTATTTAGTTGCGGGTTGAGTTTAATTAAACTAGTACTTTCTACGCGGTCTATAAATTTGTGTAAAAATTTCAAGAAATATAATAGGTATGAATGAACTTGTAATTTTTGAAGTACAATGAATGCAATAGTAAGAATCTTAAAAATTGAATCCATAAAACGTAAATCTTGTGTCTGCCTCTGAGTAAGAGCGTTAAAATTGCAAGAAATATATATCGTATGTATGAACTTGTAACTTTTGAAGTACAATAGATGCAATAGCAAGAATCTCAAAATTTGGATCCATAGAGCTTAAATTTTGGATCTGCCTATGGAGTAGGAACAGTGGCGGAACCAACATTTTTTTCAAAGTGTTTATACTTTTTGAACATGGACGGATGATTTTTGTATCAAGGGTGTTCAACAATTGATATATATCAAAATATCTATATTTACCTATATATTCAAAAAAGTTTTCCGAGACAAAGGGTGTTCATCTGACCACCGTTGGATGAATGTAGCTCTGCCCCTGAGTAGTAACATAAAACAAGCTCTATAATGTGAAATAGATATGGATAATTCATATAGTCGACCTTTAGGTATGGAATTTATGCCTACCAAAAATTGTTGTTATAAACTTAAGAGAAAATAACTTGTTCATAGAGTACTAATATGTGAAGATTATTATGCCTCAATAACAAGCGAGTCAGGATTGGCTACATGAATCCTCATTGATGATATCGCTCTACTAAAGCTCGTCTCAGACAACTTTAGTGTGTCTATTCGACTTATTGGGACAACTTTAGGGTGCATTTTATGTCATTTCTAGCATATATGCTTGTTTCTAATTTTGACATGCTTGATTATATTTGTTACAGTTCCTATCTGCAAAAAATCCATCTGGGAAGGTCACCTTGGGAGATCTACCACCTGTGATGTGCAAACTTAAGGCCTGCCAAGATATACTCACTGAGGATGATATTAAGGCAATATTGAAAGAGTCATCTTCTGACATGAGTGAAGAAATTGATTTTGAATCGTTCCTTCGGGTGAGCTCCAAATATCGTAACTGGTAAAGTTGTTGTCATGTGACCAGGAGGTCATGGGTTCAAGCCTTAGAAACAGCCCCTGACAGAAATGATAAGGCTGCGTACAATAGACCATTGTGGTCGGGCCGTACGCATAGCGGGAGCTTTAGTGCACCGGGCTTGCCCTTTTTCTTGCCCTCTTCGAAAGAATGAACAATTTTGGCTCTGAAGAAGAGTTGATAGATAAACTTAAAATGTCATGGCTAGTTAGAGTTCAGGTTTCGTGAAGTTACTGATATGTATGCCTAGACACTGGCTTTCATTCCCTTGCATCATTATCGCGAGTCCTTTAGTTTTGTGTGGGAACGATTGACACATGGATGTTAGGTGAAGGTCTTGGTCATAGTTTAATGACCTATCTTCAAAGAGGACTATTCGCGAGCTTAAGACCACTCCTCTGTATCTCTTCTTGGTTATCTTTGTTGTGTTTATTTTGTAAGTTAGGCGTGTCAGAGATTGAAAAGAAGTTTGTGTTTTGCTCGTTAGGCATATCTAAATCTACAAGCACGAGCTACAGCAAAGTTAGGTGATTCAAAAACGTCCTCCTCTTTCCTCAAGGCAACCACAACCACACTCCGTCACACCATTAGTGACTCTGAAAGGAGCTCATACGTTGCTCACATCAACAGCTTTCTCAGAGACGATCCATTTTTGAAGGATTACCTTCCGATAGATCCATCTACCAATCAACTCTTTGATCTTGCTAAGGATGGTGTTCTTCTTTGGTAAGTGTAAACATTCTTGAACATTTTCATGTTTCTATTCAATTGATTTCGATTCATTTAACTAAATCATATGTTGCAGTAAGCTCATAAATATTGCTGTCCCCGGAACAATAGATGAACGCGCTATCAATACTAAAAAGGTTCTTAATCCATGGGAAAGAAATGAGAATCACACCCTTTGCCTCAATTCTGCAAAAGCCATTGGTTGTACTGTGGTCAATATTGGCACGCAGGATTTAATCGAAGCAAGAGTATGTCTGAAGTCCTTATATTTCTTATGTAACATGTTATTATCAACGTGAAAGATGCTGAAATCTGTTGTTTTTCTTGTTCTCTTAGCCTCATCTGGTTGTCGGATTGATTTCTCAAATCATCAAGGTATTTACTATTTCTGTTATACTTCGTTGTTCGATACATTGGAATTTCACCTCTTCTTTTCTACCATCGTTGTTGTGGTGAATCAGATACAACTATTAGCTGATCTCAATCTGAGAAAAACTCCACAACTTGTGGAATTGGTGGAAGATAGCAAGGTTCGCAATAGTTTTCGGTTTTTTCCTCTTTGGTTCTTTTGTCAAAAGATTTGTGCATTTTAATATTCGTGCTAGATTCTGCTTATGGGTTTTTGAGACAAGAGCACCCAGGAAACAACCTCTCTATTTCTATGAGGTAGTGGTAAGGTCTGCGTACATTCTACCCTCCCCAGATACCACTTGTGGGATTCTACTGGGTATGTTGCTGTAATGTTCGTGCTAGATTACGTAACAGAAGTAACATTTGCAGGAAGTAGAGGAGCTTATGAGTTTATCTCCAGAAAAGGTTTTACTAAAATGGATGAATTTCCATCTTAAAAAAGCAGGCTACAAGAAGGAGGTTACAAATTTCTCAACTGACTTGAAGGCAAGAAATTCATAATTTTGCAAAGTAATTTCAGAGCTTTTGATCCAAATGTATTCTGATGATCTGGTTTTTGCTCTCTTTATTTGGTTGTAGGATGGAGAAGCCTTAGCTCATTTGCTCAATACTGTCGCGCCTGAACATGGTACAACCAACACATTAGATACAGAAGATCCGATTGAAAGAGCAAACTTGATTCTTGAGCAAGCAGAAAAACTAGATTGCAAAAGATATGTTACTCCTAATGACATTGTCGAGGGAACAGCAAACCTAAATCTTGCATTCGTTGCACAAATATTTCAACACAGGTTAGATTAAGCATTTCTTCCGATAACCTGAAAGTTGTTCTATGTCATGGCTAAAACTCCTCAAGCTGAACGTTAAACAAGCCTAACCACTCTCAAGCTACTTCAGTTTGCTCGGTGTATCCCATATATGTATCCCCTTTTTCAAACTGTTTGGCAGGCTTTGCTTAAGCTGAGTTTCTACCAGAAATTACCTCTCTATCTCTAAGAGGTAGGGGTAAAGTCTGCGTACAAGTTATCTCTCCAGACCCCACTTGTGGGATTACACTGCATATGTTGTTATTATTATATGTTAGAACTAAAAGAGATGAAATACAGCACATTGAAACAATCAAGCAAGCCTTTTCTCTCGAGTCCTCGATTCAGAGATCTTGTATTACGTTTCATATGGTGAATATGAAGATAGTTTTTGTGATGGTTGATGCATAACTACATGTTTCACCTCTTCTGTCGCGAAGTTGCAATTTAATATCATTACTTATTATGGAATTATATGACCTCTCCTTTGTGGGACTATACGCGAGTTTTACTCTGGTGTAGGAATGGATTGACAGCGGATACCACAAAATTGTCTTTTGCTGTGATGATGGAAGATGATGCTCAAACTTCTCGAGAAGAAAGATGCTTTCGGTTGTGGATCAACAGTCTTGGAACTGATACTTATGTGAATAACTTATTTGAGGATGTGAGAACCGGGTGAGTTATTTCTTCTTAACGTCTTTATTGATGTATCCTTTGGACTCTACAAACCTTTTGCTTCGCGTTCCTATTGTGCAGGTGGGTTCTTTTGGAGGTACTAGACAAAATTTCACAAGGATTAGTTAACTGGAAACAAGCAACAAAACCTCCAATTAAGATGCCATTTCGGAAAGTTGAGAATTGCAACCAAGTCATAAGCATTGGGAAAGAACTGAATTTCTCCCTTGTAAATGTATGTGGAAGTGATATTGTACAAGGAAACAAGAAGCTCATACTAGGTAATAATGATAATATCTGAACCTCACCTTTTCTTGTTCTCCGTTGTTTCTTGTACTTTTGTTACTTCTTTTTCTGCACTGCGTTGGATTGTTTTTTCTTGAGCCGAGGATCTACTGGAAACAGTCTCTCCACTTCCAAGGTAGGGTAAGGTCTGTGAAGAAAAACAACTTCCCAAATTCCGGAAATTGCTTTCTTAGAGTAGTGAATTATGCTTCACTAGCCCAAGACTCACAAC